>JADFUC010001456.1:0-20987 GCA_019722365.1 Lithospermum erythrorhizon | reverse complement strand
TGAAGTTACGTATTGCTGGTAAAGGAGATCTATTATCACTTTAAGGCGTGCATTGTTGGTGCTGGCCTTATACTTTGCATAAGTTGTGATCTATCAGGCCTTTGCTACGGGCATCGTTGACGTTGGCTTTATACTACGGTATAAGTGCAAAGGGTTATTAGCGATTGATCCATTCCCGCAGTAGACGGATTGAGATATGTGCATTGTAGGGTGGTATATTTGTGGGAGCATGGAGATAAAAGGTGATGATTGGGAAAGTTATGGGCCATTGTGTTCTTATGATTTCATTCTGCGTGTTTCGCGTGCCTTATCGAGACCTTCTATTATATCTTAACATGTTATGCCCGAGACTTTCTTTTGGAATCTTATTGTATGACGTTATTAGGTAGTCCCGATATATATATATATATATATATATATATATATATATATAAATACGAATTTATTCATGTCAATATTAAAATTTTGTCTGCCTCGCTCCATATGCCTTCGAAGTTTGTATCAAAGCACTTGAGGCCAGGGAGGCTGATTCAGAAAAGCGGTGTGTCGGGTTCCTTGGGGTACGCGATTGACTGTCAGAGAAGAGGGAAGACAGAGGATGCGCGGGTTGTTTGAGAGTTCAAGGATGTTTTTCCCGAGGACTTATCTGGGATTGAATTTCGCTATTGAGGTTATTCCGGTACGGCACCAATTCTCTTCCGCCGCACTGTGATGGTTCCAAAGCAGCTGGTGAATCGCGACTCGCTAAGCATGTGAGTCGGGTTGGAGAAAGGATTCACCGTAATTAGCGTATCTCCCATAGACGCTTGAATAAAGTTGACCACAAGAACCGATACCCATTGCCTAAAATGAACATTTGTTTTATCACCAAGGATGCCAAGGTTCTCAAGGATTGATTTATGTCCGTTATCAATGCTGAGGATCAAAGGAGAGGATATTCGTAAATCGGCTTTCCGATCTCAAGTAGGACATTATGAGTTTATGTTGACGCATTCGATCGACGAATGCACCGGCGGCCTTTATGGATTTGATGAAACCGGTATTTCTCGAGTATTTAATGAAGTTTTGGTGGTATTCATTGATGATATTCTCGATACATTCCTGTGAGCGAGGAACATGATAGGCATTTGCAGACAGGTTGAGGACCTCGAGACAAAGACCAGCTTGTATGCCAAGTTTTCTAAATGTGAGCATGTCATGAAGTGCACCCCGGTCATGTGGATTTCTCAAGTAGTGGTATTTTGCCGATCCACGTAAGGTGGAGTTTCAGGAATACTGGGAGCGCCCCTACCTAGCCGCGTGATCCGAGGTTAGAGTTTCTTGGAGTTAGTCGTTATTACGCGAGAGATTCATCAAGGAATTTTCTTTGATCGCGACGCCATTGACCAAAGCCACCGTAGTGGCCCCATTTATTTGGGATGATGATCATGGAGGCCTCGCTCGTGGTATTAAAGTGGGGAAGATTACGGCTCCAAGTATAGCGATACCGTCCGGTTCTAAGGGCTACGCGATGTATAGCGATGCTCGTGATCGTGGTTTCAAAAGGTTAAAGCAGAATGGAAGGTGATTGCCTATGCTTCCCGACAATTGAAAAATCACGAAAAGAACTATCCGACCCATGATCTTGAGCTAGCGGCGATAGTCTTTGCGTTGAAATTGTGGAGACACTATCTGTATGGGGTTAAATGCCAGATTTTTACTGATCATAAGAGTTTGAAATATCTTCCGACGCAGAGAGATTTGAATTTGAGGCAGAGGAGGTGGATGGAGTTCATCAGTGATTATGACTTGACTATTGAGTACCACCTGTGGACGGCAAATGGTAGCCGATGCACTCGTGAGTAGCAAAATCAAAGGACCCGTAGAGAGATGAAAACAACCGAGTCACTTTGATGTCGGTAGTAAGGGAGATTACCATACGAGTTCGATTAAAGGTTTCGCGATCGACCATATGAGAGTTCGACCAAGCTATGGAGATTTTCGCCTATACGAGAGAGATGAAACAACCGAGTCAATTTGGATGTCGCCAATTTGGTGTTGGCCTTATACTGGTATAAGTGCAAGCAGATCTATTGTCACTTTGCTACGGGCATCGTTGACGCTGGGCCTCCTATACTACTAAGTATAAGCGCAAAGGGTTATTAGCGATCGATCCATTCCTCGCAGTAGACGGATTGAGTATAAGCATTAGAGGGTGGTATATTTGTCGAGATATGGGAGATAAAAGGTGATGATTAGAGTTATAGTCATTGGTGGTGTCTCTATGATTTCATTCGCGATACGCTTTATCGAGATCTTCTATTAGTATCTTTTAAATTATGTTATGCCCGAGACCTTCTTTTTGGAATCTTATTGTATGACGTTATTAGGTAGTCCCGGATATATATATAGTATATATATATATATATATATATATATATATATACGTGACTTATTCATGTTGGGCTATTAAAATTTTGTCTGCCTCGTTTCGTATGGTAAGTCTACCCTCCTCGTTAAGTGTTCACTAAGTTTCGCTATGGGCGGTATTTTTATTTGCAAGCAAATACAAAGTGCAAGCAGCTTGAGCCAAGAGGTTGTTTCTGTTTTGTTCCGAAAAGCTAGGGTGAGCACGGGGTGGTCGGTGATCCTCACATTCTCATTTTGACGTGGTTGTCAACCGCTTTTGATTGTTGTATTTTCCTTTTCAAACTTTAGCCTTTGTCGCAGCTGTCATTTGTATTCGGCACAATACTTCCACTTTGTAGCCTTGCCGCATTACTATTTATTTGGGATATGTTATATATATGCGGTTGGTTGGTTGATATCACCCGATGGATTGTAAATTTTAAACCGTGATTATTTTGAGAATTAATGGAAATTAAATTGGATTTAAACGTAGTAGTTTTTAAACCATCTGGCCCATCGCTTGGTGACTCTCGTGTTCGATTTTAACATTCTCACCAAGGCCGAATTGGGCGGTTGTTACAATATACGCATTTAAAATTCTATCTCTATATATTTTTGGGAAAACTGATTTTAATTTTTTTTTATTATATTATATCAGTGACGCTTAGGTATGCCAAGTATTTTTATTTAACTAATTATTTATTAAGTATTATACATGAGACGTATTTGTGGCGAAATGATTTTTGTTCTTATGACATTTCTATGACGTTATGTATATTATTATAGTTAATAAATAAATTATTTAGTGAAATAACCCGTTACGCCTAAGCGATTAAATTATATTATATATATCGTTTGGTGGTGGGACCCGGAGATTTTAGCAATACTTTCGTAATAAAATCAATATACCGAGACTAGTATTAGATGATTAGTAATTTATGTCTCGGGAGTTAGTACATTTGAAATCGTTTTCATAAAAGTTTTACGTCAAAAAGTAGAGAAATAACACCGCTACCAAGCTAGGGATCCATACTATTGTAAATATCCACCACCTCATCATTCTTATCTTCATCCAGTGCCATCAACCTCCTTCCTTGTTTGAGAGTGGCCGAACCCCCCCAATCAGCTAAGAAAGATTTTTTCTTCCATGTTCTTCGCTTACCCTTCATTTGTTGCTCAAGATCTTAAAGTCGCTTTATCATCCTCCCCTCATCATTCCTACACACTAAGGTAAGAAAGCTCAAGCTTTGTGATATTTTCTTAAGCATGAGTTGACTTTTGTTGACTTTGAATTCTCAGACTTTAAATGGTATGTAGGTTTCATCTAAACATGGATTAAGTGATTCGAGGTGAGATTATAATCGATTTTATGGGTTCATATGTGTTGATTTTGAGAGTTGACTTTTGTTGACTTTTTTTCAAATTTTCTTAAATTGTATTACGATGTTACGGACCTTAATATAGTTGTTTTAAAGTATGTTGAGATTTTGATGTTGATTGGAAGTGAGTATGTTGAGTTAGATTTTGTAAGTTTATTAATAATTGATTTTTTATTAAAGGTTGTTAGAAATGGATTAATTAGTTGGGGAATTGATTGTTGATCGATTAGAAATTATTTACTTTTGGAATCGGGGGTGTGTGAGACGGCCTTAAATTTATCAGTAGTCAGTGGTTGAATTTCGTTGTGTTATTAGTCATTTAAATGGGCGAGTAATATCTCCTTCCACCTAGAGTTGTTAAGTTGATAACTATAATTGTTGTAAGTTGATAGTTAAAATTAAAACGGGTTATGATTGTAGTAAGTTGAAAATTGCAACATCACAAGCTTCAAGAAAAGGGAGCTGGGAAGAGGCACGTGGACTAAATAGGCGAGGCGATATTATATTGTTAACTAAGGTGAGTAATTATTCACAAATTAACATACCAAATTGTGAATGTATATATTTTTGTGTTGACAGGTTGAATATGAATTATCATGGATATGGATTGTATGTTGCTATGAGTCATCAAGCAGGTGAAGTTGAGTCGTATTAGGATAAGTGAAGCCTGGCCGTTTTGGTCATTTTGATGTTTAAAGTATTTCGCTTGGTTGAGTTGGTAGATGAGTTGTATATGAGTTGCCGATATATGTCGAGTTGTATTATCCGTAATTGTCTTATAAATGGTATAAGTGTGGTGTTTTTCCTTGTACCTCGTTACGAGAGCGTTGTTTAGCCATGAGACGGCATAAAGCCCCCGCGCTGGCGCGATTATATGCGCATTCGCGTAGAAATCCTGGATTTATATTGAGTCGATTGAGTGTTGTGGGCGAGCTTGAGTCAAGTGAAGCGCGGGCTCGAACGCTGAAGTTGTTTGAGTTGGATTGAGTCAGAAGCTGTGGCTTTCAGTAGTACTAGTGTTCTTGGCAGTAGTTTTGGAGTTGGATGGTTCAGTTCTAGTCGTGGATGTTTGATTGTGTTGATTGATAGAGTAGAGACCGGGAGTCATTTGGGTATTATTGTCATTGATTTCTTTGAAATGTATGATTATCATTTTTATTGTCCTTTATCAGCATGTTTATGTTCAATTGACGAGCTTCATACTATGCATTTTGATAATGAATTCACTAATGACTTATATTATGGCCTTACGTTGTATAACATTCCTCGTAACGTTCATCTATCCTATGCAAAATTAACTATTTTAATTACACTAAGCGAGAGCGCGCTAATCGCCACCTCTCGGTATAAAAAGATTCACTAAGCTCGCAGCCTTACACTTTTCGCTATGGGCGGCATTTTAGTTGTGCCAAAGGATGTGTGGTGCTACAAACGCTGGTCTGGGCTCCAAGGACGTGCCTTAGAGCCTAGCGCGAGCGACGTGGTGGTGGTAGATCCTCGCGCCTTCTTGTCGCGTTGTTTTGATCAGAGTTCGGATTCCTCTATTTGTTGTTATTTCGATTTCAGACGGAGTTGCATGTTGATATTTTGTACTTTGGTCGATTGTTGTATATAGGTTGTGTTGTGTTGTTAGGAAACACCATGGATGGATGATTCTAACTCCGAGGGCGGCCGACTGACGGTCACAATTTTGGTATCGAGCATAGTTTCGGGGATTTTAAATAAACAACTAATTGATAGTTAATCTCACCACTAATAAGTTAAGTAACGGTATCAAAACCAATTTTAAAAATTGAGAAATCAACAATATCGATTGGGCACAATAAATGCAGGATGGCAAAAGTTACAATGTTGTGCTTGGTATGACAATGGATCATGTTGAAGTGATTTCTACTAAGGTTGTGAGCTTACAGATGATCATTCTAAGTAACATCTTGGTAAATTTGGTAGCTTAACCTATGATTTCTAATAACGTTGAGGGTTCGTGATACACTAATGTAACATCATGTTAGGCATGCTTAGCAAGCACAAGAGTTATGTCTCGTTAGGGATTTATGACTCTACTTCCCCCTCCCGTAGTTTCAAGCAATCAATAAAAAATAACAGAATTTAATGTGAAATTAATAAGAATCTATACAAGTTACTTTCCAATCTAGTTTAACTTTGTCAGCCAGATTCCACTATAAACCATGATCATACAAGCCCACTAATTAGAATATATAATCTGCTATGTTGAGTATTTTCTTCACGTAAAATTTCAACCACAAGCCTACCAAGAACATCCCAACTTCAAAGATTTCTTTTCCAATCCCGTAACATCCCCGAACGACACCAACTTGACTACCGAAAGGAATCTAGAATAGTCATTAATTTTACCCCCATGACCTTAATACTATCTCGTATAATTACCATGTTTTGTCTTTGCCTTCTTGATCTTCATGATCTTCAACCCGACACCCCGGAAAACCTCCAAGCTTGATTGGTCATCAATAAATTTATCTTCCGCCTTCCCATTCCAATGACATTTGACTTCATTTGATCTAATTTATTGACCATCGTGTTTGATCGTAACACTCTTAAACAAGCAGCAAATTATCGAGGTCGGGAATACCTCTCTCACCACAACTTTGAACCATGCCCGCTAACACAGATGATTCCATAAACACGTAACGGGTCGCATCCTTCCCTAGACTTCCTTCTCGTAATTTAACTCATCACCAACTCGAATTATTACGCTCGCTTGGGGTACCTTTTCTCACTCAATGCGCCTTCATTTCCACAAACCATCGAACCTCCCCGAGAACCTCTAAGCACATCCAGAATAGGAATTTCACCAATGACTGTTCTATCTATTTTCATAGACACTCCCATTTCGAATCTCACTTGCATTTCTCTGTGCCCAGATCCTGTATTCAACCTCTTTTGAGAACCGTCAGCCAAGTATGTAGTACCCGACTTTTTCCATTTTCCTTTTACCATTGTTCTCTAACAACTCTTTCCAGCTATCGCCTTCGAAGTAGAAGTTCCACAACCATCACCATCCACCGACTCACTAAAATTAAACTCTTCCCTAATTTCGAACACACCTCACCTTGTCGCTTTCCGTAAAGAACCATTCGACAACCTCGATTCACACTTCATATAAATACTACATCCAACTGCTCACCATCGAAGAAGATGAATAATCCCATAATTCCTTAAACATAATTCACCATTACATCCCCTCACATGCGTAGTATGAAAAGATGCCCGTAATCTATTATCCAGAATCAATGTATATTCATAAAACTAATGTATCGAATAATCGCCAACACAACACGAAAGCATCACTGCTGGCTTTATAGTGCCTCTTCATGTGACCTGCCTTACCACAACCCCAAAGACAAGATCGTAATTTCACTTTCCTCTATTCCCCGTGATCTCCCACTATTTCCAAAATCTTTTGTTTCCTATTCTTCCTCTTCCTATACTTATGTAGAACCTTTAGCATCTTCTCGTTGGAAACCTATACTTGATTTCATAATTATGCTCGCTGTGACAATTATCAGAATAATTCATTTACTAGTTTTAGTTAAATGAGATTACTCAAACTAAGTATTCAATAATAGTAATTGTAAATTACTAAATATGAACACATGATAATATTAGGGGTTATGCCAAATTGCTAGATCCCATGCATAATCGTTATAATAATACTAATGGTCAACTATATTATTATACAACAAATATTATCTGAGCCCAAAAGGTCACACACATAGAGTGACGTTGAGTTTTATTTCATGTATGAAATTAAATCATGATTGTTAAATTGAGAGTTGATTGAAATAAACGAGATACTCAATCGAGAGTTTTACATTGATAATGTAAGATATAAATTGGACGAGACCGAATCAATTGGCTTGCTAGTTCAATTGACGGTTTAACTAGAAAAGCTCATTAGTGACTTGTTAGTTACTTTACTTGTTTAGCATTTCTTAGTTAGTTAACGGCTCTTTAAACGAGTTGGCTTATTAGATAACCTGCCGAGCTATTCCGTTAAGTGGAGCGGGCTACATAAAGGAGTTTCATAAAGATGAAAATCTAATTATTTTCATCACCACCACTTCTCTTAGCCGCCTCTCTCTCTTCTCCATAGTCAACAAAAAGACAGTTTATTTTGGCTTGATTTTGCTCCCTCCAATTGCTCTTGAGGTTCCAGCAAATCCAATTGCATGATTCAATCGCCCTCGCGCTGACCAATTCAAAGCGCATCTACCATTTCAGGAAAGATTGGATAGAGACAGCGAGGCTTCGCGAAAGTATAAGTTATGATTTCTCGATGCGATGTAAGTGCTTGGTTTATATACATATATGGATATATGTATTTTCTAGTAATTTGATTATATACATTTTAAATGATGTTGTATGCTTTTTGTTTATGTTTTTATGAACAAGTTTGCATAGTTTTTCCTTCACCTTCACCTACATGAAGCTTACGTACCTCCTCAGACAAGATACATTCTACAACCACCTTGAGTTCAACCTTGTTAGTACCTACAAAATTACTACATTACGCCTCACTGTTCCCAAATCTCATGTAACGAAGCCAACAAAATGCTCAGATCTCATCATCAACATTAACATCTACCATCAACAGTTGATTGATAATGCTATTGAAATCATTCAAATGTCTCGCTATAGGTGTGTTATTTGACATCTTAAGGTGAAATAGCATTTTCATGAGAAGTACCTTATTGTTTGGCGAAGGTTTCTCATACAAGTTACACAAAGCCTTCATCACTCCCCATTGGGTGTGTGGTTTCCTTAGCAACATTAGCAACTACATTCCTTGACAAGCAAGGTCTAATCAAACTCAAGACCTGCCTATCTAATTCCATCCATTCATCCTCCTCCATCTTCTCTGGCTTCTCCCCTAATGGTTTATGCAACTTCTTCCCGTACAAATAATTTTCTATACACATCTTCCAATGTGGAAAATCAATTTCATCGAATTTCTCTACAGTCAGTGTCATAATTCCTTTGCTTCTAGTCATTGATTCTTAAACTCTCAACCAAGCTACGACCAAGCTCTGATACAAATTGTTAGGATTTAAGAGCCCTAAATCTCTCCCAAAATTTCAAGCAATCAATAAGAACAACAGGAATTAAAGTGTGGAAATTAAACAGACACAAGAATTTATACAAGGTTCACTTCTCAATATGAGAAGCTAATCCTATTACTGCTGCAGATTCCACTATAAACCAGAAGATCGTTACAAACCCTAACACTAGCTATAATCTGTGTTGAGTATTTTCTTATCACCGAAAAATAAGTATGTTTTCAAGAATATTATAGACCTAATATTCTATTATGATTATTCTCTATTCTAGTATTTGGGTGTGATGAATAAAACTCATGAAAATATCCTATTTAGAGCAACTAACCTACTAAAGGTAGGCATTTCCTTGGGCTTCAGTTGTCAAAATCGCCTTTGTAAATAGGTCTTCTCGAACCCATGTCGGAGCAAGGTTGGGACATAGCCCCGATCCCCGAACTTCTCCCGCGGGGAACACCTGACTAAAAGCCCCGAGGTCGGACCACCTAAATCCCTATTATTGCCCTCGAACCTCCACGCTTCCCAAAAAATCAAATTGGCTTCATAACACTATAATGTTGTGGTACATAATTGGTTAGTTATCCTACCGCTGTGTTGGGATTCAAAATGTATGTGGCATTGCCGTTTGGATTACAAACACAATGGATCTTGGTTACCATTTATATTTTGTGAGATTTAGAGTACGGGTATAACATTTACGATTCATTTGTAAAATCTGTTAGATTGCTTTTAAACTTCACTATCTATGTATGTATGTTTCTTATTATGATTAGCGCACCCTGTTTACGTATCTATTCACTATTAGTTGGGCATAGAACATAACTTTATAATGTGAGATAAAACAAGTTAAGGACAAATCCATAAGACTTGTCGTAATATAATGTTACACGAACTAATGCAATTTCCTTCATTAAGCCATTGAGAAACGGTTATATGCTAATAACAAACAAATGTTAAATGCCATATTCATTTAAGATTTGATTTAATCATATGAATAAGTTAGTATAACGTAGGTTCAAGTGAATAATGCCACATGACATGATTGAGAGATAATTAATTGTTTATCTCAATTAAATAAGTCTTAAATAAATAGTTTGATCTCCTTTATATCTAGATGAGGACACTATTGGATGATCTTCAGTGTTGCGTATCGGTATCTTAGGACATGTCATTGGTATTTAGTTTCACTAACATGATGAAATTGGCTCATGAGTTATAATGAAACATGATCTTGTGGTTTAAGGGACCAGTAAGCAATATTGTCGGCTTAGTTTGCACATCACTAGTAAAATTGAGTGCAAGAAGAACTATAGTTTGAAGTTAATGATTAGGTTCGTTATTTCAAACATTAAGCACAAAATTAACATATGATGTCTTTTAATAATAATTAAAATATTAATAAAAATTAAAACTAGCCCTCCAAACCCCCACTCCTCACGTCGTCTTCAAATTTCATCCCATACCGCACCTGCTTCCTCTTCAATTAACATATGGGTTTGAAGAATAAAATTAGTGTAATTTGAAGACCTTTCATTTTACAGTTGACCTGATCAAAGAATGGTCAATCAAAACTCTTGCATTTTACCACTATTAGTTATTTGAGTCAAAATCAAATCTTTAGGTGATTTGGGACTGATTTTAGGTGATTTAAATGGAAAATCGTCAATTGTGTCTTGTTCAAAATTGACTTTTGGAGTCAAAATTGAATCTTTAGTTAATGGTGGGAGTTTCTTCAGTTGACTTAATTGAGTAATTATTAGGGAATTTGACAGTTTTGTAGTTGTTTGACTCAACAGTAGACGGAGGAAGCAAGCAGGAGTGCCGCGGTAGGTCGAAGTTGACAATTCTTTTGCTCTGTTCAATTTTTTGTGGGAATGGGAATCTAGGGATGGGGGCGCTGGAGTGTGAAGCCATATTTGGATGAATCGGGTGGCCAACTTCAGATAACTTAAATGGATGTTGTTTGAGGCAACTCTTGACAAATAAGTTTTGATAGCTCGGAAAGCAAGCAACTCGAGCCCAAGTAATACCTAGTTCGGTAGAAGCCTTTAGCCTATAAATAGGAGTTTCTGCTGATTATTATTGCACTAAAATATTAAAATTATATAAAATAGTCTTGAAAGATTTCAGGAGGTCAGAATTAGAGTTTTCAATCTATAAGAAAATATCTAATTGGTAGATCATGTAATAGAGTTCTTGAGTCCCTGTGAAACAATTCTTCCGAATTTATTAGTCGACCGCAATGTGTCGGATTAGCTCTCACATCGGTGGTGAACTAGGTACTCCTTGTGTCGCTTATTGCTTTCTTTCTATTTGTCATGAAAGTGAATTAAGATAGATTTATCAATCCGAAGTAGTTTATCATCCTAGCGTAACTGCTATTATATTAACTCGAGGTACCGCTAATAAGTCTAGTAACGGTATCGTGATTCCTAACAATTGCACGTAGAGAAGCGTCAGGATAATCAAGAAGTACCCGTAGGGATTACGGGTCGAGACAAAAGTGTTGTGATATTGCAAGGTATGAAGTTTGATTGAACCATTACCGTGGAAGATGCAAATTCGAAGATTATCTATATACAAAGGACTTGGTCGAACTAATTATCCGGTGTCGAAGCAGATAACTACATAGTAGGTTTCAACAAACTGACAGAAAGTTCTGGGAGATCCGATTGAAGTTGGCTTGATAATGTGTCTCATAATGTGGCAAAAGAGACCACAATGTACCTAGTGTTATCGGATTTGTATGAGAAGCCCACTACTCATAATAAGGTATCTATGATGAGAAATCTCTTTAATTTGAAGATGGTTGAAGGTAGTTCTGTGAATACGCACTTGAATAATATCAAAAACAGAATTAATCAATTGGCGACTGTCGAAATTGTTGTCGATGATGAATGGAAAACATTAATTATTTTGCACGTTGCCAAATATTTTATGAATTCATTTAGGGGTTCAGCGAGTCATATCACAAAGACTACGAACTCTAAGGATGATGTTGCTCGATTTTAGATGAGGAAATTCGAACAAGGAATCGTGTGGTGAATTGGCATACTTTATTTGTGTGGGGATGGAAGAAATAACAACCATGGAATAGCATCGAGGGTGATTCGGATGCATGGGCAGAATGTCGGAATCATGGGCAAAGAAAAGTCACTTTAAGCAGGCATGCAAAATAGAGAGTGCCAATGTGGTAAACGTTGAAGATGCTCGCTTGATGAGTGAGGTGAGTTCGATTGGACTGCTGGGTGTTAGATTCCTCGGAGCATCATATCATATCACTGGTGATTGTAGTATAATGGTAAATTATGTTGCTAGAGGTTTGGGAAAGATTCATCTTGCAGATGGAAAGACCCTTGATGTGTGTGGTATGGGTGATGTTGATTTGAGGTTATTAAATGGTTCCATATGAAATATTACGAAGGCCAGATATGTACCCAAACTGACAAGTAATCTTATTTTAGTAACTCAATTATATGTTGAGGGTTATGGAATTATATTTGGAGGTGAGTCCTGGAAGGTGACAAAAGGAGCACACGTCGTTGCTAAGGGTCTGAAATCAGGTGCTTCGTATAAGTTTGCAACCAAAGGGGTGTTGCAAGGATCATCCAGGGTTAGCAAGCGTAGGAAAAGATGCGGTAAGAGGGTCTCTCAACCTCTTAATATTTTGCTAGTTGAAAGAAGGTGTTCTGATCAAACATCGAATGTCAAGTGGGTAGACAAGGCCAAGAAAGAGAAGAGGGATTCATTGATGAACAATCAAGCTTGGAGGATTTCCAAGGCACTTGGGAAGAAGATCAAGAAGGTCTGGCAGGTGAAGAAAGAACATGTTGCTGATTTGAATGTGGGAAAAGTCCAACAGGGCAATGGTTTTGGCTATGTCTCTTCGATAGCCAAGTTGGTGACATTCAATGATGTTCTTGGATTGGTGAAGAAGACACTGAAGTTGGGTTCAGCTTCAGTGGGAGTTCGAGGATGATGAACTCGGGGTGCTGCTGCAGGTTCAAGACTAATGGTGAAGACGGTATCCGAAATATGTCTTCAAGTGGGAGATTGTTGGAGTGTGAAGCCATATTTGGATAACTTGGTGGCCAAGTTTAGATAACTTGATGGCCAAGTCTTTGAGGCAACTTGATAAACAAGTTTGGATAGCTTGGAGGCTAAGCAACTTGGAGCCCAAGTAATACCTAGTTAGGTAGAAGCCTTTAGCCTATAAATAGGAGTCTCTTGGTTGATTATTATTGTACTAAAATATTAAAATCATATAAAAATAGTCTTGAGAGATTTGTGAGGCTTGTAATTAGAGTTTTCAATCTATAAGAAAACATCTAATTGAGAGATCATAGAATAGGGTTCTTGAGTCCTGTAAACAATTCTTCCTGAAGTTATTAGTGGATCTACAACAGGCTGGATTAGCTCTCACATTGAGGGTGAACCAGGGTAATTCTTGTGTCATTTATTGCTTTCTCTTTCTGTTTGTCATATCTGAATTAGTATAGAATTATCGATCCGGAAGTAGTTTATCATCCTGGGTGGAATCTAGTTATTATATTAATTTGAGGTACCGCAAATTAGTCTAGTAACGGTGTTGGACTCCTAATATTGGTGGGATAACGAGGTGAGGTGGACAAGCTCCCCAAAGTTGACCTTTTTTTCTGCAATTTGCGATTGGGTTGGTGGCTATGAACCAATGAAGAAGAAGGGTGGAGGGTTAGGGATGGTGTTGATGGTGGGGGTGGGGGTCTGTTATTGATAGGGGTAATGAGTGGGGGTAACGGGTCGGTAAAATTAAAAATATGTACTCCCCCCATCCCTTAATCTTAGGGACCTTTTCCAAAAATAGAAATTTCTATATAGGGTCTCATTTTGACCATTTTGTATGTGGTGAATTGGAGGGAAAATAAGGTATGAGAGATGAATTCCAAATTGCATAAAAAAATTATATGAAAGTAAATGTGCCTTACATTAAGGGATGGAGGGAGTAATATTTTAATTATTATAAAAGGCTGCCACATGTTACATTATTTCAAAATATGCCTCACAAATCTAACAATTGCGTAATTCCTTCTTTTATCCTTGTGTTAAATGAATTTATGTATATTTTAATGTAAAAAACGGGTTCATGCGGCAACCCAGAAAAGAAAAATAGTACAGGCTACATTAAAATTGTTAGAAGTAGCTCTGAATCCATTGGTGGTGTTGGCTTGTTGCTCCTGATCTTAGTGGTATAAAAATGTTTAATAATTGCATCTGGAAAATAAATATTATAGAGCGTCCTCACTCTGGTAGTGAATTCAGTTGAAGCAGAAATTCTAAAGAAGGTGGGCTAGTTAGAATTGTGAATGGAATCCTATGCATCAATGAGTGGTGTTGAAATTGAATGCCTTGAATTTTTTAAATAATTCCCACATTAAAAGTTTTGAAGAAGTGTTTTCATATTTGACCCTATAAATAAGGCCTTAGTGTGTTTGATATTTCATTTTCAAAATAGTTTGTGGGTGTCTCCACTATTCAGTCATAATATAACACTACCAAACAAAGGTAGGACCTCTAGGATCTTGTGTTTAAGGTCTTGAGTCTATTGTATTGATCCAAGGTAGATAGGATAGTTTTATAGAAAGATATTCATTATTAGGATCTTCAGGGTTGTGGTGGGTGTTATTGTGTTGGGTTGAAAAATAGTGAGTCTTTTAACTCTATTCTAGGAATAGTATAGGATGTCATTCTATTCATCTGGGTGTAGTGATATACATATCTGGGAGCTAGGCGTAGCTCAAGTCAGTAATTTGTTTGTCAATTATGGTGAAATCTATTGTATGGCTCTGCCAATGGACTAGACCTAACATATTGTTAGGATACCATGTAAAAATCTATGTCTCTTTATTTTCTGCACTTTACTTAATTCCTAGTCTTAAAATTCGTATTTATGTCTGTTCTAGCAAATTCGCTTCCGCCATTATAACAAGTGGATTCTCAAATTTGATTGTTGTAATGTTGATATACTTGTTGTTTATGAATCTGACCATTTTCCTTTAAATGTTTCCCTCTATAGTCACATTCCAACGGATCCTAAACCTTTTAAATATCACCATTTTAGTGCTTTCATGATTCCTTCATGTACTCTATCAGTGGCATTCAAAATGAGACTATTGGGTAGTAAGTTTCAGAATTTGCAACAAAGGTTTAAAAATGTTATTAATTGGTAGTGTTTTCTCAAATATTAATTGGTAGTGTTTTCTCAAAATGAACTCTATGATGCTAAGAACTTCTTCTTTAAGAACAAAGTCTGAATTAGATGGTTAAAAGATGGAGACATGAGTACAAGAATGTTCCATAACACTATGAGATCTCATCAACCCAAGAATCTCATTACAGAAATTTATGAGGATAATGATGTTTTTGTCAGCGCTTATGAAGTTTTCAAAGAAGTAGATAATAAAATTTACAAGAGTCCTTTTGCTAAAAGATCTTCTGACATAAGCAAGATGCATTACTTTGATCTTTGTGTGAACAAAAGAGATGAGAAAGTTGGCTTTGATGAATTGCAAAATGATGTCACTATTAGAGAAATTGTGTTGGAATTTAATATGTATTGAATTCAGTTATTATGTCCGAGAGACATTTGTGTAAGCATTTCATTTAACTAGTTGAGTAAATCAGATTACATACAGTGATATAATAATATGAGTAAAGAAATTCATTGATATTACTTAATTGGTTCTCATGTTAATATGAGAGATTATGGCGGATTGTTAGATCTTTACCATAATCGATATAATAATAAGTTTGATCGAAAATATTATTTATATTGCTATCTTAATCCCAAGGTCATGCGCATCTGATGACGTTGAATTATATATTTCGTAATGAAATAAAAATATGTTTGTTGTATTAGGAAGTTGATTATTATCAATGAGATTCCTAATTGGATATTATTTCACTCTTTTGAATTAATAATTGAATAAGCTCGAATTAATTAACTTGTTAGTTCAATTAATATTATAGTTAATGAGTTGGCTCATTAAGCTATTGGGCTTGAGATTTTTACTTAATATAGTGTTTTTTATATATGAAGTTCTCATGATAAAATTATTAAGTAATTTTCAAACAAACCCCTAAAAGAACCAACTTCAAGAATAAGAGTTCTTGATTTGATTTTCTTCTTCAATCCAATTTTATCTTAGTTCTAACAAACTCAAGTGTGGGATTCAATCTTTTTTGGTGTGGACTAACTAGAGACACTACAAGTGGAGTTCTTGATATCTTAGAACAAAGGTCTACATGAAAGTTATGTTGTTGTTATCTTCAGCTGGCATCTCTGTAAGTCTTTGGTTTATTATTTAGTTCATTATTAATCGCCTAAAAGATCTTGTAACATGTTTTAATTAAGTTTTATTCAAGTATATGCATATTAAATTTCTTTAGTGGCATCATGAGGTACTTCAGGTTGGAGTAATTTTGACTAATATATTAAACTTCACTTATGTATGTTTAATTATAATTTTGTGGATATATTTAATGTAATTGAAAATATGATGAAATTGACTTCCACATAATTTTATATGTGTTTATATGTTAAATTCATAAATCATTGCCTATGTTAATGTTTTGATAATTAGTATAAATTGTTTCATGATTAGAAGTGATTTGATTAGTTGTTTTGGATATTAAAACAAGGGTTTTGTATGAAAGGATCTTAAACTTACAAGTTTGTAGAGAGACGTTTTGTAGCTCACGTTTCTAGTACATAGAATAACTCAGAGAAATTTCAGATTTTTTAAAGGTGTTTAAATATTTTAATATAATTTTTGAAAATAATATGAATATTGAATTGAAATGTGAATAAATCATTTTTGAAAAAATATTTTAATGTAATTTCAGTTCAATTAATTCATAAATATTTTGAAGTAATGGCCTGAAATTTTTCAAAATTTTTGTATTTTTTAAGGCCTTCAAAATAATTTTGAAAGAAGTTGGAATCAAAACATAAAAACTAGAAAATATTGCAAAAGCGAACACGTCGCCTCGCGATCAGGCCACGTTTGGGGAGTAAACGTAAGTACTTGTTATCTAGTGTTAAATATATATTTAATATGATTACTTGAAAGTAATATTATGGAGTTAATGGCAGCAGCGATCACTTATGTTACAAAATATTTCAGTCGATCAACATATTTAAGCGTGTCGATCCTATCTTTAAAAAATGTTCCGGTCGATGTGAATTTCCGTCCACATGAGAACGCTTGAGTTTCAATAAAGGGAATTTTGTCTGCTTAATGTGGTAGGACGGTTTGAAACTTATAATGGCGGGCTAATTTAGTGTTCATATTTAAGCGTTCTTAATATTCGATAAAAGCCACTATTGTAACATTTGATACGTTTATACTTGACATATAAATTAAATGCGCCCGCCAAAGGTTAAGAGTCGTTATCAACTTTTGTATATATGAGTCAATAGATGGGTGACACCTAAAATAACTTTGTTTGAAAATCAATAAAAGCATGATAGTTTTTGATAAAAATGGAATAGTTCGAGTGTTCACAATGTTTCCATAAAAGGTTTAACGTATTGGCATCACTTTGTCAAGTCAAAATGCAAAGCTGTCATAGCATTACAAAGTCAGATATACCACTAAAATAGTTCATGAGTTTTCGACATCAAGATATACCATAAAATAGTTTGAGTACGAATAAATTAGTAGAAGATAACTTCGAGGTTCTAGCCACCCGTCTACTTTAGAACAAACAACGAGCACTTTCGCGGGCACCAACAACTTCTCGCGTACTTTTGTGATCACGGAGATTGGAAGGGGTAAGCTTCGACGACTTGGAAACGTGCCGCCGGGTGACCGCTTATCCAGCGAATGAAGTGCATAACCAAAGATATGGGCATAGCGAATAGAGTTATATATATGTATAATAGAGCAATGGGCTAATATCATAATAATAATAATAATCACCATTGTCAACATATTGTTCGGAAACTGACATATCACATAATCGAAGTAAGTAAAAGATCATAAATTCTCAAGGCACAATGATTACAATCATAAAAATACCAAAACTCAGCGAAAATAAAACCATAAACGTTAACAACATTTCAACCCGATGACATCCCGCTGATATCGACCTGATGCAGTGATACTGACAATAATTGTATCCCACATTTATATAATGTCATTGCCGCTTTTCAGCATTCCTTGTGTAATATAATATAGTATCCTTTCAGCCCATTTCCCCATATAATATCATATCCTTTTCCGGCGAACATGCCGATCGCCCCATCTGATATCATATAATATCCAGTGCGACGGGCGTCCTGCAAGTGCGACTTAAACATGACCCGCATGCCCAATATGGTGTGGCTACCACCATATGAAATCAAACATGACTGACGACCCGACATCGCACCAAACAAACCAACCCGCAATTAAATATCCGCAGCAACTATAATAATCTCATAACTTCAATATACTTTCACGTAACGGATGGAAAAATTATACAAAACACTCTGACCATAACATCATAGCCATCCATCATCTGACTCGACTTTCACGATTTTAGAATTCGCTATCATATTAATTAAGCCAAAGACAATTATGTAGCCATATATCTATTTATGTCGAAACCTTTGCATGAGAAGCGTAAATAATATTATCCCATGAGTGATAATACCGACCTTTAAGCTGATACCCATTTGCGCCGAAAATCAATCGATCCATGGCACTCCGGCGTTCGATTACAATCAAAACAAGAAAATGCGATTACTACAAATTTAGACGTGAATTCTTTTTTAACAAGTTTTAGTACCCGGTGGCCCACTTTAGGTAAAATATTACTAGTTAAGCTCAAGCGTTAAATAGCGATAAAATTTCAACCAGCCAGCGCGCCGCGGTTTGGCCCTACTGCAAGTCATTTCTAACCGTTAAACAAGTTTTATTCAGCCCGTCGCTTGACTTTACTACACCCGTTTCTGACGCTTTAACCTCGAAACTCGTTTGCAATTCAGCAAACTATTGACATTAAACTTCCAGTCTGGTTTTGCACCAGAAACAACTGTGGGGTCAGGGCATACTTATACCATTAAGCGTTTTGAAAATTAACAGATTAACACTACACCAAAATTGTAACATATGTCATAATGCAAGCAGATGTGTTAATATAAATAAGTCAATTCGGAAAAAGTCAGCATCCTCGAAACATCAAAATATATTCAAGTTCTAACTCACAAACAACAATTTGGGCCTAAGAATGGATTTATGTGTGTAAATCGAAATACAAAAGAATCAACTTCAATTTAAGGGGGGAAGGGAAGTTAGAAACTGTGAGGGGAGGGAGGTAGGTTTTTGGTTTTTTAAGTCTTGTTTGGTGTGTGGGAAGGGGTGAAGGGAAAAATGAGTTTAGGTGGTGAAACAAATTTTAATTTAAGCGGTCTGCCAGTTCTTATCTGTTGACGTCAAGCAATCAACATTTATAATCCATGAAAATGCTAATTTATGGTCATTTATTAAAGATGCTCCATATTTAATTTGTGGTAATGAATCGATACCGGTTATTACATTCTACCCACCTAATAAAAATTTCGTCCTCGAAATTTCTCAACTCGATAGCTACGGAAAGATAAAATCAAAACAACCATAACAACTAACCTTATAGGCGAAAAGTTGCGGATATAAATCTCACCAGCACTGCTCATCCCTTCTTGCTCCCAACGTAGCTTCCATACTCGATGATTCCTCCATAAAACTTTTACCAATTTCACTTCTTGGTTCCTCAACACATATTTCGATCAGAATTATTTAGTCGCCATAAACATAATCTGAAACTCTAAAACATCGACTAAATCCATGCGTCTTACTTGAGTAAGAAACATGAAAAAGCATTGTTGAATCCTTTCGACTCTGCGGGCAATTCTAACGGTGGCTCCCCAGCTTTTGTCGAAATTTGAAGCGGGCCGATATCTGCGGATACCGACTTCCCACCTTTCTCGAACCTCGTTACACGTTTCCCATGGAGACTCTTGAATACTTGGCGAAAGACAAATCTATAAAATGATAAATTGACATACTTTTTTTTGTACATCTGTGCGTTCTCGAATGTTGTTGTATCACTTTTCTCTATGAACTTTCTGGCTGAGAACCATAGATCTTCTTTCCCCAATAGCGTATGGGAGTTACACGCGTCGACCATCTGAGGAGCCGAGATGGTGTCATCCCGATCACTAGCTTAGAAGCTATTGTTATAACCAAACTCCGTTTTTGACTCCTTCATCAAACTACGAGAGAAACTCAACACCTGAAGCTTCATGCATTGTCTTCAGCATTTAGATCGTTTCTCGGATAGCCCATCCGTTTGAGGATGAAATGCAGTACTCAAATTCACCTTTGTCCCTAATGCCTCTTGGAAACTTTCCCAACTTGAAGTGAACCTTGCAACCCTATCCGAAACAATGCTGCTCTTTTCGATTTAGTCGCCCACGGTGCATCATCACCAGCCCAGCTACTCGGTTTATCGGTTGGCGAGCTTATGGGTAGAAAATGAGCTGTCTTAGATAGTCTATCGCGATTACCCCAAAATCCCGTCATTTCTTTTCGAGTTTGAAGCCCGGTAGGCAATCCACGGTGATCTTCTCCGTATCCATTCGGATATCGGTGGCGGGTCCCAATATTTATGGATGGTTTATAATTCGTCTTGACTAGTTAGCGAATTAAGCGACTTCGCTACGAGTAAGCAATTTAACAACTGATTCTTGCTTTTGATCCTTAAATTTGGTACATTTTGCTCACGGATGCACATTATGACATTACATGACTTCATCAAAGATTTCCGCTTCTTAAGTGCAAAGTTGACAGTCCGTTCCTCCTAATTTTGGGGGAACACCAAACAAATTAAACACCATAAAACGGGTTTACTCCCTCTTTCCTTCCTCAGTGTGCCTCGCACCTTTTATCTTTCTTTTGCGTTTCGATTTTATCCAGTAATACCGGTCTCACTTTCATATAGGTCAATAAAGATCCGTTCCACCGACCTCAAAAATTTACTCCGATAAACTTTAGCTGCTCTTTGGTTCTTCGCTTTCCCTTTTCGGCTTAAAGCATCCGCACTATACTTAATACGTAATAAA
>JADFUC010000084.1:0-292969 GCA_019722365.1 Lithospermum erythrorhizon | reverse complement strand
GCTATTTGATACGAGTGTTTAAATTTTGTGGTGAGATTCATTATTTCTGACAATTACTTAACATGTTATGTAACATATTCAAGTAAATAATACATCAAGAAAATAAAAAATGAAGAATACACATTTAAGAGATATATGATACGACCCCAAAGAAATACGAATTATAACCTATTACAAAGACTTACCTGGGCGATCTTGTATTCTTCAATTTTTGGAAACCTCCAATATGATACGGTGTAACGCCACTTTAACGCTTCCACGGCTGTACATTTATTTACTAACCCAGCGGCGCAAAGACGCAAGTCATGCTAAAATAAAATAAAAACTACTCACAGGTCGCCAGATAACGATAAACGGTTCGCATCGTATTTCGTAATACAACAAGGTTATGTACGGATCTAGCAACTGCATAACCCCGATGTTATCGTGGAGTTCCACTTGCAATAAAAATTTCTATTTGAATACTTAGTTCGAAAGTAATCACATTTAACTAAAACTAGTAAATGAATTGCTACAACAATCGTCGTGAACGGCATATACTATAGGTAAAATCAAAATACTTTGATTTTAACATCAAGGTCATCCACATTTGTTTACTTAATCAAAAAAGAGATTAGATTAATTATTTAAGACTCAGAGTGGTGGCGTACAATATGACATATATGTCTTCATACCATCATCATCTTCATTGAGATCGCAAATTAATTATCTCTCTCAATTATCAATGGATTGTTCACTTGAATCGAAGTTCACCTCATGTCCACATGATTAGATTAAGTATGGAATAATCGTGGTATTTTGCTTATCTTTTTTAAGACGCAACCATATTAAATGGCTTACAAAGGAAAAATGCATTTAGCATTTATAATAATTCATATTTACCACAAGTTTGGCGGATTTCCTTAACTTGTCTTATTTCACATAATGTTATGTTTTAATGCCTCACCACGGTGAATAAACAGTAATTTTAGCGTACAATCATAAAGGAAAATATGCAATCATAGATAGCGCAGTTCAAAACATCTAACATATTATAAATAAATTGTAAATATTATACCCGTACTTCAAATCTCACAAAATGTACAAGGTATCCAAGATCCATCAGGCTGGAATTCAAATGCAACACTGCATACTCTCAATCCAAGCACAACGGTAGATTAATCCAATCAATCGCACTACGACACAACTCTCAAGTCACTAACACTCCTAACAAGTGCACCCACACCCATCATCGAGCCCACAACGTTAGCGGAAATCACTTCAACATGATCCATTATCATACTTGTCAAGATACTAGCACACCTATGATCGAATATGTCGCATAAATCAGAAAATTGGTCGGATACGCTTTAAATTTAATGGTGAGATTAATATTATTTGATATTATTTAACATATTATATAGCATATACTCAAGTTATATGCACATCATGAAATAAAATAAATAATACACATATATGATATGACCCTAAAATAAAATAGACCTATTACAACACTTTACAAAGTGTAATACTAATATAAGACCCTTATTTCAAAGATATTTCTGCAAAATGGAATCGTGTATTCTTTCGACTTCCGAAACTCTAAGTTCGCTAAATGTCGCCTCAAGCCGCCATCTTCAATACCTCCACAAATAGCATATTTATTACTTAACTCCAATCCAAGATAAGACGCAGTTTTTCAGAAAAATAAAATAAATAAATGAAATAAATAAATACAACTCGCCTGGTCGCCATAAATCTAATAAATAGTTTAAAACCGTATTTAAATAAAAAATACAAAACTAGGTCATATCAATATATCCCTTTCCATTCCCATTACAATATATATATATATATATATATATATATATATATATGTTATATATATACGCAGTAAATACAACACATAGCACGGGATTTAATATACATTAAATAGTGTGGAATAATGACTCATAAAGTCAAATAACATCACGCTATTATGTGAAAAGCAATAAGTATGCACAAACATGTCATCAATACATAATAAAATATACTTAATACGAATTAACACTACCATGTAGGTCGATATAATTACTCTCTCACTAAATTAAAATTTTAAATATATGATTGACAATCATATAGATAGTTTCCATTTTTTTAATATACAAATCAAAATCAATCACATAAATATAAAATTTAAATGTGATATGAAATTAAATTCAAATTTAAATCTCATAATCATATCCATGAAATATATATAATTAAATGCATTAATTAATATATTTTAGTCCAATAGTTATTACAATAACTATTTCATATATATAATAAAAACAATAATTTATTATAATAATTGGTTTGCTATAAATATAATAAGATAAAACTAGCAAATATTTATCTACACATATTTATATTTTAACTGGGAGCATTGTTACTACGACTATATCCTCAAATAAATAAATTTATAAAGCGATATATAATGAAAAGGGATTATTAAATTAAACTTATTACTATTAAAATTGATAATTATAATTATCATAATAATAAATGATAATAATACACAAAAACTGAAATTCATAATTTGAAATGATTAGGTTTTGTGAACAAAACTGGCTTAAGTTACCGGGACGATGACCTACCTCCGCCGCCCCATATAGGCAACGCTGCATCATCGGCGACGATCCGCACGCTGCCCAACGGTCAACGCCCCTGCTTGGCCACCGGACGCTACTTCGAAAGCGTCGCACCTCCATTTTCACAAACAATTTCAATTTTTTCGATTCAATTCAATGGTTTGGAAAACCATTTGAAGGCTTTAAACATATCCAAAAATTCTCGACATTTTTACTGCATATTTCGCACAATTTTGTTAAACTTATTCACCTGAATTTTGTAAAACCATACTAAAATACTATACAATAAACATTTCTAAATTAAAATTAGTTTTGAATAATTCTAAACTATCCAAAAAATTCTCAATATTTTGGAGATGTCTTTGTTCTCTCAAATATGGAAGAAAATCGTAGCTTCAATATTTAAACGCCCAAATCCAATAAATTTTTTTACATTTTAATCAAAATATGTTTTAAACCTCTTTCAATACATAAACACAAAGCTAAATTCAATCATCAAAAACATAAACATGATGAACTTGGAATAATGTATAAAATACATATTTATTCACGGATCAATTTTTCATAACATATATTCAAGGTCAAGAATATATAAACATGAAAATGATATAAGATATATTTATACAAATAAATTTTATATAAATGCAAATCGAAATATATACAACTTAAACATGCCTATGATGCCACCGGTGGAAATTATAACTTGTTCGTAATATAAAATCATATACAAATGTACCCAAGATCGAATAAATGTATATAAAGGAATTACAACAAAATACATATATACATATATGTATGAAATGAGTACTTACATCGTAGTGGAAAATCCCCAACTTAGTATTTCACGAAGCCTCCTTTGAATTCCTAGCAATGAGCATCGAAAATGGCAATGCCTCAGTTAGTCCACAATTAAAGAGCGTCAATTCTATTGGATCTACTAGAATCGCATTTAGCAATGGATTACAAAAATGAAGCCAAAAAACTTGACCTAAAATGCTGTAGGGAGAGGGAGGGGCGGCGGCTCTCTCTTGGGAAGAGGATGAAATGAAAAACTTATGTTTTTCATTTAATCTTTTCCTTATAATTTTTAGTTTCGAAGAATAGTTTTACCTTGATAAATAGCTAACTCCTTAAGCCGTTAACTTATTACTAAACGGCAGTAAGTAATCTCAACAAGCACACACAAGCTCTCAAAAACGCCAATTGGAAATATTAATTCAATTGAATCGGTTTTGTCCAATTTGTATTTTTACATTATCAATGTAAAATCCTCATTGCATCTCAAGATTCTAATCAACTTCCACCAAAAACTTCGACTAATTTCTTACATGGAATATAACTCAACTTGATTGTATAATCTTCAAGGCTAGATAATATTAGCGTATAATAATATAATCAATTATTATGATTATTATATCGATTATGTGGAGTAACTGCATAACCCCCTATATTATCATGATCTACCAGTCGGCCGCCCGTGGTTAATCGTCAAGTCCTCGGACACCGCAGCCACCAAATCACGGATTAACCAATTTGAAAAGACCCACGTACCTTAAATAACCCAACAAAATAAAATACATCTGAAAGGAACAGTTTTTTAAGAAATAATTCATCGTGGTATTTCATAAACACACAAAACACCATATATACAACAACCTGACAAAGTACAAAAATGACTACAACATACGCTCAAATCAAACATTATGAATCTACAACCACAAAACAACAAGAACAAGACTGCTGAGATCTATTGCCACCCGCTTCTCACCTAAGCACTCAAATTTCAATCACCCGAACGAATCATAAACGCCGATGCACCGCTTGTCAACCCGGCCCAAATAAAATGCCGCCAAAGCGTAATGGTAAACCATGTAAGCCTTAGCGAAAGTACTTATCTTAAGAGTGAAAAATTAACCAAATCTCAGCGTAACATAAGGATAGTTAATTCCGCATAATACGATAGATCTCCAAAGATACTACTCCATTTAAGGCAATAATAAGGTGGACAAATAACATAATCAATTTGCATCATAAAAGATTAATGGACTTCTGGATGCATACTTAAAACCCAAAGGAACACTCTGGGGGGCGCACTCACCCGAGGCGTAGGAAAAGAAAGCGCCTCCAGCCCCGAGCTCCACCTTGGATGTAAAGGCCTCACAAAACCTCGCCTGCCACCCATAAAGTAGGAAAGCCATCCTTCCGAGTACGCCACGAAGGAGTGCGAAGCACTCCGCCCGCAGTTCTATAACGCTGTGACACAAGCCGAGTAGAACCCAATAATGGAAATTCACATGTTAGGGGTGTCGTATAATATACTGCTATAGACAACACTTCCCCTAAGTACGGGTGGACGGAAGGCAGGCCATTATCCAGGGCCACAAAAAAAGGTCCTCAACCCAGGAGGCTTTGTTGGCTCGGTCACATTCTGGCAATCAAGTCACTCACGAAGGGATATCATACGACCTCGTGATCACCTGTGTCTCTCTCTAGTGCTCCTGGCTTACTTACATCGACGTGATGTCACTAGCTCAAGGACGCATTTAGAAGAGAAGCGAGCTCCTCGAAGCTGCCAAATAAGAGTAATCGAAGACCCACTTCCAGCCAAGGCATCAAGAAGGAGGAGACTCGGTGTATCAAGACCCGCCGTTTATAACCCCCGACTCTTGTGGCGAAATAAATGTACATAGTACGCGGAAAGGCTAAGAGGTTGGGATTAACAAACGCGGTATTACGGGCACCTTTATAAGGAACAAGGGTCAAGAGGAGAGGAGAAGGGCTTGCAATTGATTTAGGGAAAAAGTAGAAGAAATAACGGTCTTAACCGCCTTTGACAAATGGGAAGCGACAGCAGGAAAACGGTCATCGGTGCACGGATTGAAGAGACCCACCTATATTCAAGATTCGACTTGTAGAAATGGGCGGTTCTCAGCGTATGATAATCTCATAGTTAAAATGGGTTGATCCATAGATTGGCCTAACGAGATTGGGTCCTTCAAAACGTGGATCAGAACAAGAACCAATAACGGATCTCGACCACGCTGGCCAAAGCGCAAAGACCAAATTAAGGGTCAAGTCAGCCCAGCCTGTGTTATGTAGGAACCGTTAGGAAACCAGCATTCGGGTTCAATTATGTGGTAATTAAGTTTCAGAATATCACCCCAATGAGCCACCAATCATGACTGCAATGAAGGAGCTATCAAGGCTTGACCAAAGTAACTGCCTTATATCTTGGCAAAAGGTAAACCTTGTAAATTAAATCATGTAAGTTCACTTTGGATACCCAAATGCTCTTTCTAAACTAAACTTTTCGATGATTTACTAACTACTGAGCTGCTTTCTCGGCCGACAACCGGCCCTTGCTTGTAGAAACTCTCATTTGGCCCAAGGACAAGCTCGACTGAGGATTTGTGATCCCGCCTCAAAGACCGGCCGGACCGCATCATCATATGTTGCCTTTTGTCTTATGTAGACTCTACAGCGGGCGCGACATTTTAGACTCTCGCCTAAGAGCAAGCCAGAGGAGTTTTATGCTTCACCAACGTGCCTAAGTGTATATTTTATACTATTGCTTGTGAGTGTCAGACGCTTTTATGCTCTCACCTAGAGCTTACGTAGATAGTTTTATACTCTTGTTTGGGGAGTGCTGGGAGGTGTTTTATACTCTACCAAGAGTCCATGGACATAGAGTGTTTGCATACTTGATGCTTTTTCATTTTGATGTTTCGGTTGTAGATTGGGCGAAAAGGCTACTTTGTATGTAAATATGTATTTCGTTTCCTTTAAATAAGGGTGTCTATGTACCCACCTAATTACAATATGCAATGGAGTTTCACAGGGGTTTATTGAATCTTGTCTCTCGGGTACGACTTCTGCTTGTCCCCAATCTTTCAAGATCATCTTAATCTTTGGTTGCTTGCTCAACTGAAACCAATTTTGGTTTTCTATTCAATTGACTGCGGTTGATCTTCACCGCCCATCTCTTTTCGTGCATCATCTTCTCGATTTCGTCAGATACTCTTTGGGAGCCTCAAGCAGGCCGCTTTGTTTCACTGGAGTTTCATCAACTTCTCCACGTAGCATACGGCCAAATCTTTGAAATGGGAGTTATCTGAGTAACTTCTCCATGACTTCTTATTTGTCCAAGAGTCTTTTATGAGCTTTTTGCTGTGTAGAGTTACATGATTTGTAGCACCTTGTCTTCTTTAAGGGATATGATTTCCAAGCTCGCCAAGCTCATCACTTTCTCCGCGAACGCCAAGATTCTCCAACGGACGCTCCAAGCACGCTGTGATACCGCAAAAGTTTGCCTTAGTGCTTCGCTATTTTCTCATGTCGTCAAGTTCGGCAACTCGATGAGATTTTCCCAGCGTATCGCCCAAGATCACCGGGTGTTTGAGTCAATGAATGGATATTTCTTATTTGCAACTCCTTCTGGCCGATGATTCCTACTTCTAAAAGTTAGTATCTCCTAGTGTTCTTTTGTTTTTGTAGGGAGGACTTTGTTGGCTTGGAAGTTGTAAGTGCATCTTCTTTTGCATGGCTCTTTCGAGATCTACACCTTCAAATTTGACGTCAGAAGTCGTTAATGTACCTCGTATTCTTCCTTTGTTGGTCGCCATGGTCAAGTCCGTCATGGGCCTGCAGAAAGTTCGCTCAAGAAGTATGCCTATGTGATGTATTGCAAGTTCAAATGCATTCCTTGTATGCACATGCCGATAGCTTAAGTTTATACACGCTTCATTTTTCCATTATACAAGTCTTCCACCGTCACTTTAAGTCCGTGACGGGCTCTTTCCTAGCATCGCTTAAGCATTTGCTAGCTCTTCATACTAACTGTGTCGGTACTAAGAAGCAATGAGGAACTCACTTTCCAGCTGTGCCCAATTATCTATGGAGTCTCTGTTCCACCAAGCAGTACCACTCAAATGCATTTTCAGTGATCGAACAAACTTTTAACCATATATTCCAATCATCTCAAGATATTGCATATCTCAACAAAGTTGAATGGATATGGGGTTCCCAATTCCAATGAATTGTTGGAATTTGGGAGTCGGAGGCCATAAGGCATCTCACCGATCTATGCGAAGCGTGTAAAGCCGACATGTGAGAGGCTGGCCTCGCCTCGGTTGTCTTTGGATTGCCCCTACGAACACCCCGAGTCAAGGCCAGGGATTGTTCCGCCGGCCGAGACACATGGGGTCTTCCTTGTAGGTCAGCCCGGCGAGACTTGCTTTGAGGCTCGGCACGGTGGAACGGAAGGCGCTTTCTAGTGCATCTGACGCAGTTAGCGCCACTGAGAAAGTAAGGTCCTCGTGCCGCTTTCCGCTACCCAAGGCTGACGCCGCCATGGTCTCAGATCTTCCTAGCCATGTTGATAGTGCCTAATTACGTGTCGCACCGCTTGGTCATGTCTTCGATCACCTTTACTAATGAAGCCACCGTCAAGCTTACTGCATTCCTCGCACATGTGAAATCGGAAGAGTTAGCGAGACCCACTTTCAGCCTTTGTCGCCTCACGACGAAATGGATGTCAACCACAACTTGTTGCTATATCCTCCGGCCGCTTTTGGCATTGGACCACCGAAATTTTCCGCTCTATTTACGTGGCTGGTTGTACACTCGGTTGGTCTCGTATATCCGGGAAATTGTCTTGCTGTGACTTTTGCACCTCAGAAGTATTCCTCTGAAACTTATAAAGCCTGATGTAATCACCAGCTACCTCGAGACTCGATATGTCCCCGGACCGGTATATGACTCCAGAGTTGATTTGAGCTGATTTGATGTTTGGATATGAGCCCTGACCTCGCATGCCATCCTGACAACATGTAGACTTACTCTCGAGACTGGCTCACTTAGAATGGTCCGGTTTGGCTTTGTAGCGTTTTGATCTCGCGGTGGTAGTAATGTGGACTTGATCGTGGCAATCGAGGCTCGGATTTGGACGTGTGTCTACCATGCTCTTAGCAGCCGATCCCATGCACCGATTTCCAGCCTGCAAGCTTCAAATACACTAATGATCTTTTAGGTGTCCTCGTGCTGACATATGCTTATTTCGCCGTGGGTGCCTTAGCAGCCTAATTCCATGTTTCTTGGCGGCGATTGTACATATGAAGCCAGATCCCGCCTCGGATTGACTACAAGGGTCTGGTGGGTTTAATTCATGTATCGATTTGATGTTCAGGATCCGCCTGATCCGATTCTCATCAAATTTGGATCTTGTTCCCGAAATTATTATGCTTCATAAGAATCGTGAACTGCTCTTCACTTCCGTGCACCTATTTTGGCTTTGAGGTTGAAGATTTATGTGTTTTGGTGGTGGCTTTGAGTTCAAGATTTCGGCGTTTCGTGATGTACTTCGTTTCACCCGAAAACAACAAACTTAGAGGTTTCTTCTGTGAGAAATAAATTTTACGTAGCTTAAGCTTTATTCTCTCTCTCAAGATTTTTGTTTTATTTTTCTAACTATTTTTGGTGCTTTGATGCATACGGGGAGGGGTATTTATAAAGATTTCTCGAAGTTTTCTTCTAATCAATAAACTAATGTCGCTCGATCACTTATATGATCCGGCTGATGAATTAAATTGTCAGCATGATGATCGTCGAATAATATTAAAACAATATTATAAAATCAAATGTTTTGGCGACTTGAATTTGCTGCCGCTTTGACTTTCATGATTTCCAAGATAAGGGTTTATCATCCTATTTTTTCTATACCTCCCATTTTGAGCCCGTTTTGTCAAAAATCTTATTTTTATTCTCGCTTTTCCTAAAAAATATATTATTTTAATCCCGCAAATAAAGGGAAACTATTTTAACTTATACTATGTTTCAACTAATTATAAAACCTAATTTCACCACATTACCTAATTTCTATGTGGTTAAATACCGGAATCATTATTTCCACGTGTCCAATTTAATTGAGCACTAGTCAGTTTCCTCTAATCGCCACGTGTAACATCAGATTGGTCTTTAATTAATTTGTTAATCAACCCTCTAAATTAGGTTCCATAATTTAATTAATTAAATTTTGACTGTCTATAGTTATTATGCCAATCTTGGTCGCCATTTTTAACAACATGCGGTCTTTAATATTTCAATTGACGGCTAGAAGTCAGAAACTTTATGATCTCATCAGAGCGAAATTTACATAATATACTCAAATAGTTGAATAAATTCTACAACATTATAAATTAAAATTGTGCTAGCTCTATATTAAATTATTTATTAAATCGAGTCCCACTTTAGTCTTGCTGCATCGAATCAGAAAATATATATAATAATAATTTCACATTTTAATGATCTCGCCTACTTTATACACATCAATATAACTAATATCATATTATGTAAATTTTGAAACTATATTTTACAAAAAATAAAGTTTCATTATCATAAATGAAGTACCAAAGTTATGTTACTAATACTATCATTATGTATAACGTGTTCCCCTGTTAGTCGATGAAGTAATCGAGATTTTTAGATCATGTTAATATGATTAATTTACCATGTAATAATATTTTCTTTTCTTCTTAGTTTAAGGAAAAACAGAGGAGAAATTTAAGTTGAAGATCTTTCATCCTTTAAAACTATTATTTATCCATTCCTTAAGTCCAATTGTGTTCGACACTATTTGAATAATGTAATTTTTATTTTAATATTATTACTAAATTAATTTTGTTTTACTAACAAATATTATTCATGATTGACATATAGTATTTGAGTTTATAAAAAAAATATTAATTTTTGTTGAATATGTAGAATAATATATATTAATAATTTAAATAATATTACTAATAAACTTATGCTTGAAATAAAATGTAATAGAAAACAAAACAAATATTATCCACAAAAAGGAGCCCAATCATGATATAAAATTGATACTATTGATTTTTTTTAAAATATTCAATCATCATATTTTATTATAATTTTTCATATATATTTAAAGAGAGTTTGTCAAATACCTTGAATTTAAGTTAAGCAAAAGTCTCATCTAAACTTTAAGAGAAAAGTTTCACATGGTCCTATAAAAAAGGCATTAGCTCTCTTTAGTTATTTCTTGCACCAATAGTTAGCGGATTCGCTATAATTAGTAGAACTTAACTATTCGTGAATACTTCAGAGCGTGTCCTAGTAATTCTATTTTAGGAATAAAAGCCAGAGATAATAATTTATTTTTTTCTATGTGTAGATCTACACATCCGGTATTAGTCCGCTCATCCGTAATCAGATTCCTCCATTTGTTATAGTAAAATTTCTCTGTGTTGTGCCTATAGATTTCCAAACATGTCAGATACCACGTGAAAAAATCTGTGTCTTTCATTTAATTATTTACTTAATTTATAGTTCGTATCGTATTTCTGCTATAACAAACACGTGTTCATTATAACAAATTTGGTACGAGCGGGTTATCGACAAAAGAGATGGGTAGTAAAAGCTTGTGCTGTTGAAAGTTCAACGGGAGGAATAGTTTTGAAGATTACCTGATGAAACTAGTCCCGCCTCAATAGTAGTATATTGTCACATAATCCTAGTCCGATGTCATAATGCACTAGTTGCTACTACTAGTCGTTCAGATATATCGAGAAGAAGTTCTTCAAAGAGACCGAGATGGGTCCGAGGATGACCTGGCGCGCTTACTATCAGATGGAGCTGGGTCCGTATATCCTAAGAAGAGGAAGCGTACCGTAAAAGGTCTCGACGGTATTTTCGTTATTGTTAGTGGTGGTATGCATTTCGTAGAGGACATGACCTTAGTTGTTCATGCTCATACATTTTACATCGATGTGTGGGTTCTAGATTTTGGAGTATCTTATCATATGTGTTCTAGAAGTGAGTGGTTCTCAACGTATAAGTAGTTGGATGGTAGCATCATTTCGATGGCTAATGGGTTTGTCTCAGGCGGTCGATCATTTAGTTCGAATGTGATTCTAAATGGTGTGAAACGTGGAACTTTGTATGTTTTCCAAGATAATACATTTTCTCGTTCGGGTTTAAGGCGGTGTTGGGAACGGTGGAGGAGGCCAAATTTGGAGTCGCAGATGAAGTCGGTAGGCACTTTGATCCTTTCAAAGGGTAAATACTCTAACGGGCTTCAAGGGTTTCGTTGAACATCATGGTAGCTCAAGATGTCGTGAGAGCACTACTCGCATGGGTACCTTTCTCGAGAGGTACGACAATGGGGAGGAAAGGCCCACGCTTTCCTAGTTGGGCAGAGGAACTCGATTCTCTTACGTGTCATCTCAACAAGAGTTACGGTACTATTCAACGGCAAATAAATATCGGAGAAGTGGATTTTCACTTTAGGGGTCTAATGATCAAAGGAAGAGACTGCTCAGTACAGCGTCTGGGAAAGAGAGGTGCATGATTTGCATTTCTCATGCTAGTGTGATAGAAAGTAGGCATACTTTGGTATATACTAGTTTTGTTTCTATTTCTAGCTTCTTCACATGTGGTCACAAGCTGTTAAGCAATGGAATATCAATATTGCAGAGGGATTTCTGGCAGAGGGTGGTCCAACAGTGTTTGGACTTAACAATTGATCTGTTCCGTAATTACCCGTGTGGAAATACGAGGCGGAGATGCTAAGCATTGTCTATCTCTTCTGAGTGTCAGTTGTACACATCTGTCACAAGTTCTTAGGGCACATCAGAGTTTTAGGTTGTACTGCTTATTATCATGTGAATGAGGGAAAGTTGAAATCAAATGTCATAGTTTCTATATAAGAAGGCGATGATGGTATGTGTGGAGCAGTAATACCGAGGCTGGGCTGGTGGAGGCGGAGGACGACATTCCTCATTCACATTCGCAGCTGGGAGACACCGCTTCCACCTCGATAGAACATCGTAGTTTGGCTCTTAGATCGCCTCTAGAAAACTATGGAATACCTCCTATTTAGATATAGTTATGAGGATATGTTGTTCTTTGCTTTGCTGTTGTGTAGGATGTTGACCTCACGAGTCATCTTCCTATATGAACCTCAAGCATCGGGTACCGAGCTTGTCCAATGATTTGTCACATTAAAATGAAATGGAGTCACTTAAGAAGAATGAGACTTGTGAGTTGGCTAGAAAACTAGCAGGAAGAAAGGTTGTCACTTGCAAGTGGTTATTTAAGAAGAAATAAGGGTTGTCACTGTACCGAGGGACTGCAGAGAAGGCTCCGAGTTGTCATAGCGGATTCAACCAGAAATTTAGATATTCTCATGTATTCGTACATACTTCCATCGTGGTGCTTCTTGCTATAGTTGCACATCAGGATTTGGAGCTTGAGGAACTAGATGTGAAGGCAGATTTCTACAAGGAGAGCTGGAAGAAGAGATATACATGACTCAGCCGATGGTTTCCAAGCATCCAAAACGAGGACTATGTTTGCAAGTTAAAGAAGTCGTTATATATTCAAGCAATCTTCCCGAGGCAGCCGTACAAGAAGTTTGACACCTCATGGTTGAGATTGGGTATTTGAGGAGTCCATATGATAAGTTTTGTATACTACAATGCGTCAAAGCATTGACCTTTCATTTACTTGATATTATATGTAGATGATATGTTGTTAGTCGTAGTCAACAAGCTCCACATTCAAGTCATGGACTACACAGAGAAAAGTTTGATATGAAGGATTTAGATGCTGCCAGGAAAATTCTGGGAATGGAGATCTTCAGAGATAGAAGTCAAAGGAAGCTTTTCTTGTCACAGTGCTATATCGGGTAAGATTCTATTGCGATGCCAACTTACTGATACTCCTAGTGCTTCTAATGCATATTTATCGATGGCATTTGCACATAAGTCGTCTGAGGAAAAGGAATACATGTCACGTGTTCCTTATGCTAGTGTAGTTGGAAGTTTGATATGCAGCATGGCCCACTCGGGGACCGATCTTGCACACGTTGGGTCACAAGGTTATGAGGTTCATGGGAGAGCCTGGAAAGGAGCATTAGCAAGGTGTGAAAAGGATATTTAGATATCTCAGAGGCACATCCAATATGGGTTTCAGTTATGGTGGTGATAGTCAGTATATTATTTCTAGATATTCTAATTCGACTATACTGAGATCATGTGACGCCAGGTTCGACGACTGGCATGTGGTTCACTCTCGGTGGTTTTGTTTGTGAATTGAGGGCTACTTTGCAGTCCACAGTGACTTTGTCTACTACTGAGGCAGAGTATATGGTTTTGGATGTGTCGCTAAGGAGGGAATTTGGTTGAGAAGATTATTCAATGACTGGGGCTACATCATGATCAAGTTATTGGTATCATGATAGTTTGAGTGCCATGTTTTACCAAGCGATCAAGTTCATCACGAGAGGACTAAATACATTGGTATGAGGTATCACTTTGAGGAGTGAGAGAATCAAGGTAAACAAAGTGGGTAACGGGTGCATAACCCAACCCGATATGTTTACAGCCGGGTTCCTTAGAGCATGTTTCAACATTGTTTGAATTTGCTCAATGTTTGAAAGCTGTTAGTTGCCCGCAGGGCAACATCTGGGCGCGTAGTCGTCCGCCACTTCGTGCATATGGTATGCTCATGTACATCTGGCACATATGTTTCACTATCTGGGCACATTTGGTACTTCGAGTACATTTGGTGCATTCTGGCTCATCTGAGCAATATCCGTACTGAAAATATCCGATACATTCTAACACATCTAAGCACATTTGGTACTTCGGATACATCTAGTGCAATTTTCGCTTATCTATTTTTTCGTGGAGGATCTATTTTCCGGGTTATCTCGGCATCCGGGGAACACCAAGTCAAGGTGGAAATTTGTTGAAATGCCTTGAATTTAAGTTAAGCAAAAGTCTCACATCTAAACTTTAAGAGAAAAGTTTCAATAGTTGGTCCTATAAAAAGGTCTTAGCTCTCTTAGTTATTCCTTGCACCAATAGTTAGTGGGTTTTGCTATAATTAGTAGAACCTCAACTATTCAATAATACTTTTATAGTGTCCTAGTAATTCTATTCTAGAAATAGTGTAGGATAGTAATTCTATTTTTCTAGTGTAAAGGATTCATACATCCTAGAGTATAGTTTGCCTATCTGTGAATCCGTATTCCTCAATTTTTTATAGTGAAATTCTGGTGGTTGTGCCAGGGATTGCCCAGACACATTGGGATACCACGAAAGTTCTATGTCTTTCCTTAAGTCTTTTATTTAATTCCTAGTCTCAGATCAGATTTCATTATAACAAACACGTGTTCATTATAATAGAGTTATTCCTGATCAAAGCAGCCTTCAAAAATAAAAATATTAACTAGAAAAAAATCTGAAGGAGTACAAGTTTCCATAATTTTGGAATAATTTCGAAATTAAATATAAGAAATATCTCAAATATTTAAAAAATCGATTACATGACTGCATCGCACGTCTTCTTTAGTAGTAAACTTCAAAATATGCACCCTACTTCCGATAAACTTAAAATGACACAATACCCCGTTATGATTTTTGACATGTTAAATGATTAATTTACCCTCATATCTCCATACTGCCTTCCATTCCAGCCAAGATATTTCTCATTACACAAATTCACATTCTCCCACTAAAACATCTCCTCTCCACCTACCACCATTTTATCTCTCTAAAATTTGTATGCTCTTAACCACAAAAGGTCTTCAAATACTGTAAGTTAGTCCTCAAATCTCTAGCTAATCTCGGTAGTAGGGAAGTAAATTATGTTTTTTCTTCAAATTTTTATATGCTATCACACCACAATTAATATTTTGAACATATGAGTGCTCTTTGTGTAAGTTATTTGGAGTTTTGAGTTTGTTAAACAAAAAAAAAGAATTTTGTTACTTTAAACAAAAGATTTTGAATTAAAACTATATTTTTACGAGATGTATGTTTTATGTGTGTTGTATTTGTGTTATTTGGGGTTTTGAGGTTTCTTTGTATTATTTGTGTTTTATTTCACAAAAGTTTGAATTTTTTAAATTTTGACTTTTGTTAACTTGCTTTTCGTGAACTTATGTTATGTTATAACTCATTATAATTAGGTGTACCATGATACAACACACTAGTATAACTTATAGTGTATTATGATTTATGTAAGGCGTTATAACTTGTTATAATTTAGTATGATACAATATAAATTCATATAATTAGGTATAACTAAGTATAATACATTATGATCGATTATACCACATTGTAATCGATTAATGAAAGTTTGAAAATTTCATTAATTTAAACAAAAGGTTTTGCATTAATATCATATTTTTAACAAATCTGTATTCTATGTGTGTTGTATGTTTATTAGTTGGGTTTTTGAGATTTTTATTTGGAATTCCTAACAAAATATTGAATCTTTTTTAATTTTAACTTGGGTGCTAGGATGTTTTTGGTTGCTTTATGTTCTTGTGGTTATGTACTTCCGTGATGTTAATCTGGTAGTATTCTACTTTATAATCGTCATAGATTGATTTGTAGAATATTAGTCGATTAGAACTTGATATAACTGTAATAACGCATAAAAAAAAAAAAAAAAAAATTTCGGTCAAGTGACCCGGAATAGTATAATTTTTTTCACGATAATATTATTTCGTAAAAACTTTGTTCAATTTCATTTATAATTTAGTGTTGCTATGGAAGAATTTTATCTTTGAAATCGGGTTCGGGAGATTTAAGTACGATAAGCGGAGAATTAACCGAAACCCAATCTGACTCGAGTTTTTTTAATATCTATTCATACATATCCTCCATTATCATCATCATCATCACAACTTATCTTCTTCTCATTTTGCCGAAATTAAGTTCCTCCCCTTAAAAATTCTCATTTTTCCATTTCTCTCTTCGATTGTCGCCAAACTCAAGATCGGTCAGAATATTGTTCTCCTCATCATTCTCTTCGAATAGATGTAAGAAATTTCAAGTCTTTCGAGATATTTTTTGGGTTTTGAGAATGTTGACTTTTAGTTGACCTTTGCATAATTGAGTTTTATGATAAATCATGGTTGGTTATGGGTTCAAGTGGGACGATATATGTGTGATGAATTCGTGATTTAGAGCTCGCTTGAGGACGCAAGGTCGAGTTGACTTTTCTAGGTTTCGCTGACTTTTGAGGTGATATTTACAAGACTTTAACGTGTGGAGTTTAATTGGGACCTTATTATAGTTATTGTGGATGTTAAATCGGGTGATTTAAAATTCATTAAAGGCGCTTAGGTTGAAAAAGTAATATTTTCAAGTCGAGATATAATTGATATTTTGGAGATAGATTGTTAATTAGGGACTCGCCGATTAACTAGAATGACATATAAGTTAATTTGTAATGATAAATGATAAGATGGGAATTTTAGCGGGCGACGATTTGGCTGTGTCCGGCGAGTTTATAATTCGATAGTTTGCCCGCTATGTTAGACTGCTTAGAAATCGTCTACGAGTTGGTACGTTTATTCTAGAACGTAATTTTGGTATTAGTTCCCGAGTACACTGGTGTTCTAGGCCTTAATCAAGGGAAGCGGCACGCCCGTGATCGCTCGTGAGGACTTTCAGATAGCTAGCAGAGGTGAGTACTTATCTCACGTGTATTACCTTATGTACTTTTTAAATGGTGTACCCGCTCTTTGTATTATAATTATGTGTAAAGTGGTGTATTGTGTGTTTGTAATATAATTATGAATGGTGTATATGTCCTTGTGATAAGGATTACGGGGGAATGGTATACATGTAATGGTTGTACGATTATGTGTGAGCCCAATATGATTATGTGACTTATTCCCCGCAAAGATCAAGGTCGGGTTTCGAGGTGTTGACGGCCCCGAACTCCCAACTTATGCTTCTCAGATATTATGTGGCCTTGACGGCACTTGTGGTATTCATGTGGCTTTGGCTCCGCACTTCGTGGTATTGTGTATTCTGACGGCAATTTTGTATTTATGTGGCCTTGTCGGCACTTGTGGTATTTATGTGGCCTTGTCGGCACTTATGGTATTTATGTGGCCTTCATGGGGCGGTCGTGATTACCACGACAGCGATGTATTAGTCAGATAAGCCATATTGTCGTAGTAAAGTAGTTGGTTATCGAGGTGTTCGATGGAGTTATGTATGATTTTGAGGTATTCCGAGTATTAGGATATGACCCTATAGTTGGGACTACTAGGATTAGTGACTCTCTTCCCTTGCGTGATATGCGACGCTTATTGGCCCTATACTAATGTATGGGCCAAGGGTATGATTCCTCTTTGATCGCTTTGTTGCGGTGCATTGTCGAGGTGGCCCCATACCACGTATAGCGTGGCGGTTTGGCCCTATACTACGGTATACAATGCGGCGGTATGATTCTCTTTGATCGCTTAAGCGTGCATTGTTTGTTCTATACCACGGTATATAGCGTGGCGGTTTGGCCCTATACTACGGCATAGCGCAAGGGTTTGGCCCTATACTACGGTATAGCTACGGTATGACTCTCTTTGATTACTTTGTCGTGTACTGTGGATGTGGCCCTATACTACGGTAGAGAAGCGTATGTGTGCCTTATACTTTGTGTGTATAAGTGCGGTGTGCCTATACTTTGTGGCGGGTGCGGCGTGTCTTTATACTTTGTGTATAAGTGCGCGTGCCTTATACTTTGTGTATAAGTGTTTTGGCCTTATATCGCGGTATAGTGCGAGGTGATTGTTGATTTGTCCATTCCCCGCAGTAGACGGATTGAGTATATGCGCATTAGAGGATGGTATACCGCGATAGCGAGAGATAGGAGGCTCATGACTGTAGTTTTAGTCGTTGTCGGAAGTCTCCGTGATTTCATTTGGGGCGACAGGTGCTTATCGAACCTCTATTATATATTCATGTGTTAAGGCCCGAGACTTCATGGAATTATGTTGTATGACTTTATCCAATAACTCGTATACATGTATTTTATTCATATTTGACTACGATGACTATTCCTAATCTTGTTGTTGTGCTAGCAATGTTGCTTTGATGGTTATATTTCATTTTTAAGCCGGCTTTGTCGTGGCAACTATTTTTCTTCTCGATACTGTATTTATTTTCGCTTGTAGCCTACCGGATTATCGCTCTTTTGTTAGATATGTTCTATATCTTAAGTGGCTAATGGATGAGATACCTTTTGGAATGAGAACATTAGAGCGTAAATATAACCGAAGTTTATGCTAACTGCCGATGAGATGTTACATATTTTATATATAGTGGAAAAATGGATTCAAATGTGCTAGAATATAAGTACCGATCTAACTACTCCACCCGATACCATGGAGGTAAATGTCTTATACTCAAATGGAAACTGGGAAGATAAATCACTTAGGGTTATCCTGATTCAAGATATATTACCTACCATATTAAGAAATGCATATATTTGGAAGGTCTTCCGAGGAACATTAGTTGTCATAGGAGGAGTATGATTGTAAAATGGGGAGTAGTACTTTAAAGTGAACTAAAGATAAGTGGAGCGAAGTTGTATATGTACGAAGTTATGCAGAGGTTAAGATATATGTTTAAGTTATTGTGTGCTCGAGGTGTATATTATATTGGAATTAGCTATACTTAAAGATAATAGATAGAGAAATACCTCTGTAATTATGTGTACTGTGAGTAAAGTTGTTGACGAAAAGGGTTATCGTGCTAGTTAGAAAGCCACAAGAAAGTTTTATTTTGTGGCGAGTAACTCATAAAATAATACTTGGGTATATAGTCTCTTAAATAAAGAAATCTAAATTATTCTTTATTCGCGCGATCGTAGGTTAACTTCTGCTATTTATTTTCACTGAAATTTTTAGTCGACTTCTATTTCTTTATGTGGGCGGCTGCTGCCTAGGTTGTTGCGGATGACCGATATGCATCGTCGAAAGTAGCCGCACTGAAGATGGCGACATGGTTAAGACCTCAACAAATTATACTTTTATCTTCTTGAGGTTTCTGTATATAATTTTATTGACTCGAAGCTATATTGTTTTAGTTTATGATAAAAGAAGTCATTTTTATTGTTATCCATCGTTGGTGACTTAATAATACTATTGTGTCAGCGACGGTCCCAACTCAAGCCCACCGGGGCGGTCGTTACAATTTTGGTATCAGAGCCTAGGTTTATGTTTTCTTGGTGTCTTGTGTGGTTATGTGCCTAGGTTCAAGTTATAAGTGTGTTATGTGTGAGTCGTTCTCTGGTTTGAGTTCATTCTTTTCCGAATCCGTTGACTATTGAGGACGCTTACTCAAGATTTCGCTGACTCAAGGCATTTGTGGTCTTACTTAGACTATTTTGCATTCGTGTTTTTGTGGTGTTATTTGATTAAGATCTGCTATATTAGAGATATGTAAATGAATTTGGGTAATATGACGACGCTTGAGTTACGTATTTGTCGAGACGGCAAATGGGCATATATGGAGATCGGCAATGGCGAGTAGATATTTACGGTGGACAGTATCAAACGATACATAAATCGGGTTAGAATATGAGGTAAGATATCGGAAATATTATGAGATATTTGGGTGATCTATATATTTTGGGAAATGTCTTATTGAAGGACGCGGGTAGTACAGCACGAGATTTTATGGCGGAAATTAATTAAGGATAAGTGTGATAATTAATATACGATATACCGGTGGAGTTGTAAGGAATATCAATGGGTTATGGGCAAGGTTACTGGTTAACTAAGATCCGTGATTATAAGGAAGTGTGAAATGCGGTTTGATCGAAATGATAAATAAGTTGTGGTGAATACAAATCGAGACCGAATAAGAAAAGAGAGTTTGAGTTATTCAAGTTAATAATGTTTGGCAAGAAGTTCGGTGTTTGAGTAGAGTGCATCTTTTGTGATAGTAATGATCAATTCTTGAGGATGTAAACTCTAGTTGAAACCTTTGGAGACGGAATAATGGATGAATATGTTTTCGAGATTTCTAAGGAAGAGACCAAATTATACCGGGAAGCATTGAGAGGAATTCACCGTGTGTTAAATTTGAAGTTGTTGATAAGTCAGCAATCAGGTGAATTTAAGGGTAATAAAAAGGTTAGCTGAGGAGGATCTCGTGACATGTAGTCATGGGATTAGAAATTGATCGTGGTGTAAGAGGTTGATCTTTAAAATAATTAAGAATTTCTCTTGGATACTGAGTAATCGGGGATTTATCACTCCTGTTGTTACCTTATCTATGTCGAAAGTGAAGTATATGGTAATTGATTGTGACTGCGGTATCTCAAGGTAATAAACTTATCTGCGGCTTAATAGTGAAATTGTGAAATGTTGACTTGAACGGTGGTCAAGGTTTTGGAGGTATTCGGCTATTTATTTTTGTGGTATTCATGTTTAAATTTGTATATGATTGCGTGTTCAATTGAGTATATTTGTGTTATGGACGATTCAGAATATATTTTTACTGAATAGTTCCTATATGAAATTGTTGTATCGTGTATTATGGATGCTACGCTGAGATTGTCATGCGGTATGATTGATATTATATGTGATTTGTGAATTGTTTGATTCGGAGGATATCGGTACGAGGTAGCGCTCGGCGCGCAGCTCGCCGAAAAGGATGAATTGTTATACATAATGTTATTGTGGTTTATCTTGTAAGTTATTTTATAGTAGTTGTAGTACTTAACGTGGCGCTGTGAAATTTTGTCAAGTACTCATTTAATTATGTGATATGGAGTAGTACGGGTGACACAAATTATGAGATGATGTGATCGGGTATTGGCGTTATGAATTTTAATTTTGAGTGGTATTTTGGAGGCAATTGGAGGATGTTTATAATACTAAGATTGATAATACACAACAAGCGTGAGCAATAAGATGATAAGCTTGAATAGGGAAAAATTGGCTTGAATGTGGCATGGTAAAGAGTCATCGCTTAAGCACTGACATGTTATATTATGGGAGCTACGAAGACGTATACTATATCGGGGAAATTTGAGTGACAAGCGTGTCCCGATGTTAGTTGATAAGGGCATGTCGAAGGCGTTGAGTTTATCTCGATGATTGCTCCCCGAGTAAATTTCGAGGACGAAATTTATAAGGCGTGGCAGATCAGAACCCGTTACAAAAAAAAATTTCGGTCGGCGCGGGACCCGGAATAGTATAATTTTTTTCATGATAATATTATTTCAGAAAACTTTGAGCCGAATTTCATTTATAATTTAGTAGTGTTTGTCATGGAAGAATTTTATCTTTGAAATCGGGTTCGTGGAGATTTAAGTACGATAAGTGGAGAATTAACCGAAACCGAATCCAGACTCGAAGTTTTTTTAATATCTATTCATACATATCCTCCACATCATCATCATCATCACAACTTCATCTTCTTCTCATTTTGGCCAACTAAGCCCTCCCCTTAAAAAATTTCATTTTTTCCATTTCTCTCTTCACTACGCTCAAACTCAAGATCGGTCAGAATATTGTTCTCCTATCATTCTCTCTTCGAAGTTAAGGTAAGAAATTTCAAAGTCTTTCGAGATATTTCTTGGGTTTTGAGAGATAGTTGACTTTGGTTGACTTTTTACATAATTGAATTTTTTATGGATAAATCTTAGCTGGTTAAGCGGGTTTCAAGACGATATATGGCGCAATCTGGTGGATTTAGAGCTCGCTTTGGAGGACGTTAAGGTCGAAGGACTTTTCTAGGTTTCCGTTGACTTTTTGAGGTGATATTTTCATAAGACTTTAAATGTGTAGGGAGTTTAATTGGGACCTTATTATAGCTATCATGATGTTAAATTTGGTGATTTAATTCATTAAAGGCGCTTAGGTTGAAAAAGTAATATTTTCAAGTCGAGATATAATTGATATTTTGAGTATAGATCCGTTAATTAGGGGACCTCGACAATTAGAATGAATATATGTTAATTTGCAATGCATAAATGATAAGATGGGAATTTAATGGACGATTTAAGGCAACTGGCGAGTTTATAATTCGATAGTTTGCCCGCTTAGACCGCTTAGAAATCGCCTGGCGAGAGTTGGTAATGTTTATTCTAGAACGTAATTTGGTATTAGTTCCCGAGCACACTTTCCTGGTAAGTTTTAGGCCTCACCATGGGAAGCGGCACGCTACCCGCGATCGCTTCTTCGTGAGGACTTTGTGTTAGCTAGTAAAGGTGAGTACTTATCTCACGTGTAATACCCTATGTACTTCTTTAAAATGGTGTACCTCGCCCTTTGTATTATAATTATGTGTAAAGGTGTACAGCGTTTGTAATATAATTATGCGAATGCGATATGTCCTCGCGATATGATTACGGGGAATGTAGTATACATGTAACGGTTGTACGATTATGTGTGAGCCTAATATGATTATGTGACTCTATTCTCGCAAAGACAAGGCTGGCTTGCGTGCGATGGCCCGAACTCCCAACTTATATTTCAGATAGCCTCGACGGCACTGCGGGTATTTATGTGGCTTTGTCGGCACTTGTGGTATTGCGTACCTCGACGGCACTTGTGGTATTTGCGTGTGGCCTTGCTCACATTTTGTGGTATTTATGTGCCTTTGTCGGCACTTGTGGTATTTGCGTGTGGCCTCTTCATGGCGGTTGTGATTGATTTACTATCAGGATGTATTAGTCAGACAAGGTTATTGTCAAGCAAAGTAGTTGGTTATTGAGAGGTGTTGGATGGAGTTATGTATGACTTTGAGGTGACTTGAGTATTAGGATATGACCCTATAGTTGGGACTACTAGGGATTAGGGGTGACTCCTCCTTCCTTGTGATATGTGACGCCATTGGCCTTATACTTCGGTATACGCGCGTATGATTCTCTTTGATCGCTTTGTCGTTGCATCAAGCCGAGGTGGCCCCTATACTACGGTATATACAAGGGTTTGGCCCTATACTTCACGCAGAGATACATGGTATGATTCTTTGATCGCCACGTGTGCATTGTCGAGGTGACCCTATACTACGGTAGGCCATGTGGGTTTGGCCCTATACTACGGTATATACAAGGGTTTGGCCTCATACTACGGTATACATAAGGTATGACTCTTTGATTACTTTGTCAGTACAGATAGGATGTGGCCCTCATACTACTATAAGTGGGCGGTGTGCCTTATACTTTGTGTATATATAAAAGTCTTTATACTCTTTGTGTATAAGTGCGGTGTGCCTTTATACTTGTGTATAAGTAGCGGTTTTTGGCCTTATAACGCGGTATAAGGCGAGGTGATTGTCGATTTGTCCATTCCCCGCAGGTAGACGGATTGAGTATATGCGCATTAGAGGTTGGTATACTGGTGGGGATATGAGAGATAGGAGGTTTGATGACTAGAGTTTTAGTCGTTGTTGAGTCTCCTGGTGGATTTCATTTGGGTGATTGTGGTGCTTATCTAACCCTATTATATATCATTCATGTGTTACGTCTGACTTCATGTGGAATTATGTTGTATGACTTTATCCAATAACTGTGATACATGTATTTTATTCATATTTGACTACGATGACTATTCCTAATCTTGTTGTTGTGCTAGCAAATGTTGCTTTGATGGTTATAATTTCATTTTAAGCGCCGGCTTTGCTCAACTATTTTCTTCAGACGTATTTATTTTCGCCAGCCTTACCGCATTATCGCCTTTTGTTAGATATGTTATATATATATTAAGTGGTTAATGGATGAGATACCTTTTGAATGAGAACATTAGGTACAGAAATTATAAACCGAAGTTATGCTAATCTGTTGATGATGTTGATGATATTTTATATAGATATATATGGTTGAAAACTGGATTCAAAGGTGCTAGAATATAAGTACCGAATCCACGACTGATACCATGGAGGTAAATGTCTGTGATACTAAATGGAAAATCTGGGAAGATAAATCAGACTTAGGGTTATCTCGATTCAAGTATTACTCTACCATATTACAAAATGCATATATTTGAAGGTCTTCGAGGAACATTAGTTGTCATAGAGGAGTATGATTGTAAATGGGAGAGTAGTACTTTTTAAAGTGAACTAAAGATGTTGAGTGAGTTGTATATGCATGAGTTATGAGAGGTTAAGATATATGTTTAAGTTATTGTGTGTTTGAGGTGTATATTATATTGGGAAATTAGCTATACCGTAAAGATAATAGATAGAGAAATACCTCTCAGAATTAAGGTGTACCGTGAGTAAGTTGTCGACGTAGTGTGGTTATTGTGTTAGTTAGGAAAGCCACACAAGTGAAAGTTTTATTTTGTGGCTTGTGCAACCTATGTAAATACTTGGGGTATATAGTCTCAAATAGCGAAATCTAAATTATTCTTTATTCGTGCGATCGTGTAGAGGTTAACTGTGTTATTTATTTTCAATTAGCCTTTTAGCCGACTTCTATTTCTTTATGGGCGGGCTGCCATGCCTAGGTCACAAGGATGACCGATATGCATTGGCCGAGTAGCCGCACTGCCAAGATGATGGTGCTCAGACCAAATACTATACTTTTATCTTCGAGGTTTCGTTGTATATAATTTTTATTGACTCGAAGTTATATTGTTTTATTTAAGGATGAAAAGAAGTCATTTTATTGTTATCCATCGCCAGACTCGATAATACAGGTTGGTGACGTCCCAACTCGTGGGGGCTTCCACCAAGGCGGGTCGCTACAATAACACACTATATTAAATTTGTAGTCCGTTATAATTCGAAGTAATACAATATAATTTGTTATAATTGATTATACTAATCAGTTTTATATTATTATTATTCATTATACCACATTGTATTAATTTTGATATTTGATTTCTAACATAAAGTATGACGGGCCAGTAGAGGATCCGGGTTAAAAACATGACATATTTGGCATGAAGATTTAGTAACAATGACTCGAGGATTGAATAGAGCGGACCATTCAAAGTGTAACAAGCTTACAAGCATTAGATGTGTTCTCTAATCGAGAAGAGATAATACATTGTACCCCTTTCATATTTGAAATATTACAAATCATTTGAATTTCACATTCAATGTCAGCATTATATTGTTCTTGTATTAATAGAAATAAAAATTACATTCAGTATTAATGAAAACTGTTATTCTACATAGTTCAAGTGTGTATTATTTTATTATGATATTATTTAGCCTTTCAAACTATAATATTAATGCATGATAACGTGTTATAATGAATTATACAAGATTGTAGTACAATATAATAAAATATAATGCATGATAATGTGTTATAATGTATTATAATCTGCACTATGACGTATATAACTCCGATTATAATACATTCATAATTTCTCAATAAATATATATTCAAACACAACAAAATATTCTAGATATTAATAAATATATAATAGATTTAGTTTTATGAACAAAAGAAGTATATAAACCCAAGATTAAATGTAATACAATATCAAATTAGCACAAGCTTAACTGGATTTAGCATAAAAAATTCAAAAAAATTCAAATCTTGCTCATTATTATCGAATTTAGGAATTGTAGGTTAAAAAAATAAAGAACTTAGCAACAGATGGTAGGAAAATTTAAAGGTTAGAGAAAGTGAAAATGGGTGAAATAAATTTTTGAAGAAGGATGAGGTAAGTTGAGAGTTTATTTAATGAGGGATATAATAGTTATTTCATACCAAAAAAGTGATTGTCTTCAAATAAAAAAGATATTGTATATGTAGATAAATATATGGGTTAACTTGTGCTATGTTGATAAATTTCTCTTTATTGCCTGATGTGTCTTGTGAAGACATTTCAAAAGGGTCAATTTCCCTACCAGTCAACAGATAAGCTCGACATCTTTAGTTTATTACTTACAGAGCCAAAAATATACTATGCGAATGCTTGTAGTATTCTATTGATCGTTTGTTGTATGTCCAATTTCAACTTATTTCTTTAATGCACTATCAGATTTATTACAACGATTGATGTCTCCAAATTATTAATTATGTCCATTCCATTCAATTATTCAGGTTTGCAACACTTGGCCTTCGAGGAGTATATGTCAATATGGCATGATATGTAAGTTATGAATTATTTTTGGCTAATTAGCCGGATGTCTTATACTATCACTTTATTTTAAGTTAGGTCCTTGAACTATCAGTTCTTTTTTTGCATGATACTTGTACTATTCTTCTTATTCCACTTTTTCCCTAGACCTATTATTTCAACTTTAAACAACAAAATAACTATTTTAACCCTAACACTAAACTAAAGTATAGGGGTATATTATATTTTACATAATTAGAATAAAAGCTCCACTATTTTCTTTTTTGACACACCCCATCCTACTCCTACCCCCACCCCTCCCCCCTAAACTTTGACCCTGATGAACTTTCACCAACCATCACTTTTTTCTTTGACATGTCTCTACCCCCCTAAAATTTTCCCCCCTGAACTTTCACCAACCACTACTTTTTCGATACATACCCCATCATACCCTACCCCATCCCTCCCCCTAAATTTGCTCCTCGAACTTTCACCAACCACCACTTTTTTTTGCATACCCCATCCTATGCTCTAATTCCCCCACCCCTCCCCCTCTTAAACTTTCAATTCCTCGAACTTACTAACCACCGCTTTTTCTTTAACATATCCCACCCTATCCTCTACCCTACCTTCCCCCTAAACTTTTATTAATAGCTGTTCTTTAGAACGGGGAACCCGTAGTCGCCACTGCAGTGCACACTAGACCTCGCCGTCAGAATAAATAAGAACCACGCTTAGCCGCATAAAACCATTAAATTAGGCAGTCTGCATGGACAAAGTTCAACTGGGCAAGTCATTAAGCATGGAGAATCGACCAACTCATGACTACAAGGGGTCACAAGCTCACCTACTCCACCAACTTGGCCACCCTTGCGGGTCCTAATAGTGGTTCAACGGTTCTCTGGGCTTATCAAGGATGATTCCTGAAGCCTGCTACATAAGTCAGTGTTATATGCACATTACTAAAATGTACAATTCTAAGATGGTATAATTTTTTTTTTTAAAAGAGTGTACCAAAATTATTCTATGCACCTAATTAGATGTGTATCAAAATTCGTTGAACAAATGGTACATATTAGCTAAAGTGTAAACATAAGCTTATATAATTGACATTATTGATTTTTTTTTTTGAGAAAATGGTACATATTGTCTAAAATGTACTAAGAGAAAAAAGATGTTATAAAATGATATATTATGCATTTTTTATCATTAATGAATCCACAACAAACTAAAGCTTAATTAAGCAGCATCACTTAATCGGGGTAGTCTACCTCCTCTATAAATAGAAACACTATTATCATTTATGGTTAATACCTGAGCGAGTTCAACCGACAAAGAGTTGATAGTCAAGTTATGGAATATTTGGTACCTCGCCAAGTTCGATTCTCCCTTTGACAGTAAGTGAGCTCTTTGAGGGCCAAAAGAGGTCTCGGTTCGCCCGATTTTTAAAAATATTAATTTTATCTTTAATTTTTTAAAAAATATGCCATATTTCACTAAATTTTGTAAATCTACACTATTTGGCCCACCCCGACGGCAATCTCAATTTTTCTTTATATATGGCTCACCCTTCGTAATTAGTTTTTGGTTCGCCTGGCTCCCAGCAACCTCGATGAGTTGGTTTATAAACTATCAGCACCTGCTACTTGGTTCTCAACTGTAAAGTGTAAACCATAGCATAACACCAACGACGCAATTTATCTCCTACGTGTAGTTCAAGGGCATGGATAGTGTAGGGCCCTGTGATTACCTTCTACGTGTATCCTGCCAAGCACGTGGATAGCGTAGCGCCATTAGATCGGTAGCCTAACCCTGCTTACTATTGTAATTTATATTCAAGTAATTCAATACAATTTATATAACTCTGTCATTATTATTACAAATCTATCTAATATGTTACTGAGTAATGAGTTATGGAGTAATAATTGTTCTTCTCGTCCATAACAAGATAATACTTTAACCAAGTTCGATCTGCTAAGCAAGCGACAACCATCGAGCCAAATTACGGAACAAGAATCCATGTAGTTACACTGGTCACACTCCTAAATCTAGTAATGGTTAGTTTATTTTTAATTATGTTATTTGATTAATTGATTATATGGAATGAATCTGGTTAGAATCATGCCTTGATGCATTCAACCTAACCAATTAATTAATACAAATAATTCAAAAAGTTAGCAATTTACTTAATCACCATTAAAAGTGAAAACGATGAATTATAAACACAACAGGTGTACATGGTGCAATGCCTATATTAATAAACTCCTCCTTTCTAGTGAAACTAATTACTCCGAAATATTCTTCTTTCTTCCAGATTCCAATTATTCCATCAAACTACCTAAGCTAACTTATCAACGCATGGACCACATGAACCTAACACACTATTTCTTTTTCATGTGATAAGCTCCTACCTAATAAGGCTTAATTGTCTTTTAACATCTTACAAGCAAATTGAGATTTTGGCGTTTTGAATGTTCTTATGACTTTCTCAAAAACTGTTATAGGATAGGTTTCTAATGATATAAATTTAAATTTATTTTAAAAATTCTCAATTACTTAACCTTATACATTTTCAATGCAATTTTTGCAACTTTTTCTTATTATGTTCCTATTAGATAACATAGATAAAACTAATATAACCGTTTGATATATTATTGGTTAAGAGTGTAAATTAAAAGTATACTTTCTTAATTAATTTGTGTATACAATTCTAGAATGACAAACATTAAAACCTGAAGAGACTAGATAGTTTCCTAGTTACCGTTTAGACATTATCATCTTCTTTTGTTTAAGATATATAAATATTGTTGCACAAATAACGCTGTGTTCAATCTTGAGATTTTTTATGAAAAGGAACGGAAGTTATTTAAAATAAAATATGGGTTTCGATTTTTACACTTATAATTACATTTCAATTTCTTATTTTTATCCTTCACTTTGCTCTATGAAAATTTAATTTAACACCAAAAGTGAAATGTGTTATCACTTACGGAGTGTAAAATATTATGGTTTGCCTATAAATACTTCATTCATAGTATATTTATTCTTTAACTGCAATTTACTATTTTATAGTACATTCTCTAAATAAACATACTAACTTGATCGTCGAGTGTCTCGCGGACGCTCCACGCTGTCATGCATTTCGTGTACTACGACGGATCAAATTTTGGACTCAAGGGACCCGGCCGAACTTTACAACTCCAAAGACTTAACATCGGATCTTAGAGGCAACGGTTTTCAAACTATGCCCAAGAGACCATTTACCGTGGCTGACCCACATAGTCGAAAGTTCAATCAGAATAAAAAGGTCTTCAGAAGAGAAGCCCTATCAATATCATATCCTATTAACCTGGGCCGGATTGCCACTATCAAGTGGCGCCGTCTATACTGATTGAAAAGAAAATTTTGAATAATACAAGCATGTCTGGAAACAATGTGGAAAACAATAATGAAACACACATTCCCTCACTAAATAACCAGCCCGATGAACAAAACATACCACAATACCTCATGGATATCGTCAGGATACGCAGGCGGTTAACGAGAAGGGAACGCTGAAAGTGAGAAAAGACAATCCCCGCCTTCCTCGCTATACCCATTACTCAAGGGACAGTTGTGTCTCTGAGACGAGGCACCAAAGCTGCCTGCATCAACTGCACGAGAGAGGCCCTCCCATGGCACCCGCTAGTACTCCATGGCGGTACCTGCAACTCAAAACGATGATACTACGCAGAAACTCCAAAAGGAACTTCAAGACATGAAGGAAATGATTAAGGCACTTATTTCCATAGCCACATCAAGAAGGGAAATGTAAAACAAAACAGCCATTTACGTATAGGATGGATGCAAGCATTAATCGCTTCAAAGCGGGTCAGTTTTTATCCCGTGACATTTAGTTCATGGAAGTGGTGATCCCGCTAAACACTTACAAGGCTTTCAAGTAAAAATGACAATAACAACATCAAATAATCCGCATATCTACACAAAAAGATTCTCCAATAGCCTAAGTGATAAAACTTAGATCGTATATGGCGTTACCGCTGTCCATAGATATCATCAACAAAGAGCGGATGCCTCTTGCCTCCAAAGTTTGGATCTGCCATCCAGGCGCATCAAGATGAAAGAGCACTAATGGACATTGAACAAGGACCAACTGAATCCCTAAAAAGCTACCAAAAGCGATACAATGATATTTTATTGAACATCCCTAAAGTCAATAATAAGGTAGCTTATATGGCCTTTTATAGAGGTTTAAGGTATGGGAAGTTGAAAAAGGCTCTTGTATTGGAAACGCCATTGTCCAAAGATCAGTTGACAGCGCGGGTAAACAAATATGTAGAATTGGAGGGGTTGAAAAACAAACAAAATAAGGGCGACGGATTTAAGGGATGGCCTAACCCGCATGCGGACACGGTCGAAGTCGCCTAGAAAAACAAGTTGTATGGGAAAGGATTCAGCGAGATAGGGGCAATCCTTCAAGAAGCGACACATGATTCAACCCGCAGGAAAGGGATTAGTTGCACACAAACAACGCCTTCCGAGCATTTAACACCATTAAGGGTGTCAGTAGCGGAGGTTTTTTCACAAATGGATTACAAAAATCTATTGCCAAAGCCAGTAGGATTATGAGTGCACTGTGGAGGCGCTGCAAAACCGGTAATTATGAATATCACGTATAGCAATTTAACATGACACTAATGAATATCGAATCCTCAAATCGAGGATTGAAAAATTTATCAAACACAAATACCTAAAGGAATTCATAAATGGGGACCAAATGGGACGCCCCACATCAAAAACCGCAAGTCCGCAAAGAGGTGTCCCCACAACGGGCCCATTGATACAATAGCAAGGCAGTCGTGGCGAGGCGATCTCCCAAACTCTACGAAGACGTATTTACCGCTAGGAGGTTTATTTCGTCAAATAAACAACAACGATAAAGGAAGCTGTGATAAGTTTTTCTGATAAGGAATTGGTGGGTATTGAATTACCTCCTAATGATGACTCAAAGGGTAACGCCTCTAATAGCGAATTTAACAAGAATGGACGCCCATGATACAGTACTGGGTTGGATGTGCTATACTTGAACATGATTCTAATGTGCTCTGTGATTACCAATGGCTCCACTAAACCGGCCGCACACAATTATCAAGGGTTTCAACGGTCATATGATCCAGTAGCGAAAGCCATTAGACTTTACGGTAGCAAAGGAACGCGATATCTCACAATCGAGCACACCACGTAGTAGATTTGAGGATTTCTCTATATAATGGGCTGATCACGCCCAATCCCAACCACCTTTACATGCCATTGTATCCCCCGGCTCACCTTAAGACGTAAGCTTCCCCTACCCGGTGGATGTGGAAAAACACGTGGCTATCGGCGAAGGGCACGGATATGTTATCAAGCATCAGTCCATTCGATGGGTAAGGGTAAAAGCGAACCATGAAGAAACGGAGTAGATAAAGTCAAATGGAGGTGAACACTATAAGAAATGAAGAAGAAGAGGACAACTCACCGAAAGAAAGAGATAGCGGAAAGAAAGGCGAACTACATGAGGAAGTAGAAGAAATTCCCTTTGAACAAGGAAAGGCTGATAAAAATTTTCGAATAGAATTAAAAGTTAAGCGAAGATCATAAGCCGAAAGTCGATATAGTCTTCGATATAATATGTAGATGTTTTTGCTGACCAAAATATATGGACACAAGTTGTAATGCGGATTCCACTTGCAAACCAATCAAACGTAGTTAAAGTTTGCCGTTTAATGATGAAAATAATAAAGCGTATTGGGGACCTAAATTAAGACTTTGTTAAAAGCCAATGCCATCCGCGACCGAAGCTTTCCTAATTGATTGCTGGGTCGTGGTGGCCGTTAAAAAATCCAACAATAAATGACGGATGTGTACTGACTTCACAAGCCTTTACTGCGTTTGTCCTCCAAGGATTTCACCATCATGCCTAGGTCTATTAGTGCGGATGGCGCTGCTGGGCATGAAGTCTTTGATTTCATGGATGTTTCGAGGATACAACAAATTTAATGCTCAAAAGATGATGTCCCCACTTTTTATCACCGAAAGTATGGCTTATACGCTGGAAGTCATGCCATTCGACTCAAGAATGTTGGTGCCACATATCGAATGGTAAATTGATTCCATCAATTGATTGGGCAAAATATGGAGATATATGTGGATGATATGCTGGTAAAAAGAAAAATTAAAGTGGATCATTTGAAGAATATTGGAGAAACCTCTTTAATAAGACTGGCAAGCCTGCCAGTTAATTTCGAGAAGCGTTTCCGTGTGGTATCTGGGAAGTTTTGGGATATATGATTAGTGAGAGGGGCATTGAGCCCAACCCATACAAAATCCAAGCGCTCTTGATGATGGAGTCGCCTAACAGTTACAAAGAGGTTCAAAAACTGACAGGGTGTCTAACGGCCCTAAACCGCTTCATATCCAAGTCGAAGCGAGAAGAATTTACCCTTCTTCAAGAACCTTAGGCGAATGTCCAAAGAGAAGTTTACTTGGGATGAGGAGAGTAACAAGGCATTTGCGGAACTAAAAGAACATACGGCCTCCTAATTAGTTTCGCGCCTGTAATCCGTGAGAGATTCTCATGTTTATATTCCCGCATATCGACGCAGTCAAGCTGGGCCGCATTTTGATAAGAGAGGCAGAAGGTACCCAAAGACCTATATACTATGTCAGTCATGTGTTACGAGGAGCTAAAGAAAGGTACCCTGTAATAGATAAAGCCGTTTTTGCCCTTCTTATATCCGCTAAATAAAGTCGGTGAGCCTACTGGAAATACATCTCATATGCTGCAAATCCCATCAACCGAAGAGGGTATCGACCGGGCCGAGTTTGAACTATCCTACATCCCAAGGATTAGTGTCAAGGCTCAAGCACTAGCGAATTTTGTTATTGAGTGCACTGCTAGAGCTCCTCTTCAAGTCCCACTACAACAAAGAGGGAGGTGCTCGCTGCATTCCCCTTGAATTTGGTACGATGATGTGGAATGCTGAACGATAAAAAGCCGGGTTCGAGTATTAATAACTGGTCCACAAGGGATCACAATGGAATATGCTCTGCGATTTGTATTTCCCGCCACTAATAACGAAGCCAAATATAAACCCATATTAAAGGGTCAGTTCGTTAAACCTCGAATCTGGATGTTCTCAAAGTAAGAAGACTCTAAGCTTGTGATAGATCGATGGATAAGGTAAACGCCGGGTCAATAAAGGAGGTTTTGAAGAGATACCACTCCAAAGTGGTGTCCTTGGCTCAAGGTTTCACCAGGATATCATTTATGCAATACTTTCGCGAGGTGTTAACGAGAAGTCGGATCGACATTCAGGCTGGCCACTCACTTATTACAGCCGAAGCTACCTCAAGGAGTGTATGTGTGTAGAAATACGCAACCAACCTCGCTTTTATTTAAGAGTCTAGCTCAGGCAAAGATCAAAGGAGTTGTTTATGAAGATTGGAGGACTCCCATTATTGGGCCGTTACTCTTATGTGTATCCGCCGAAGATATCCCCAAAGTCTTGGCGGAAGTACACAAAGGGTGGGGCGCGGGTGCTCATATTGAGCAAAGAGCTTTTGGCCATCAAGATCACTAAAGGAGGGTATTATTGGCCAACACTTGTCAAAGACGCCATATCATATGTGAAAAAATGTGATGCTTGCCAACGCTTGGGAAATGCTCCTCAACAACCCGCTTGTACCTTGACACCCGAAGTGAGCCCCATTCCTTTCGCCATGTGGGGAATCGACTTGGTAGGAAAACTACCTAAAGCAAAAGGAGGGGTTGAGTTTGCGATTGTTGTAGTAGACTATTTCAGCAAGTGGGTAGAGGCGGTTCTCTAAAAAAGACTGTAGGGAGATGTCATGTATTTCCCCGGTGGAAAACATTCTAACGTGGTTTGGAATACCCAAGATATTACTCTCGGACAATGGACCACAATTCGAGGGACAGGTTGAAGCGGATTTCTGTGAAAAGTTTGGGATTGAGCATAGGTTTGCTCCGGTATATTATCCTCAATCCAACGGACAGGTTGAGGTTATGAATCGCATTATCTTCAAAGGAATCAAAAAGAATCTTCTCCGAAGTGGCAAAAGCGAAGTTGGGTAGAGGAGTTACCTACGTGTTATGGTCACTCCACTCCACCCCAAATCAAGCCACTGGAGAAGCGCCTTTCAGCCTCGTCTATGGAACTGAAGCGGTATTACCACGGAAGTTGGGTTACCTACATACAGACGGACAGGATTTGACGAAGAAAGAAACGATCAGCGATTGATGGAGGCCCTCAATTTCACAGATGAGCTAAGAGATGAGGCCTTGTATAAGATACTCAAATACAAACAACTGTTAGCACGTACTTATAATCGACGAGTAAAAAATTGCTAGTTCCTAGTGGGAGATTTAGTATTACGTTGCTTTATGCGAAGTCTCGCAACGAAGAAAGCAAGCTTAGCCCAAAATGGGAACAACCTTACCGCATTAGGCGGATCCTATGCCTAGGGACTTATGAACTAGAAGATTTGGATGGCAAACCCATAATGCGAACATGGCATGCTTCTAAGTTATGCAAATATTATGTGTAATCGCCAAATATGGGATTTAAACCATCCTTTTTAAGGGATCGGTGTTGGAAATCAATAGTTATTGGTTTCATTTATTATGCCCATTACGATAATTATTGTAACAATTCATTTACTAGTTTAGTGAATATGATTACATAAATGAAACATTCAACCAAAGTAATTGTAATTACTAGTCGGGTTCTCATGATATCGAGATTATGCTTTATCATGATCTCATGCATAATCGTTATAATAATAATAATGGTCAATATATATTATAATGGGCCGCTATTATCTCGAGCCTAGAAGTGTCATACACATATAGTGATGTTGAATTCGGCTTCATGTATGAAATTAAACTATATTCAGTAAATTGAGAAATTGATCAGAATCTAATATAATTCTCACGAGAATTTTACATTGATAATGTAAAATATTAATTGGATGAAATCGAATTAATTAACTTGTTAGTTTAATTAATTAAATAGTTAGTTGATCTTATTGATAATTCGTTAGTAGTATTTTACTTAACGAGTTAGTTCAAATTAAACAAGCCGGCTCATTAACTATTCGGTTGGGCTATTAGGTTTATTAGTGAAAACTATTTAAAGGAGGGATGTGTTAGGTTTTATTTCATGAAAAAAAACCTAGCCTCCACCACCTATTATTCACGCCTCCCCCTTGGAAACCGTGAGAATCAAGAGCAAGAATTGATATTCTTGCTTTGATTTTCATCCACCCTCTTCGTGTGTTCTGTGCTGCACTAATACATGATTCAACTCCTCCCAAAAGCGGATCAACTAGAGGCACTGCCGATTCGTGGTGCTTAAATTGGAATTCAAATGAGGCTTCGTGAAAGATTGTTGGTGATAATATTCCCCTGCATTGTAAGTGTTCTTACTCTTTTTTATATTTCAATATATTATTTAGATCTGAAATGTATAATTAAAGTGGTCCTGTTTATATGCTTAGTTGATTTTATTCAAGTTTTGTATATGAAATTTCCTTCAATCGGAATAGCAATAAAGTGGCATTTCCATTTTTATTGAGTTATATATATAATTCCGAGGAAACGCTATGCTGAATAGTCGGGCGTGTAATCCCATAAAACTCGACTTAATCGAGAAATGAATTAAATGAACTAATTCATTCGTTGGTCGTTGAAACTATATAAACACCCTCCATCATAAGTGGATGTACTAAACCTTGCTTAAAAAGCAAGGTAATAACAAAGAACTATATGTTAATAACCGCTATGAGTAGGTATACACGCCCATTAATAGAGGGGGCTAGACATACATAAGGTGAAAATAAACATGCGCAAATAGGGAAAACGAAAAGCAAATAGGCGTATGCTAATATATGCACGAATCATAGAAGTTGTGCGAAATTTCAAGCATAAAATTTTTCAAAATTACAGGACCAAAACAGGGGATTGTTCAAAAGTTAGAAAGTAAGAGTTGCTCAAAAAGAACTAAGCTTGGGGCGGATCTTGAACTTTGGGGTTAACTCCACCTTCTTCACCTTCCATAGGAGATAAAGGAGCATTGATGTCTAGTAAAGTTGAACTAAATGGTGGATAACCGGTGAACTCCCCGGTATTATGCCACCACGAAGGATTAACTTTTGAAAGTTTTGACAGTTTATTACAAGCACAAGCCGCTTTCCACCCCAAGTCCTCCCCGATAAGTCTCTCTCGAGCCGCGAGTAATCTTCAACCGCCTTACATGATTCTTGAGCCAATAGAGCCTTCTGCTCCGCTTCATTAGCTTGTTTGGTCTCTTTAGAAAGGGACAATTTCAAGCGAGAGAGCTTGAGGGATAGATCAAACTTTTCCCCTTCAAGCTTGACATTTTAGGCCTCCAAGTCTTTGCACTTGGCTATTTCTGCTAAGTCTTATTCAATAGCGACCTTTTTCTCATTACAAGCATTTTCTTGAAACCGTAATAAGTCCTCATTCTCTTTTTCCAACTCTCAGATCCCTAAAACGGGAATCTCTCATTCTCAATACCTGCAATTTTACAAGCCATGACATAACTTGCGTTCATAGCCTGGACCCGAGGAAAAGATAAATAAGGGAATATGAGGAGAAACCAAAGATTATAAAAGGAGAGTAAGCGAATGTACCCCTCGATGACGTGCTTATGACACGCTAATCTCAAGAGGACGCTTATACCTCATAAGTCTTCCCAATTTCCTCCAATAAGAGGGGGTGGGTTGCATGGAAAGCATCCAAAGCCTTTCCTAACTTCGACTTATCAGTCACCTCAAGACCGCTATAAATAGTTTGTAGAATAATCCGCCACGAATTGGGAGCTGAATCACTCTCTTTCCCCTTGAAAGAACTAGCACTCACAAGAGGAGCATCTGCGATGGGCACCTCGCCAATGTTTGTGTCACTAGGAAGCTCAGGTTGAAGAGGCTCCTTGGTTAAATCCAAAACCTATGGCCTTGGAGGCTTGTGAGCAAGTGTTTTAGCTATCTTCGAAGGACCGGGTTTCTGGGAGGAGCAGAGAAATCAAGATCTCTTCCCAAAGCGGCCGCGAAACCATCATGGAAGCTCAGCGATCTGCATTGTTTTGGTGACCACCTCAAGCCTTGAAAAGTAGAATGTGCTTCCTATCATGGTGGAGAGAGGCACCTTTCTAGGCTCCACGTAGGAAATATCCGGCTGTCGACATTTACCAAAGAAAGAAGATAAATAAATGGTTAAATTTTAAGTGGTTAAGAAAGGAGAAGTAAAAGAGGATGTACCCCAAGTAACCGGCGGTTCCACGGATGAATCAAATTCCTTGGAACGGGTAATACCCGCATGGACCAGGACCCCTTCCTCACAGAACACTTTATATTCCCATGGTTCTGGGAATACTCCTTGTAGGAACGCGATTTGAGCCTTACTCGGGCGGATCTGGGAAATTTGGGGCGTTTGGCCTTCGATAAGGGGGTCCAAATCCTAGGCACCCTCTCATCCATTCCACCCAAGACATAACACCACTTCTTGTGCCACCGACCCTCACCTACCTTATCTGGCTTATCCTCTACAAATATATAGTATTCACTAAGGGAGCTAAGGACGTAAAGAGATCTAGCAAAGTACCGTGCATATCAAGAAAAAGGGCAAATTGGGTTCCACATTTGCCATTCTACATGTGACTATAAAGATAGTAATAGTTAACCACCCAACAGGTCTAATCTGACCAGGGGCACGGTTGATAGAAATAAGTAAATGATTTACAAAAGGGGAACCGCGCCCCATAGTTCAGCGACTCAATGTATATGGACGTCCATCCGGGGACATGAGGACCTTCACTACAAGATGGATCTACTAGCAGTTCAAACACTTGATCACCATCCCCAAGAAGGCACATTTTTACATAGGAGGGTATAGAAAATTAATTCCTAAAACCCTCAAGATCCGCTTCGGATAAAGGAACCGGTGTAGCCCTAATAATGACTGATATTAATCGGAGTTCCGCCTCGGTCCGAGATCCTGGATCTGTGACTCGGGATGGTAAAATGTGGATGTTTGAATTTAGAGGCGGAAGAATGGTAATAGGTTCAGGGAAGGACTACTCGACGGGATATTCGCAAATTCTACTAGACTCATCTACTCCGCTCGAGATATTTATTCACAGCCATCACTCGAGAATCAATGTATATTAGCGGTAATTTGGCCATGATCTTGAGAAAAGGTCAAATCTCCATATGTAATTTCCGCTCCAACGGAAGTCCACAATCTAAAGAAAGCAAATAGCTTTCTACTATCAATGGGCGATCCCATTAATAACAGAAGTAGAAGTGTTAGGGGCATCCATAGAAGATTCCTGGTTGATCCCGCTAGATATATCTGTGTCACCAATAAATAGCGGATTAAACAAAATCTCATAAAAATTCAAGAATCTAAGAGAAATATATGGTATATTGAGTAGAATGAGAAAAGGATCCAAAAAAACTCATCTTGAATATGAAAAGACCCAAGAACCTTCAAACCCATATTCAACCACATACTTGAAATAATCCCCAAATACACTTCTATTTACCCGAAATCAAGCAAGTATCTCAAAAGTCGCCCAAAATTTCATCGAACTCATCACTGATTATCTTTACACGAACTTCAAGACAAGAACCCTATGGGGAAATTGGGAAAAAATCTTAAAGACTACGGTCATGGATGAAACACTAGTTATACCAAAATGCCCAACATGCATGATTCAAGAACTTACAAAGACCATAAAAGGGACTTCAAATGACCTAAAATAGTAGTGATGGTGGTGGAGACCATTGGTGGAGCAACCAAGGAGATTACAAGAAAACCGAAGAGGTGAGGAAGAGGAGAATATGGAACGTTTGAACAAGAAGGAAAGAAAGTACAATTCTAAGAGAAGGAAGTACCTTTTATAGGGTTTAGAACCCAGTGGGCCGGGTCCCTTTCGGTGAGGTAGGACACGTGTAACGAGAAGGTTTGATATCCCATAGCGACGGAACCAAATATGCGAGGGAAACGAGGATCCATAATGGTCTTATCCAAGCGCCGACACTTGTCAAAGATGCGATTTTCCTCCAAAGAGCGATAGCGGTTTAGATACGAATTCTCATCCAATGAAAGGACTGGCCCATGTAAGGACCCCATGTGCATTCCAAAGGCACTTCAACCACTAATTGAAAGGGCAATGATATATAGCATTTTTACAAGGCCCAATAATTTCAAGACCAATTGATAAGCGCCTCCATGGCGCAATAACTATCAAGACAAGGACAAAGGTACAATCAAGAGGGAAAGAGTGTACTACGAATTTCTACTGCTTATAAATGCTTCATTCATAGGCACATTTATTCTTTAATCGCACTTACTATTTCATAAGATACTCTAAATACACATACTAACTTCATCGCCGGAGTGTCTGTGGATCGCTCTACGTGGTCACGCCGCATTTCACAGCGATCGTTTTGGACTCGCAGGACTGTTGGACTTTACAACCTTATTCTAACAAATGGGGTCTAGAGGCAACGGTTTTCTAAACTATACTCAAGAGTTTCTACCAAATACCCATATAGTTTGAAAAGTCCAATTGTAACAAAATATCTCAGAATATGTAGTCACGCTGAAGACGATCCTATTAAGTTAGCGGATTACAATTATCAACGAATTGATAAAGATTCCTAAATAAAAGGGTCCAAAATACTACTCTTAGACATAAAACTAATTTGTATTCATCAGTTCGAAACTGCTCAAAGTTGTCGTAGTCCATATATAACATTATTAGAGTACTAATAAATATACTATATATATACAGCTTTCAAGTGGTAATTAATTAATACAAATTTGATGAGTAATGCGAATCTCTAATCCCCTTAGCAGCTCACCTAATTGAGGGAAGCATGTGAATGTTCAGAAAGTGATTGATTTGGAATCCTTTTAGTATTTTTCCAGCTCTGTTATTATCTTCTTTAATTGATTAGGCAGCTAGTCATTTGAGCAGCATCAACCATGTCAACGGTTTATTATCTTTTTCATAATATTGATTGATTAATCTTTTAATCTGTAAAAGTGGCGGAGCTTGAATTGAAATTATGGGACTAAAAGCATTACATCTATTTAGAGAGATTTTTTTTTAATTATTTAGGGACGGCAATTGCTATATTTTGTGATAAACTCTAAAATTTTCAGATTTTGGTCTCTTTTAAGCTCCGCCATTTATCTGTAACCAAGTTGTTAATCTACAAATTGGAGTCTTTGTTTGTATGCTTAAGGTTTTGGAAGTCATTTTGACAAGTTATTTTTTGAGTTTTATAGTTGAGGTTGACATACTGGAGGGGTAAGGGGTTTCTGCTTCCTAGATTTTGAATTCTTTTGTCAATATTTCAAATCTTGCCCATAAGGCCATAATAATGATCTTGGTTATGTCCCTTATTGAAATCTTTTAGTAGAGAGGTGTGACTATCATTTTCATGAGAACTATTTATATGTACATACTCCGTATGTATATCATTAGTTTAAACTAGAATAAGAGAATTCGTTATATGGATTAACGAATAAAACATGACAAAGTTGTAATATCATATGCGTAGGACTGGGTTAATTTGAAAGAAAAAGGAGATCCAAAAAATACAGAAGCTCATAAGTCATAATTTCTTAGATAAAATCACTACTAGAAAATGCACTCCATGGCAAGTTTGGGAAATTACCGACACCTATGTTGTCTAGATAATGTCGGGTTTTGAGCTACTGCTTAAATTTTTTATTTGGGCCTTTGATGTCGGTGTGGTGTCGGGTGGTACCTGAAATTTGTTAATTTAAAAAAATCAAATTAATTGTTTATACCCCGACACCGCATCGACGACATGATCAAGTATATATAAAAATCGTTTAATCCACACGTAACCCCCCAACCTACCCCATCCCCACCACTGCCCCACCCCTGCCGCCGGTTTCGGCCACCGCCGGCCGCCCCACTCGCGACCGCCCCCACCACCGGCCCCACCGCACCCACCCGCCGGAAAAGGTACGACTTTTTTCTTTTTTTTCGTTTAATTTTTTTAATTATTTATTTTTATAATTACTTGTATTTTTTATTGGGAATTGATAATATATGTTTAATAAAGTTGAATTGGGAATTGATAATATATGTTTAATAAAGATGAATTGGAATTGATAATATATGTTTAGTCAAAGTTGAATTGGAAATTGATAATATATTTTTTTACTTGGGAATTGATAATATAATTAATAAAGTTGAATTGCGACTGAATGTTGGATTGAATTGAATTAATTGCTGGATTGACTGAATGAATTTAATTTGGTTTAATATGTTTTTAATTTGTTAATTTGTTTTCAATTGGGAATTGAATGTTGGATTTATCTCGGTTTAAATGTTCGATTATATTGAATTAATTAATTGATTCGTTTAATTGCATTGAATCGGGGAATTGAATGTTGGAATTGAATTGGGAATTAAATTGTATTTGGAATTGAATTTGATTAAGTTTGAATTCTGATTTGATTTGAATTATATTTGAGATTAAATCAATTGAATTCATAAAGTATTAGTTTGAATGTTGCTCAAGTAGATCGAAATGTTGTTTGAATTAGATTTCGCTTGAATGTTGTTTGAATTGGACCGAATTGGATTTGATTCAATTGAATTGATTTTGTTTTAATTTTGATAGAATTTGAATTTTCAAAATGTGCAGTTTTATGGCTCGTGAGCGGTAAAAACTCGGCCGGGCAAGGTAACACAGAGGAGCAGGCCGTCAAATAAGAAAGTTTGGATAGTCATCCGCCCTTACGATAGAGCTTAACCACCCCCTCCCTCCATATAGGCGTATCACGGTATCGACCCCGTGACGATAGCCGCGACTAATGCTGCCCATAGCCCGCCAAGACGCCGACTGCCCAAAGCGTATTCAAGCGAGCACGCCTAATGATTTATAGTCAACACTGCCGTCACACCGACACCGACGAGCGGAGACATAAATTTCGATTTTATCTGGGTCGAAGTGATTTGATTTAATTTTACGGACACGCCCCGAGAGTAGCGGTCGGGTACGCGACCCGGAGCAGCCCATCGCCATTCTCAGCTCGCCGACCGTGAGGATTCTGCTACATGCTTCGAGGGAGCGTAAGTGCGCTTTTTATTTATTGAGTCCGCTATATTAATGTTTATATTTATCATTTGTATCTACCAACTGCTTGTTTATGTTAAAGTTTGTCGTTTAGGGGTGAAAGATTCTTCGGCAACGAAATAAGGAACCGGGTCGAAGATTTGTGGCCACACTACACAGATGTGGATCAGAGCGTGAAGGATGGCATATGGAATGCTTTTTTGGTAAGTATTTAAATATAAAAGTTTTGTGATTTTCGAATTGTGAAATTAGACTAACTTAATTTTGTATTTATTTCAGGATCGATATGAGATCTCGTGGAGGGAGCTGCCATATGCCAAAGTACTGGGGAGGCTTCGAACAAGAAGAAAGGGCGGTGATCTTCTTACGGCGAAAGCATTGCAAATGTCAAGGGCGCGAGTGGTGACGATCCCGCCTCTTCTCCTTGGGACCTCGTGTCCAATTGATTCGTGACCCGCCTGCGTGGGAGAAGCATGCGCGGTATCGGTGTCGATTTGCTCCATCTCCCGTAAGAACCGGCTGCACCGCATGACTCAGCTTGGGCGAGGCCCGGATGGAGCTCCTTCGGCGACTCCTCGTATGCGGGCTTTACGAGAGGCTCCATGACGAGGTAAGTTTGGATTTGGCTTTATAAAATTTTATTTTTCAATATTGACGCTTATTAACTATGTATTTAATCTACTGTGTTTACGACTGAAGCGCCCTTCGCCGAACATTCGCCTCGATTCAACAAGAAGCAAGGACAAGGCGACCGATTTAACAAACGGGGAATTCCTACAACCCGAGGCTTTAGCATCGCTTTTGTAATTTTAAAATTTTTATACATTAAATTTAACCATTTTTTAATATGTTTTTTATATCAAGCATTTATATTTCATTTTTATGTTTCAGATAACTGGCAGATTTAGCACGCGGTCTTATTCCATGAAAGACGGGGCCGGACTTCGATCCATTAAAGGGCTCCGGACAAGGCACGCGATGCATCACTGCCGTCGGGTTTCGAGAAAGGCCGATGCTGGGGAGCCGGTTATACCTCAAAGAAATGGTGATGCTGATGGATTTCCCGTCCATCTAACGCCCGGCCCTTGGAGTGATGTCCACTGCTTGCCTGAGTCCGAGGCGAAGAACAAGACGCTCGAGGAAGAGGTCAAGGGCTCAAGAATCAAAAATCTAACAACGCGACAAGCCTGCAGCCACGTGGTTCCTCGGCCACGACGGCCGTGATTGCCCCTCCCGGCCCGCCAAGAGCGACCACCTGCAGCTTGGCGACTCCAGAGCCGCAAAGACCCTCATCGCCTACATCCCGCCACCTTACCTACGCCCCCCAATCTGCACTCCCACACGCACTCCCCAAATTTCAATATCATAAAATTCCCCCGTGATCGATTTATGGATATTTTTTATATTAATTTTCAGGTTGATTTATGGATATTGATTTATGGAGATAGTTTTAACGGTTTTTATGGTTTATGGATATTTTTATGTTGATAGTTTGATTTGTATTTATATTTTTCTATTCGAATGAATGTGTTTATATTTTGATGTTTGGCGCTTGTTATGTTTACGCTTGATTTGTTTATGTTGTTTGATTTGTGTTTATAGGTTGTATAAAAATGTACTTATGTTAAAAACAAATGAAGTTTTGGCATCCGATTCTACAAATAGGTGTCGCGTGTGCCGCTCGCTACGGTATAGAATCGAAAGTTTTCTGCCGAGGGTCTGGGGTGTCGGAGGGCGCCGGGTTTAGTGTCGAGAGGGTTTGACGCAGCCTTGGTGTCTGGCCTAAAAGTCTACAAGGCAGGTCGGTTTACCGTCGGGTCCTGTCGTTGATCAATAATAAAATCAATTTTCTTCTTTTTAATTTAGTTTTAAGTAATGTAATCAATTATTATGACTTATAATCATTAAATATATTATTAAAATTATAAAAAAATATTCAGAAGATTCGCACATGATCATATAGTCGAGTATAACTCACTCATTTGTACACATACCATACGGTATGACTATTATTCACGTGAATATTTTTATGCTTTATAATATATATTAGTTAATATATAACTAATTTGGAATAGAATATATTTATTATAATAATAATTAGGTTAATATGAAAAAATAAGAAAACGGAGTATTTGAGGGAGTTGGGTTTATACTGGCCGGGTAGGTTACACCGACACTATACCGACACCGGACCGACACCATAGTTAAATATATAAAGTCGAAATGCGCATCGACAACAAACCCAATCCTCACCCTTCCTATCCCCCCCCCCCCCCACGAACTCTCAACTTGTGGTATGTTTTGATATTTTATGTTCAATTATATTCAATTATGTATATATGTTGTTTATTTTGGGTTTAATTCATTTCAATTGCAAATCTAGGTTTAAATTTACAACAATTATTTATGTTCACTATATTCAATTATGTTCAATTATATTCAATTATGTAATTATGTCCAAGTATTTATTCCAATTATAAAGTACTATGTCCAAGTATGTCCAAGTATTTATGTGCAATTATGTCCAAGTATTTATTTTTTTCTATTTAATTCATTTTTATTCCAAATTTAGTAGGTTTACTTAATACGCTTAATTATGTTCAATTATATTCGAATTAATTATGTCCAATTTCAATATTCTTAGGGAAAATAATCAAGATCGCTCTGATTTATAATCGCATGGTCCGTATGGTTACGTGAATCCCGTGATATTTACAGGCGTTTAGTAAGTTTTCGTGGAGGTCAGTAAAACCATGCTAAGGCCGAGAGGATTGTAGAATGATAAGATGTCCGTGTAGGAGGTGCAAAAACGGCAAAGTGTATGACATTAGTCAAGTGGAGACGCATTTGTTGTCTAATGGCTTTGTGGAAAGATATTACATCTGGGAGTACCACAGCAAAGATTATCATGTTCGTCACAATGTTTACGATGTAGCGTAAAACATCTCTGTAGTTGGATTCAGGGGAACCGATATATGCATACGGGTTGAGGATGGTTTAACTTATGTAATGTGGGACACACAATTTGAATTTGGTAAGGCTAATTAACGAAGAACATGACGGGATTAGAGAAGATCCAAATGCAATGAACATACTATGATTGATTGAGGTCAGAAAACCAACCGTCATGGGATGGTTGCACCGACCACAGTTATCAATGACAACACAGTTGGTTAGTCTTAAGTCTGAATCACAAATATCACAACAATATTTCCAAAGGTGGATTTCTTTAATCAAGCGTTGTTGTCCTAATGAGGGAGAGAACATTCCAAATTATTTCTTTGAGGCAAAGAAATTATTGAGTCCTTTGTTCTTGCCTAAACAAAAAATTCATGCGTGTGTGAATAATTGTATGTTGTTTTACAAAGAGGATGAACAGTTGGAGGCATGTCGTTTTTGTGGAGAAAGCAGGTACGAGAAAGGCGAGGAACAACGTGAAGTCGAACAGAAGAAAGGTTTGATATATATGCCATTACCCTCGATACCAAGATTACGACATTACGGCACCATCGGTCCGCATGCATGATGGTTGACGACGCACCCGAGGGACGGAGCGGCGCGGAAACACTTTGATGCAATGGTCCAGATTTTGGAACGTAACTCGAGAAATGTTCGCATCGCTCAGGTACGCATGGTTTTGCACCTTGGGAAGTTTAGACGCCAATATTCCGCACGCTTATTATCTCTGTGTACAATTTACCACTGGATTATGCATGGCGAGCCATATCTTCGTTTTATCCCCCATTATACTCCGACCTAAAATCTGTATAGATATAGATATTTCTTCTACTTTGGTCAATGAAGTTGAAGTGGAGTCACGTGGCATACCGTGTCGAGACATCTAATGCGCTCTAGGAGCAGAATTTCAACATGCGGTTGCTTTGATGCTGGACGATTAGTGATTTTCCCGCATACGGAATGTTATCTCGTTGGGGCAATACATGGTAGATCGGCTTGTCCGTATTGTAATGGAGCATACTAAAGCTTTTCGACTAATGCAGAGGGTCGGAAATTTCATGGTTTCGATTGTCACCGCCCTTTTTCCCATCGGACATCCGCTTAGGATAAAAAGAAGTGCGCTTGTCAAGTGATCTAACTTTAACAGTCGTGCAACGAGAGCGAAGCTACTGAGTCGGTGTATATAATCTCGCATCTTTATCGATCCTCGACGTTTGGGTAGGCGCATACGCGAACACGTAACCGCTGGTACGGCGCGTCGCGTACAACCGTGCAAAGCAGAGTACATTCCGATTTGAGTTATTGGTTCACAAACAAGATCGACACAACATCGACTTCATGCATACGTAGAAGAACAATGGCGAACTCTATTACATTAATCAGAAGCTGAGATCAGAAAACGAAAGATAATGAACGGGCAAGGATTGACCTTGAAACTCATTGTTCACGACCCCAATTGCATATGCATGAGATTCGTGGGAGGAAAGCGAAACCAAGGGCTTTGTATACACTAACCACAACACAACAGAAAGAGTTTAGGAGTTGGTTAGCACGCCTCAAATTACCCGATGGATACGCTTCAAACATTTCGGATGCGTCTAAAATGAACTCAATGAATGAAAAGTCACGATGTGCATATTATTGTGCGTAATTACTTCCGTTTCAAGCCTGGCCATGTAACGCCCGACAGATAGCTGGAAACCTAATGAGTGGTGTTTTTTCTTTCGCGACATTTCATCAACAACTCTTAATGTGGGACGCGTGGAGGAGCTCGCACGTAATATTGTTGAGATAATTTGCAAGATGGAGACAATATTCCCACCAGCATTCTTTGATGTGATGGAGCACCTACCAATACATTTGCCTGTGAAGCGCCTCTAACGGAGGTCCTCAAGCAAAGATACGGATGTACCCGTTGAGTCGTGAGTATTTGACTCTTATTAATATATGATTGCTGGTTTATTCATCTAATTATATAACTAACCTTCTACATGTTTGTAGATTCTGGGGAATTGGAAGAAAATGGTAAGACAAAAAGGCACGTGTCAAGGGTCAATACGCGAGGCGTATTTAGTCAAAGAGATTTCAAACTGGCTCAATGTACTTCGAGGAATTGAACGGACTTAAATCGTCCTCGAGGCACTATGTACCAAATGCCCCGGAAGACGCAGATACCTTGCCGTTGTTTCACCTGCAAAGCCGAGGCACGGCGAAGTGAAATATCGATATTTCATGACCCGCGAACAATACACTACATCGCATATAGAGTTTTGTGCAACACACCAAGCATGTGAATACATTCAAGAAGTGTATATTTAATGTTCAATAACAAATGAATTTGTAAATTATTATAATAGTTAACTAAACAAATAACTTATATCCAAAAGATGTACCATGATTTGATTGAAGAGTTAAAAATTTCATTTGACGGAGGAACAAATAAATCACTTTATCGTGGCTTAAATTTCCCGCAAATGGTTTCACAATCATATACGGAATAATATGGAGACGCTGCACACCTCGTGATTTAATTGCAAAGTGGGCTTCCACTACCGAAATCAAACTAAGACAAGGGCTAGTACGACAATGGGTACTACTTGACATTAGCAGGTGATCGTAACAAAGAGCACTTACAATAATGGGAGTGTGTTTTAAAGGTTCCCGCTACGATGATGATGACTCATGTTGATTATTATTATGGAGTCATAGAAGAGATTTGGGAATTATCGACGGCTACTACGTGATAAAGTCAGACTCTTCCAAGTGTTAGTTGGTTTGACATGCTGCAGTGGATGCAAATACATCCGAGGAACGGAATGGTTCAAATCAAACACAAGAGCAGAGCCTCTAAGGATGACCCCTTTATCCTAGCATCACATGCACAACAAGTATACTACATTCGCTTACATCTCGCCGAAAGTAGAGCATAAACAAGTGGTGTGTTGCAATGAAGATAATGCTAGAAGCCTAGTTGATTGACCTCATATGCAAAATGTTGATGTGTCGCCTTTAAATACATCTTTCAAGAGTAAAGAACAACCGCCGTTCTTGTGGATCCATCGAATCCATATTGACATCAAGCAGTATGATATTTCAATTTGTTATCAAGATGATTCCGACACGACAATAGTGATGCTTCACGGTACGCTACCGGACTACCCGATAATGATTTAGACCTCGTAGGAAGCGCCATTTCGAACAATACTAGCGAGGCTAAGCCTCGGAAGAGAATTAGATCCAATCGCTTTTATTTTCAAGTTGTGGTAATAATCGATACTATTAAAAAATTTCTAAATATTTCATTTCAATTGAGTTGCAAAAATTTCAAGAAATACTATTTGTTTTCGTGGATTATTTGTATGGTTTTCTTGGATTTGAAAATAAAAGCCTATCAATATTGCATTTCGTCTTATTCCTTCCATAAAACGATTAAGTGTTTGTGTTTAGAACAAGTATATGATGATGGTGTGAAGTAGTACAGCGTTCGTTCCTTCATATTATTAGGGCTATTGAATGTTCGTAAGTATAACATAATCAATCAGGCGCGATGCAGTAAGTGAACGGTGTCGGCATGCTACGGGTTAGGTGTCGGTATGTAATTACATTATTTAATATGGCCGTATAGTGTCGGTAGCGCCGGTATAAAATTTTCTGATTCCCGCTTAAAATAAAGCGCGGGAATTTTAAACATTTTACACACACGGTGTCGGTCTGGTGTCGGTATGGCGTCGGGTCGCCTTAAATTTCGTAACTCACTCTTCCACTATATAAACATCTCTCTAATCTCATAATCACAATATTTTTTACATTTTAACTTTCACAATTTCAACCTCAATTATAATTTACTTATCGTTTTGTTTCTAATTTATAATAATGGCTACTAACTTTCTTTAATTGTTTCTTTAGGAATGCCTGAGGTAATTATTTTGTTAGATATCTAATTATTTATTATCTACTAACCTTCTTATATTGTTTCATTTAGTAGGAAAATTGTTTGAGGTAATTATTTTGTTACATTTTATGTCTATCTAATTATTTTGTTTAATTTTGTTACATTTCGATTTTTTATGTCTCTAATTTTTATCTTCATAATAATATCAAGCATTTCGTTTTTATTGTAGAAAAAATTATCCAAAGAGAAAAGTGGTAATTTTGATGTTTATGTTGATGATTTTTGGATATTGTTTGTGTTATTAATTTTGTTTGGTGTTTATATTGTTGTTCATTTTTTTTAGATAGTATTTTGTGTTATTATTTTTGTTTGATGTTTATATTGTTGATATTTTTGTTTGATGTTTATATTATTTTTGATGTTTTTTGTATGTTGTTTGCCCTGCTTTTTTGGGTATTATTGTGAATTTTGCAGCTTGGAGCCGCAAATGCTGCAAAGATTCAGGCTGCATAAATTTTTTTTTGGAAAATTTACATTTGGTGTCGGTCGGGTGTCGGGTAGCGTCGGTTTTATGTACAAATGTGGTGTCGGTTATGTGTCGATCTTCAACATATTGACGGTATTATAAACTATGTGGTATCGGTAATAAAATAAATCAAAAAATAAAATTAATCATGCATTGTCGGTACGGTGTCAAGTAATAAAATAATTCAAAAATGAAATTATAACTACAAAGTGTCGGTAAAGTGTCGGTAATAAAATAAATCAAAAAAGAAATTAAATGTTATATGGCTGCCGATGTAGTGTCGTAAAGCCCGAACCCAATGGGCCCGTAGATATCTCTAAGTGTAAGGTCGGGTTTCGTGTCGGAACGAGATTTAGTGTTTTCACTAGGGCGGCCGAGTCGTATCACACTACACCGACGGAAACACTCATGGCGCCGGTAGGGTGTCGGCATCGGGCGACACCTTTGCCCTGTTTCTAAGAATAATTCGACATGTATTTCTTTCTGCTGTCCAAACTCTCGAACATAGTTTTTATTTGAAATCTCAAGTGTATTTTTAGTCTTTGACGAGCAAAGAAAACTCGAATAACTCGACAGAGTTCGATTCGATGTTTCAAATCGAAATATAAACATTAATTTTATATACTCAATCTATTTCGAGATATAAACTTGATCCGACTCGAAAATGATTATACATAATTATTAAATTAATAACGTCCATTAATAATATGTTTGAACACTGAATATATATTACACATAAGTATTGCTTAGTAATACTCCCTCCAATTTTTTTTACTTGTCATCCTAGCAAAGTTAACTTTTTTTTTACATATCATTCTACATTTTCTATACACTTTTATGCTTCTTTTTCCTATTATATCCCTAAACATTAAATGCATGTAAGCCATTTTTTATTCTTTAATTTGAATATGTTATGAGAATCCGTATAAAGTAAAGATTTTATTCTCTTATAAATAAGAGTACAAAAGTAAAACAATAACATTTCTTAATAATTGTGCCAAAGTCTAGAATTACAAATAAAAAAATAGGAGGGACTCTGTATTAACACATTAAAATTTGAATTTTGTTAACATAAATGATCAAATTAAGTCGAAATAGAGTGGAACTCGAGAAGGATTCGACTCGACTTGACTCGACTCGACAATATTGATACATGATTTGACTCCATTCAGTTTAGAATAAATCCAACATTAAGGTTTAACTCGACTTGGTGATTATCAAACCGAGTTCAAACATGGCAAGATTGATCCGATTTGACACGTTCCAAAGTCTAATCGTTATGGAACACCTCCTCTACTTGCAAACATGGGGATCATGGATCAGTGATCCTGAAATGTGTTTCTTGACAAATGCTTCAGATGAGACAACTCTTCACAACCATTGACATTATAAAAGGTATCACAATAACTTCTAAGTTAAGGCTACACTAGATATTTGTCTCTCGAACTACGATTCATACCACTCATTTCTCCCCAATTTTTGGGCAGGTAATCTTGTCGCCTGGCTTCTTGTACTTTCTATCTTTCTGCTTCCTTTATTTTCCATCTTGTCTCAACTGCTCTCCCATTTTCCATCTTATCTCAACTGCTCTCATCTCATTTTTCATGATTTAAAATTTATTTTACGCTTAAAAACTTAAATGACTATTTTGTCCACCGCCGCACTCGAAATATAGGACTAAAGTATAGGGACACATTTAAAATATTTTACATAATTATAATAAAACTCCATCACTTTCTTCTTTGACATACCCCACCTTCCTCCATCCTCCCCCTTTTCTCCCTCCCGAACTTTCATCAATCGCAAATTTCTCTTGCCACACAACACCTACTCTCTATCCTCACCTTCTAACCCCTAAACCGATTCACCAACCACAACAGTTTTTTCGATACACCCCACCCTACCCCTTACTCTAGCCCCGCCTCAATTCACCAAATCATTACTTTTTTTGACACACCTCACTCCTGGCCTTTCCTCGCTTTCTCCCCTAAATTTTGTTCTTCATCTTTCACCAACCACCAATGTCAAAGAAGAAATTGGTGGTTGATGAAAGTCTGGGAGAAAGTTCAGGGAAAAGTTCAAGAGGGTAATGGCAGAGTATAGCGTGTGTCAAAGAAATAATTTGTGGTCAGCGGCGATGGAGTTGGGAGGGTAAAAGTCTGGGGAGTGGTGGGGCTAGAGGGTGCGTGGGATGTATAAAGAATAAATTTGTGGTTGGTGAAAGTTTAGAGGAGAAAGTTTAGGAGGGAGGAATGGGGTGTGTCAAAGAAGAAAGCGGTGAAATTTTATTGTAATTATGTAAAATATTTTACATGTGCTTCCTATATTTTAGTGTAGTGTTAGGGACAAAATAATCATTTAAGTTTTTTATCTAAAAAAATAAATTTTAAATGTGAAAAAATAAATGAGGGGCAATGAAAAAGACGGAAAAGTACAGTGGACACGCTTTGAAAAGATAGAAAGTACAGGGAACAAGCCTAACAAGATCGCAAAATTCAGGAACAAACTGAACGCAAACGCATAATTCAAGGGCATAATTCAGGGGGTAAACGGCTAATAGCCTCACTTAAAAGGCAACTCTTCACATTCTGTCCCAACTGAGGTTTAACCGAATAACACGCTTACCATACAACCCTAATTCTCAAGGAGGATACCACTTCCGATGGGGATGACTGCGCGATGACACGGTGCTACTAAACCAGGATGGAATCAGAATTAACTTATCAGTTATCATTACAACATACGCGAGACTATTATGTATGGAAAGAGGATTCAAAACCTGCATAAGTGGTGTAAAGCACTAACTTCATCTTCTTTAGCTGATGTCTTTGTGTCCAAGCATTTCCAGGTGATGCATCCGGATGCTTTTAGTACATTGTAACACTAAGTCCCTATAATATGACATTATAATGAAGTACACTAAAAATTTGCTAGACCTAAAGAAACCTATCATACTAGATAAAGTTCAACATGACCGAAGAAGTATTGGAAAAACAGATGATCCGAGAAAATTACTGAGAGCCAGCTGAACTTCATTTGAGCCATGCTCACAGCTTATTAAGCGGGAGAATAGGGGGAAGAAAATTGATAGGTTCTTCTCAAATGTGGAATCTCCTAAGCTACATATTGCCTGGAGTGTTGCAACAACAAGAGGTGCACGAGCAGCCAATTCTCTCCGTCTACCAGAATCTAAAGGAATCAACCAACGGGGTTGTGTATGGCAAGAGGACTCGGACAACTGCTCAGAGCACACATTGCCAATATAGAACTGTAAAACTTCTTTGCAGAGGTTAACAAGATGCAGCTCCACGTCTGATTCTTCATAATTAGGTGCCCGATCCAAGGCGAGATTCTGTAATAATGACAGGCAATTTTGGTAAGACTCATTTTCCAAACGTAGTAATGGTGGATCCTGCATTTGGGTTACAGGACTAAGCTCAAGTAGCTTCGACCGCAATGTTACATCACTGTTTGTGTTGTGAGCATGAATAGCAATTGCATGCACAGCATCAAACAAGATAACTGTATTTTTTACTGAAAGTTGAAGCTTAAACATATTGCAGATTTCCATAATTGCCTGCATATCAAAAGGAAAAACAAGTCTTGGTAAAACAATAAGATAAGGAAAAAAAAGTCCAATAAAACAGTAGCAACATCAGGAATACATAGATAATGAAGGCTATTAGTGAAAGAAGATTAAGATACCAACTGATTCATTAATTAAATTGAGCCAGCAGCATATGAAAACTTTAACTAAACTTAATTACCAAGAATTTGATGCATGGGTTGTCTTACAGGTGATTTAAGACCATTACAGATGATTTCAGAACAGTTTACAAATAAGGTTTCTGCACTTACTATTGTTCTTATGTAGTCTTTATATCTTACATATGCTAACCAATAAGAGGAAGGCAGAGTCAGGGACATTTAAGAAAAAGTGGGACACAAGATATTACACTGCTATATCAACCCTTAGACACTTAAAAGCATCCAGTTGCATTCTTCTAATGACCTTTAGTTTGCTAAGGTAATCAGAAGCACAAAAAGCCTCACCTAATAAGTCTTACATGTTCCTAAAGAGCAAACCGGTTTTGCATATACTAATTACCTGAATCAATGAAAGCTGTACAGCAGCTCGGCACTTAGAATCTGAAATAGCAATGTACAGGTTATGTCTCCTTAAGCCCTCAGAACCATCATCAATTGCAACTTCAGCAGATTCTCCATTGCTTAGTGTACTAGGTTCTTCATGGTTCCAGCTTCCAGTTTTTTCATTAAGAACAAAGGAGAAATCTGGAAGAGTTGCTTTAGTTGTTCCTTGGAGCGTTAAAACCACTTCAAGCCATTTGTCTTCTGGAAAATGTTTGCCAGCATTTCTTATCAGACGGACAAAAGCAGCAATGCCAATACCAGCCAAGCTTTGATGGGGACGCTTCGTAAATAATGCTAATAACATAAGCACTTTTCTCGAAAGTGGATTAATTGTTTCATAAAATTTAACAAAAAGATCAACTATTAACTGGAGAGCCAGCATGCATGTCTCATGAAGCCATGCATCCTTATCAAGCTCATTTGTGTCGCCATCAATTGCCGGCTCTTCAGGATCTTCTCTGGAAGGATCAATCCCTTCCCCCATAGTGTCAAAGATGGGAAACAATACTGAATCAAATATTTTTTCCCACAATGGTAAAGAAAAATGATGACCGTAATTCCGAAGAGTCTCAAAAAGTACTTGAAGGGCACTTTTTCGGATTTCAGGTGGTGTTTCAAAGCTGAGTTTAGACAAACCTGGAAAGAGAGGGACATGGATTATCTTAGTTTTATAGTGGAACTATATAGATAGCCAAGACTAAATCTTCATAAACAGATGAGAAATAACAGTTAAACAGTTCAAAGTTGGTGGGTACCAGCCAACAAGGGAAACCAGAACAAAAGATGATCCTCCTTATCTGCCTCATTTCCATTTTCAGTTTTATCACCTTTTCCTTTGTGGAGTGATGGGGAAACCTTTCCTAGAGCGTCATTGTCCTTGATTCTAGAGGCTGTGTCAACTTCCCCTTCAGCAAGTTTAGTAGCACAAAGACGAAGGTAATCAATGGCATTGAGACTTATATCTTTGTTAAATTTGGTATTGGTAAATGATATTAGACAGTTGACTAAGTCTGTAAATATAGTTGTTTCAGTCTCCTTGATGTAAGGGATATAATCACGCACTATCTTCTCGGTTATTTCAAAGGCTAAAAGTACAATATTTTTGTGGTGATCAGAAGCTGCTGTAGTGAAGACCTGAAAAAGTTTAACCAATAACACAGATTATGCAAGGATGCTTATAACAGAGAAAGATAAACCTGGCTAACGATGTTACATTACAAGAAACAAAGAGTTAAGCTTTCATGTCTTTATTGAGATTGAAATCAAGTATCATACAGACAGAGCCACAGAGACAACAAACTCTTTAATAATATGATCATGTAAAAGGAAAAAAAAGTACCATGAACATGCTTTTCCATCCTGATTTGACATTATGAACACGTGAAAATACCATCTGAGATACGCATCTAATAATCAATTCTCTAATTTCAACTGCTGAGCTCTTACACATAACAATTGCAAAGGGCTTCATGAACTCATTCTGAAAGTTATAATTGGCCAACTCCTCCCGCTCCAAAAATTTCATCGATAACTGCCTCAAAGAATCCATGGCAAATATCGCAATTGAAATATTTTCCGAACAGCCAATGGTAACAAAAAAATCTGAAAGCACACACCAGATTTTGGACCAAACAAGCCTGATACGGTTCATGTTATAGTGCCTATTTACAGGGAAAACGATTTATCCTTAGAGAATAAAAAATTAAAATACTGAGAAAGAATTGTTGAGAAACGTGGAAAAGAAGTAAGATGAGAAGTACAATGTCCAGATAAAACAAAGATTCATACGCAATGTCCACAATCTTTGTGAGGCAGAACACGCGTGGATCAGTTGTAGATCGCAGTTCTTCCATAGAAAGCTTGCACAATGCATTCAAGAAATCAACTATTGCCTCGCTATTTAGCTTTTGACTTTGTACGAAAATACGATTCATTTCACCAACTTGTTCCAACATGTTTAGGTTCGACACCAAATTGTTCACTTGCTCTGTTGTAATAGCTGCCGAAGCATTGTCTCCAATACCAGCACTATCATATGAACCTCGTTTCACTACTGAGGCAGCATTTTGAATCTTCCCTGGTCCTTTTTTCTTGAGAACAGGTAAGATGTTTGATTTGGCTTTTTTTGATTTATTGAGGTCAGTCTGAGGAATGGCAAAGAAAATTGCATCAGGTGGAGCACCTTCTCCCAAGAGATGCAAATGCTCAAAACGGGATACACATGTCAAAATGTGCTCCCAAGCTTCTTGTAAGTAGTTACCCTCCTCATCTGCAATTTTAACTAATGCCTAGTGAACACACAAAAAAAAAATTAAGCCTCGTCCATTTTAATTTTAACAATTTACAAAAATAAAAGAGAAGAATAGTGATTTGGCAACTATGTAAGATCTTTAGGTATTAGGCCAACAAGGCTATAGGAACATGATCAGATACAAATCAAGAATTTGGATTGTCAATTTATATAGAACTGGTTGCTGAGTCTCATGTAATAAAAGCTTGAACAAAGTGTAAGCTGGTCAACCACAACACAAGTGTTTAGTTAAGTTCATCTGTTATGCCCATAATCCAACATGATTCAATCAGATTCACATTCCTTTATATTATCTCAAATTACTTCAACTAAAAATTTAAACTTGAATTTTTTTTTATTAACCTCAGCAAAGAAGTATAAGATTGGTCACTTGATGCATGGAAAACAAATAAATACCGACCTTGATAGCATCAATGTTCTTCTGTTTAATATCTGCGGGAGAGTGGAGGAAAGTAAACTTTGCAAGTGAAGTCACAAATGCATCTCTCTGAGTTTTCATTGCCATCACAGCAGTTACATGGATTGCATAACGAAAGCCTTCCAGACACTGTGCTATTACAATTTCGTCATCACTTTGGTCAAGGGGGACACTGAAGGCAGCCAACATGGGAGCCCAGCATACCTCAATCATGAATTTAAGGATCACTACATCTATTGCTGCATAAAAAACTGACCTGCAAATTACCAAATCCTCTGAGAAGTTGAGCACAATTCAACCATGCAAATTAAATCTTTGAAAAGTGAGACTGGTACAGTGATGATTTCGAATCATAATAAGTGGTAAAGGAACTATTAAGGCTTCAGTAAGAATATGGAGTGGCCTCACCACCTTTAGGCAAAAAAAATAATCTCTGATTCAATTATAATGTAAGCAAAAGATATAATTTCCACTCTGCCCACATAGAATGAATGCGTTGATCATTCTAAAACAAAGGTTGATTGATTAGGAGATCATGACCTTAGTGAAAGCTAATATTCAAGATACATGAAAAACTTTAGCGACCAGAAAAGCAAAATACTAACTAGTGATCCAATACCAAGAAAATTCTCAGAAGTCCATAAGTCAGTCTTACTCGGATCTGCGAGCATTTTCTTTGAATTGTTCTTTCATACGAGTCATGAGATCATCACTGGCTTTCATTTCATCTTCTCCACGGTTGCGGATCACAATATTCAGGATACTGTCTAAGCCTATAAATTTGTTTGAGTTCATAGACTGTCTCTGTTGAAGAACATAGTCATCATCTTTCATCTTAATCTCTTTTCTTGATATCTTCTCATACAATGATCTCATATAGTCTTCAGGAAGATCTTTACCATCATCTATCCCCCGATTATTTCTTATAAAATCATCAGCTGACATCTGCAGATCAGATTCATATGAAACAGTTAGCATGTTACCAAATCTTTGGACCCCAACACCGAGTGGTTCAGGATTATAGATTAGTATACCTTATTTTTTACCATAGGGTCATGTGCATCGGTATTAAGTAATATAACAGAGTAGGAAAGCACATATGCTGTGTCGGCACTAGCAAATGCTCTAGGATTACATTTGCAGTATCGTTCGGCAAATTTTTCCATGATTCGGTCAATTTTCTGAGCCTCTCCAGGAAGCCTAAATTCCTGAAGGAAGACCCTGATGGCTTCATCTAACTGTATATCTTGAAAATCAAAGGAGTCTACATATGCGCGCATCACTTTGAGAGACATCGCCTCCCTTTCACCAAGATAATGACCAACCATTGTCTTATTCAACAAAGATGCATTTCTTAGAAAAGCTGCAATATCCTCTGCTGTGTTTCCCATTTTATTTGCACTTACAAGGAATTCAATACCCTTTTCAGGCTTGAGATTGAAAAGAGAGATACCTTCCTGCCACAAATATTGCATTAGATCAGTGTCCAATACTCCTAAGAATGGGTGATATCAAATACTTTTTCTAATTAAGACAAATATATAAGGCTAACCTGAAGTTCACTCTTGTAGGCATGGCGCTGCTCAATGGCTAAAGCATCAGAAACCTCACTGGAAACGTCAGTAGGAGCCTCAGACATTTCAACAACCTCATCCCCAGCTCCATTTTGAATGGAAGAATTTCTTGAGTCCTCACAATTGTCAGCTATCTCAATCTTTTTGTTAGAATGTGGATCAGGAAGCCGTAGCTGCTTGTTTATCCAATCCCCCATGGACTTCAAAATAGCCACTAAGCACTTCATAGCTTCAACTTTCATTGCTGCCTCTTGAGGAGGCAACAGTGAGGTAGTTATACCAGGTGACACCCCTTGAGCAGTTTTAAACAGTCCATTAACCGTCCTATGTGATTAGTATCACAGTATGTTAGCCACAAACTTTTCAAAATTGAACTGTAAGATTCATGTTAACAGAAGAATATACCTCTGAAATATGTTAGAGGAATTGACATCAAAATCATAGTTAAGAAATATGTCCACCAATATCTGAGAGTCAAAGCAGAGCTTCTCAAGAAAACGAAGCACTGTTATCTTCTGTCGAAAATTTGGCCGAGCAACATTTTCCAGTACTCTAAGGACTATCATAGGAAAAAACACGCCGATCTCTGTCTTTAATCCAGCTCTAAATCTTGATACCAGACTAATAAAAATTGAGCAAGATAGCTGGAAAACAATCATAAGTGTTGATGCACTGTTCTTCCAAAGTGAAAGACATAGATACTGCTTAATAGCACCTAAGAATCTGTTGTCAAAACCAAAAAAATTATTGATTTAAAGAAACAAGCAAAAAGGGATGAAATCTGAAATGATCACCAATCAGTTGCATTAAGAGGCAACATTAGACAGCCCAAGCACACAACACTATGGAACAAAGTTGTTAAATACAGTACGAAAATTATTGTGCCCTATCTCATAGGAAAAAATAAATAGAAAGACAATGTGCATCAAATATAAAATAAGACAGCTTGATGTATCGGCAAGATATTTGCAAGTGATAATGCATCTGTGTTACCATACAAAATCGTCATCCGAAACAATTTCGCTATTGTGAAAAAGATATAACTTCCTTATTGTAACTCCATGCCCAACATTTTATCTCCACATGACCTAATGAGAATAACAGAGCCGCTTCAGCTTCTTCACCTACTTAACATTGATAATTACTTTAATGTCTTTTCAGTGATAAGCAAGGGCTTAGTTTGTGGTGCAGATCAACTATTGTCACTACTCACTATATAATCATCTTTCACAATCATATTATCATTTCTCATAAAAATGGATATCTCAGATCTAGCAACTGGGAAACAGGGAAATGTTGTCTAGCCCTGCTAGCTAGGAATTCAATGGATGGCAACAGCTAAAGATGTCAAAGAGATGAAGATAGAGCATTAATGATTTAAATACAGGTAGGACCGTAGGACAACGGACAGATCCAAATAAAAGAGGTACAAGTAAGCTTCTCAGATGTTCATCAACTACCATATGCAGTACCACCAGATATCTTTTCTAAAACAATATTATCAAGAAAATAGGTTAGGAGACGGCATAACCACTTCTTATAGTTGAGGCATAGACGTTGTTTCAATGTGTTAAATTGCAACATTTTCTTCGTAGAGTACATAGGACTCCCTAGCCTCATCAGCTTTATTTGAGACACAAATAATGAAACCATGCCTTCTCTTAAAAATTAACCACCGTAAGAGTTCGAAACTTCAGGATGCAAGGGTCTTATTTCAAAATCTCAGTAAAACAATGCAATATAGAGTTGGATCTCTTATTGAACTCTACCCAAATTACAGGTCACCGGCCATATCAGGCACAGAAAAATAACTGATATTTTATGCATCCTGATTCCTAAATTACATTCCCCTGCCCCTGGCAATGCATTAGTCTAATAAATAACCTGAACTGATAAAATTTTGTGATTCATTTTCTCACAACTTCAAAACCAATTTAGGTTCACTAAGGTGAAAACTGAGTAAATTGTCAATCCATTTAATTTTTCTGGCAAATTTTTCAAAGATTCTTAACTCTGGTTAATTGAAAAAATTTAAATCTCATTAGCATCACTCCACCATCTTGATTTTGCAACTTTTTGGGGAAATGAAATTCCCAAATAAGGTTTCATGGAATATTGTCCTATCACCTCTCCACTTCTTTCACGAGAAGCACTTTCAAGACACTTACTCAACTATCTCTTGATGCAATATCCTATAACTATTGTAGTTAGTTGATACTACTTGAAAAACAGGTCTTCAATGCTCAAAGACGAGGCCTTCAGAACACGTTAAGCATCAACACTAATCGTCACTTTTTCTGTCAAGAACTTCAAGACCAGTTAAATTTTTCATAAGCATACAAAAATACAGGATCCATAGTTTACATAACTGTGTTGCATCCTTGATGTTATTGAAGAAATTTTGATGTCTACTTTCTATCAGAAGAATAGTCCACTTGGAGCATTTAGCGAAAAATAATTTCAGAAGGCTGAACTATATGCATTGCGCTACCAATTAGCAATCAAGACTGTGTCCGCCAAGGGCATAAAGCTGATCTTTCGTGACATAGCTTCACAGTAGAAGTAATATGTTGTCTCTACCCTGGCATATGCCATTCAATACTAGGCAAACACAAACAACAATAACATGCCCCATGCCTCTAAATAGACTCGCAGGTGGGGTAGGGTATGTCAGTGTCTGTAGCCTTTACACTGTGATAACAGAGTGCATTCGAGTTGACCCAGGATGAAGTAAAAAGACTATCTACTACTTCATGATAGATGACGTGGGTAATATAATGGTCATTTAATTTATACATTATATAAAATGGAGAGTATAAAATATTTGACTCCACCAACCAGAGAGGACAATCACTACTAGGCAAAGTATAAGAAAAATTCATAGGAGTTGAGCTAAGTAAAACGTACATCAGGTGTATAGTACGAGCGATTTTTGTCTTAAAGCTGTCACCAAATGATACTCCCTTCTACCAACAGGAAGAAACCACATAAAAAACTGCAGGAATAAGGATTGTAGAACAATAAGAAATGTCAAGATTGTATTGTACTTAACTTTAAACCTTTCATGACCTGATCTTTTATGACTTAGCTTCACATTACAAGTAATGTATTGTAACTTCCGAGAGCATATGCCACACAATACTAGGAGGAAGTATCAGAACAATATTAACCCAAAGAGTTGTGCTAAGCATAACGTAAAACAGGTGTACCTTTGAACTGATTTTGTTATATCACTGGAACCGTAAGACAATTAGATCTAACAACTAGTAGGAACCATATATAGAACTACAGAAATAATTATCTTACGCATAACATAATCTACAACAACGAGCAATGTCAATGTTGAATTGTACTTTAATCAAGTTTGTACCTTTCGCTCGTCCTGAATACTTCCCCAGCATTTTCCAACAATATTTTGAGCAATTCAAGTGCCAGAATCTTCCCCCTCATTAATTGGGGATCACCCATCGCTTCCTTTGGAAGAGACTTCATCGAGAGCTTACACAACGCCCTAAACACCAAAAACCCGTCCCTCCTCAACTTATTCCCAATCTGAACCTCCTCATCATCATCCTCCACATCCCCGTCCCCATCCCCATCCATTAATTCCCCTTTCCTCCCTTCCAAAGCCGTCTTATACATACTAATCTCCCAATACTTCGCGTCCAACATATCCTTATCAGTCGAATCCAACAAATCAGCTGCATTAATCGATTCCACAATAGACGTAGAAGTCTCGAACGCCCCATCATGCACCAAACTCAACCCGTTCCCCGCTCTAGGACTCCCTGGGTTCAAAACCCCATCAATATCCTGCACGATTTTCGTAATAAATGACTGAACAAACATCATCACCCTCCTATCCACATCATCCTTCTCCACACCCCCCACTAATTCCCCCACAACAATCGGCTGCAAAGGCACGGTCGAACAATCAGCCTCCATTCTCCTAAATACAATCACAATCATCTGAATCAACGACGCCTTGGCAGTCATCTGATTCACCACATTCCTACTCTCCAAATAAACGTCGTAACACGTCCTCACAACCAAAAGCAACGAGTCCCCGTGTAGAGTCATCGAAAGCGAAGTCACCGAGGACAAAATCGTCTTTATCACCAACAGCTCCACATTCTCATCACCTAAACGGCTCAATAATTATAGATTAGATAATATTGCCTGATATTTTTTCACATTACTATAATTTGTTACTCCCTCCATCTCAAAATCTAAGCACATTTACTTTTGCATCAATCTTACTACAAATTCAAATTACACTCTCATATTATTTTCCCTAAATTTCACTCACTCACAAAAAACTCAAAACAACAACAATTAGATTTCCATTTTTTGCAAAAAGTCCTTAAATTTTGGAATGGAACGAGTAATTATGAATTATTTCTCATTTTATAAGCTAACAATAAAGTACTCCTACGTTTCAATTTACTTTTCCTGAGTTAAAAGAGAACTTTATTAAGATTAAATAATATTACTAAAATATCCTAAAAACACTTTATCAAAAACCACTATAGTTGATTGTGAAAATAAAAATTACTTAATTCGACAAAAGGGAAAAAATTAAGATAAGGTTGCATTAAAATGCTACATAATCAACTAAACCGATTTTTTTAATTGTTATTATGCTAGAGTTTTTTACACAAATTAAGAAGAAGAAAAAGTAGACAAATATTACATTAAAAATATAAAATGATAATTAAACGAAACTATATGATTGGTTGGTTAATAATTTAATAATAAAAAATAGTGAAAAATTACGTGTAATTTTCTATACTAGAATCACAAATAAATAAATCCAAATTTTTAAAGGTAGAATGACAACTAATTTTATAGCGGAGGAAGTAATATTTTTCAAGTCGGATCGAGGTTATGTGTGGAAATCGATCGTGCAGCATAGAATCAATATTTGAGTCTCGGTTTGAAATGAAATATAATATCAAATCGAGTTATTCGAGTCGAACTCGTTATTCAAGTTTTGGAGGTGGACGTACCTAAAGCACAAGCTTTACAGACGTGAATCAGACAACATTCCCGCCACTTGGCACTCCATTCGAGTCCGCTTCACCATGCAAATACCCATTCGCAATGAGCTTCTGAATGGCGTCAATCGCGGACTCGGTAATCTTCAATTGACTCGTTAAGGCAGCGTTAATGAGAGGCTTGAGGATGATTTGGGAATCGGGAAAGGAGTAATCGAGTAAAATAGAGGGGGGGGAATGTGTGAAGTCGTCGTCGGGGGGGATGGGGGAGGAGAGGAATTGGGTGAGGTGTTTGCATTGGTGGATGAGTTTCGAGTGTTTACGAGAGGAGGCGTTGGTTATGATCTTTTCTAGGGAGGGGATTATGATGCGGTTTAGGCGGCAATCAGCCATTCCATTAGATTAGAATTGGTGAAGGTGGAGGGAGGGAGGGAGGGGTGGGGGAAGATAGATGCTTGTGGGGTTGTGGAAACTATGATCATATTTTTTTGTTTTTTCACCGAGTATGATTGCATTAAAAATTAAATGGTAACAGATCTGAGTTGTTATACACAAGGCCCAAATAGCGTTTGTTTGAGGATGAAATAACTTCTTTTGCCCCCTAATTTTAAGTGTAGTAGTTACATAAATTAGCATCAGGGATAAAATGGTACATTTCAGTCCATAAAATTCTTATTTGGATGTGTGTATATTGGATCGTAAAAGATTGTTCGAAACAATAGTCATTTACCAATTAGAAAAAATTATTTAAGGTTGAAAAAATTGAGGCGTTGAAAGCGGCTCGCGCCAGCGTATCACTATGTTCCCGATGGAAGACCGTATAGGCTATTGTGTTGATCGTAGCTTAATGACTGAAACTTCGTCAAAAAATAAAATGTCCGCACTATCGATTCCACTTGAATTTTGGTGTAAATACACTACTTCGAATCGTCAGCTATTTTGAATCGGCTTTCAGCTCATGGGCGCTTGATTGAGTCTCGGTAAGCGTAAGCATACCGTAATCATTATTAGCCTGCTTGCAATGATTCGGCAGCTAGCGATCGTTTATGCTTCCTTGTGAAAATTCCTATTAAATCTCGACCAATCACTCGATAGCCGTCGTTGGAAGCACTTGTTCGTGTCAGTATTTATTTGATGAAGTTTAAGCGTGGTGGCCTCAGATTCATTAGTTGGATTTGTCATCCGTGATCACTTTGTTCTAGTCTTATTTAGATCATCACTTCTGATAGCTTTCTTTCAAAGTCTAACATAAGTTGAAGACCGTACTTGTGTTGTCAGCCAGGCATGAGCTCCCTCAGACATTTTACTATTCACTTGTCTTCCCGAACTCAAGCGTCTGAGAAATTGAAGATAACGGTTTAGGGCCGCGAACTTCACGCATCTTTGTGTGTGTCAATCCCACCCAGCTCCTTGAATGATTTCCCATTTGTCCTGCGGGTGTCGTAAGTGTCGAGGGTAAATATACCATAATCTACAAGAAAGCTTGAACATTTCAAAAGAGGAGGTGTTGAATTGTTTCGTACCGCTGATTCTTGATTAGCGAATATTTGTCATAGTTTTAGGATGATTACAAATGGTAAGTGTACGGGAGTGGTGAATCATCATGCTTGCATCGGATACGGATGATCTTGACTAAAATTACGAGTTGAGTTTCCGCTATAACTTGCCAACTTTTTCATGGGATTGCAAGCGAAGACCAGCGACATTCTTGAATGAGTTTAGGATAATGGTAGGTAGTCTTTCGATAATGGAGTAATACGAGTCCTGAAGCTGAAGATCTTTCCATATACTTTGAAAGAGAAAGGAAGATCTGCGGCCCATAGATCGTTTTGTGCATCACTCCTCGGTCTATTCGTACATGGAGAGATGCATGAAGTTTGTGGCGAGATTCCCATACATATTCACCAAAATTTTGTCCTTGAGAAGCAGATTTAATTTCACTCGAATGATGATGGAGTGCTCCACGAGCATGGGGAATCGTTTTCGAGACATTATTGATTCGGTGTCCCATGTATATTTACCATAGAACTACTGACACTCATACTTCTATGATGGTGGAAGCTCCTGCGCATCAACGATGGTTGGCAAATGCGTGCAGTGCGGCTCGACAAGACAATGAAAGAGAGATTCGAAATTTTGAATCGTGGCTAATAATTCCTTACTTGAAGGTGTTAGACTCACAGTCAGTACACCTTTTTTTTAATGATGACTTAAACATTGATTTACTATCTAACATATATTGCTTAAGTGATTTTAATTCCTTAGGTATGTTAGAAGGTCTTGTCGGACCCCTTAAAAGTTGACGTGATATCAAACAAGCACAATATCGGGCGTGAAGACAATGAAGAAATGTCATGAGCTTGAGGTGATTTTGCAATGCGAAATATGGTATGGTGAGATAGAAGAATCAACCATCTGGCTTGAAAGTGAAGAATGGCGATGAAGAAGAAGATCGTTGATCTACTGTTGAAAGGACCAAGAAGAAAAGATCACGAAGAATCGAATCGGAAGAAACCCGAGTCTTGGATGCAGAAGCCAAAAGATTAGGCAAAAGTTATGAAACTTGAATCTTACTTTTCCTTTCCTTGATGTGATTGAAGTTCTTATTTAGGAATATTTTTCAAATCATTTTGTTAAAAGATCTTAGTTTGATATTTTTAAGAATGTTTGTCAAAAAGAAAATATTTTGAAAATATTAATGTGTATAAAACTAGGGTTGAATTCATTTATTAAAGGGTTTGAAAAAACTTTCAGCCTTTTGAATCGTCTAAATCGGGTGCATAACAAAGCGGGAAATGTGATTTTAAGTTTATAGCTTCTTCCTCCCGAGACAATCGAGCCAGGGGTCTCGATGAAGTCTCGATGATCTAACGACCACGCTGTTTTCTGTTTAGACCCGTGAGACCTAAGGGCTGCCGATGAGGAATGCTCGATGAATGTCAGCCCAGTTTTGTCGTTTTAACTCCGTTTTCATGGCTAAATGCCAAATCTTCCAAACTCTTCCCCGACTTTTTCCCAAACAATTCTAAATGTTTTTTATACTCATTTCTAAATCTTTAAAACACGAATCTCTCAACGCATGAGCTTTAATTGTGATTTATCAAAGTGAGTTTGGTTTGTCTTAAACTTTGAAATGAGAAATGGGAAACTAAAGAGCATTCAAGGTGTTTGATGAAGTACTCGAATGGGGGTTAGAAACTTCAAAGTCTTATACACTGACAAGGGTTAGACAGAAGCTTGATGTATCGTCTTCGATGTAAGGAGTTATAAGTGTGCCAAAATTGTAATCCTATTGTAGCTCGTTGATGAGCATTTAGATTGGGATAAAACAAGCAATCTACATTCTGGAAGAGATGTCCCGTTAAGTTAAGTTGTTAGCCATACTAGAGGCTTGAGGGTCCGAGGGTGTTGTGAGGCTTACTCGAAGTGAGATCAGTAGATTGTCGTGGTGGTGAGAAATTTGAGTGCTTTCGAAGCCCGATAGGACATAGAGTGCTTTCGAGTGAGGATTGCATCTCCGACTTGATTGGAGTTGAAATCTGGGGGTGTGTCCTTGGGTTCTTAGTGGTGTATTAACGAGAAGTTATGAGCTAAGAGTTGTGAGTTGGTTTTGGACTTCGCTGACGTTTGAAGAGCGCCATCACAGTGGATTACAGTGAAAGCCTAAGGTGAGCCTTGGGTCGGGGATGTAGATTAGTGAACCTCGTGAAACACCTTGTCGAGGTTGCATCTTGCTCCGTACTCTTTACTTTGTGCACATATTATATATATGCTAGAATTGCTAGGATCGGGTGTATGCTAGTTGCAGCAGTATTGAATAATAATAGGCATATAATTGAATTATTGTGTTAAATTGATATGTGAGTTGTCGAGCTAAAATAGAATATCACTGTTGATCTTGAATTGATATTAAGTTAGGATAGTTTGATTTGTCGATGAACTTAATTGTTATATTACGCACGATCAAATCATAATTAAACTTGCTACTCAGAATATCTTAAACTACGCCTAGTATACATGTATTGGTGTGGTATGTTTAATAGATTGCTAGGATTGATCAATGTATGAATGGACTTAATCGTATTATGCATGAATGAAGCTTAATGTTATATTGATCGAAATGAGCTTTGGATGTTTTATTGCACAATGATTACTAGATGATTTTATTATTTCATCTTTTTATCTAGCGTTAATTTGAGGTGTTAATGCTACTTTAGCCTATTCGCGTTTGTTTTCCCTGCATTGCTAAAGTCTTATTAATGAGTGAAACTTGAATTAAAGTTTGTATAAATTGACGGCAACGTCCTCTTAGTCCTTGTGCCCCCCTGCAGGACGTCGTATAGGCTAGCCAGGAAGGGTGTTAGGAGAAATGCTAAGAGATGCGTGGAATAAACTACAATTCCATCGTTGATGTGGATAGAAGTTGGCATCCGTGCAAAGGCAAATTGAGCGATTATACGTAGCACACGGATCATCTATGCGAGAGTGCGGTATGTATTCTTACCATGAAGGTTATTACGAGATGTAGGAACAAGCGAATGCGATGAGCGAATTTCTTTCAGGGAATGAGGAATGATCCTATTCGAAACACTGATAGGGTAGAGGAATCCTCCAAATTTCGTGGAAGAATAATGAATTCTGACCCAAAGGGCAAGTGAATATTCATGCCAATAATGCTGGTGAGGCAGTGATCAGTTCAATCGAATCTTACAAATGCTTAGAATCGAGAAGCAAATAATCGAACACTAGTTCGTGATCGAGTTGGAGATTCAAATTGGTCGATTGGTGAGACTTCGAAAGAGGAAACGGCGGGAAGGTTCCCAATCGGCTGAGCAGGCAAAAATCTATCATGTCGTTGCTGGTTGAAGAATCGAGGAGGTTGAGATGTTTGGGGAATTGTCAAAAGCTGGCCAGAAGCGAAGCAAATAAATCATGGCCCATAAAAGAATTGGAAAACTCTAGATCTTTGGAGCTTCAGGGGAGACAAAGAAAGTTGAGAAAAGATGAAGAAAGACAAGAGAATCGAGATGAAGGTTGCTTCGGATGAGGAGAAGATTGAAGAGATAGTGGAGCAATATGTTCATTCCCAAAAGGCTCGTCCGTAGTAAAATGGATAAGTAAAATATACGAACTTTCACGATATAGCTTTCAAAGTACATGTAAATTACCTTTACTTAATGTTCATAAGAATATTCGCTAGCAGCGATTCATTAAAGAATTAATTGGAAAGAAGCGTAAGTATGGGCACCTAATGAAAGAATTAGGGTGTCGAGAGATGGCGAATGCCGTAATTAGAGACAGTTGGCCCCCAAGGATTAAAGACCAGTGTTTATTATGATAGCAGTTAGGGGACTTAAAAGGAGTAGAAGCTATGCTAAATTTGAGTGCTAGTATCGATCTTATGCCTTACTTTATGCACCAAAAATTGGGATTAGGAGAACTTAAACCCTGACAGCGTGACTTTCTGATTAGGCGATAGTGTAGCGTCAAGTATACTGAGAATGTCCTAGTTCAAATTGATAAACTTATTGTTCCTGTCGACTTTGTTGTGCTTGAGACAGAAAAGTTGCAGGTTAGTAAGTATGAAACTCCAATTTTATTGGGGAGACCTTATGGCATCAGCCCAATCTTATTATTGATGTGCGTAATGGGAAGATTTCCATGAGCATGCTAAGATCAAACAATTAATATTTACGTGATTTAACATTTATTTATATCTTTGAGGTTAATTTGTTTTTTTAGTTGATAATTTGAAATACAGATACTTTAGGCGGTATTGCTTGTAATAAAATACGTTGTTTTCCTTTCTTACGTAGGTTGTTATGCGGCCCCTGGACAAAGCATAAGAAGCGGAAAAAGAAATTTGAGCTTAAAGGAAGTTGTCGAGTGATATGTCGATCTTTGCCAGGAGAGAAATAAGTTTAAATTCAAGCTAACATTTGAATATAGAGGAGGAGGCGACAATCGAGTGTCAGGTGAAGTTAGTAGCTTTCGTGTACCTTGATTGAAATTAACTCCGTCTTGCTCAGACGTTAAATCACGGTAGCTTGGTGGAATGACCCATCGTAGTATTAGTGTAATTTCATTTAAATTTATTGTTTATTAGTCTGGTGTCTCAAATTTAGCCTAAAGTTTGAGAACTAATTCAGTTACGTCAAATTTGGCCTGAGGAATTTGATTTGGGGCCTAATTTAGGATTACGCCCAAATTTGGCCACGAGGGCTAATTTGAGACCTATCTTAATTTAGAAGAAATAATTAAAAAAAAAAAAAACCAAAAAAGGGAGGCTGGCAAGTCATTTTTTGCTGCTCCCCTACTTCTCTTTTTTCCTTTTCCTTTTTTCCTTTGAGTTCATCCCGGAATCAGGGCATATCATTGTATGGCTTCATTCGCCCCTCATGATCGCCCAGCCACTACCGCCGTTCATTGCGAATCAGAGGCCATCCCACATCTGCTCCTGTCGCGCTGCTCCGTATAATCGGCGCAGTCCGTTGACCTTGCGCTGGTTGCGCCCGCGCCCCGCTTTGTATCTCCGGCGTCAGCTAAATCCCCAAATTTGGCCAGAGTTAATTAGGTTTATTTTATATTTTTTATTATTATTATTATTTCGTTTATTTTTTATTTTTATTCTTATTATTATTTTTCAGTATTATTCATCGTATGTGTTCGTGTTAATTATTTTTGTTTTTATTTTCAGTTTCTTTATTGTGTTGTTATTTTTCGGTTGTTTTACTTAGTGTTGTTCTGTATTATCATGTTTAGTTGTAATTCTTATTGTTTGTGTTATGTATCACATTAGGGACAAATGTTTAGTTTAGTAATGAGAGTGAAATTTAAATTTTATATAGAAGCTCTAATTTGATTCGATTGATGAATGGAATAAGCTTTGTACTTTGAACTTGTTTATGATGGAAAATCACATAGATATGTGAGTATATACAATCCGTAATCTCGGGGATCTTAAAGTGCTTATTACATTATTAAATAAAAACATATATTTTACAATATATGAATAAGCGAGTACTTACGTGCTGACGAATAGATTCGGCTAAGTTCAGCGACTCTGGAATTAGCGTGTTTGACTTCCACTAGCCCTTGTTGTAATATCAGTCGTGCCAGTATCTACAGTTAGTCCTTTCGGGAGGTTGAATCGAGAACTAATATATGCTAGTAAACAAGGATGAACAAAACCGAGAGAAAAACCCAATTCTTGGGAGAATTTCGGCCGGTATTTCTTTTAGGGTTTTGTGATAAAATTTTCTCAAAAACTTATAATGACAAAAACCCTAAAGTTTGCTTATATAGAGACTAGGTTAAAAACAGGCAGATAAGCAGCCCGTTAAGTATTAGTTGACTAGATTAGCTCTATTAGTTCATTAAGACACTAATGAGTTGCTAATGAGTTGAACTATTTAATTAAAACTAATTAAATAGTAATGAGTCGATATCAATAATCTTTCAAGTTATCGATAATCTAAAATTACTCGAATCAATTACAAATAACTGTTGAGTGATTACTGACTGTTCAATCGATATTACATAAAATGTGAACCGCGTAATTAATCACGTTTAAATTATATAGTTCTCTTTAATTTCATACGCTGGAAATATACTTTCGGCGTCCTTTGTATGTGTGTGACGCCCACAGGCTCGAGATACATAGTAAGTTGTATAATAAACATAATTGACCAATTCTTATTATTATAGCGATTAATGAGTAAGATACATGATATTGTAGCCCGCAAGTGCTCGTGAGAACCTGGCGCTGGTAATATCTGATTACTAAGTTGAGCGGTAAGTTCGATAATCACATTCTTGAAGTAAATGAATTGATACACAATTACTTAGCCAGACACGATAAATGAATGAGTGCAAATTGATTTCAATGACTCCCAGCTTGCCGCAGGCGATTATCTTCTAGATTGGCTTTCTCAATGCCAGTAGTAGGCTAACCGTAAGAAGTATGTCATAGAAACAACCCTTTTTTTACTCGAGTATAGGCTGACCAAAGCATTTATAGTCCAGCCAAGCAATCGGTACAATGTATGAGGCGCGAGATGCTTCTTGTATGCTCCATCTATCATTCTGTTGTTGTGTGACCCAGCATGTTCCGTTATAATCCCGGTAAGGCAGGCGTTTGGTCATAGTCAAAGTCTGAGCTTATATAACACGAGATAGTTATATATCGTGAGTCTAGAATTGACAAACTGAAATTCTAAACAAATGCCGTAGGACACGAAATATCACATATCTTATGGGTCGTTTCGGTCGTACAGTACCACAGGTCGCGGGCCAGAAGCGGCCAGTATTAGTCTAGTCTACAGGCTAACGTGACAAATCTTGATCCATGTCAACGCGGGTTAGTCGCTATTATGATCTTTCAATAAGCCTAGCTATCATTGTCGACGAGGCCTTTTGGTATCGTATGTTTATAGGCTTGAATAGGTGTAATTAACGGTTAAATGTTACCTCTACAGAAAACATAGACTAACCTGAGGTTTAACCTTTAAACAATGAGGATCTATTTACATGTATATTATATGTAAATTTAAACATATAAACATAAGCGAACAAATATATTAAAATATAAGGAAGCGATAATATTCAAATATTTGTTCACGTAACACAATAGATACATCTTGACTCAACCCAACCTACTTCCTCCATTGTCCCCATCTAAGATATACCATATGTTTCTTTGCGTATAAATAAATGTTTTGCGACTTAGTGTGGTTTAGTAAAGGGAGTCGGCGGATTGGCCTCTGTTCACTACGTACTTTGGCTTGTCGCTGTCAGCGTATCTCACAATCGGGTGATGCTTTAAATTATGTGCTTGGATTACAATGATGTGCTCGGGGTTCCTTAGCTTGAGCTATTGCCCCGGTATTATCACAGCTTAACTTGGCTGATCTACCGATGCTAGGTACGCGCGAGTTGATCCGCGAGCTTGCTTTTGTCCGGCATCTTGCTTTAGCGGCTTGAGCCAACTGCGATATGCGGTGTGGTAAATCGGCAACAATACTCTGTTTGGAACTCCTCCGAATCTTGCTCCACCGTTGAGACAAATTACATGCAGGCCCAGGAGCGATAGTCGTCTGTCGGTTTAGCGGCATGGTGTACCCCATCAATGTAGCTGCTTAAATACCGGCATATACCAAAAGCATCTTTAGTTAGCTACCGGATACTTGAATGACCCCAGCTGCACAATCCGAGTGGCTTTCACTGGATTAGCTTGGTATCCTCTTGGTTCGCAACTTAGTGCGTAAGACACGTCAGTGCAGTGTGACATGACATATGATGGATCTTTATGGCCCAAGGCAAGGTAGCCAATCGCCGTTACATTGACTCGGCTAGTAGTGGGGCCATTTGACTGCTCTGTGGATTGAACTCCATGTCTCATGGGGAGATTACACCCTTCTTGGAATTCTTCGTATTGAACGCTGCGATTACGCATTAAGTATCTGACAAAGAATCCCGTCGGCCTCTGGGCTGTCTCGGTGAATCTTTATTCCAGTATATATTGTGCCGCCTAAGTCCTTCATTGAAACATTTGCACGGCCAATCGCCCGAGGCGGGATTTAGTAACTCGTTGTTTCCCGATGATAAGTATGTAAATCGACATCACGGGACTATGAATGATACATAAGCTCGACACGCTGCTGTATACAGGATTCTTAACCCGTTGATGAAACCCAAACTCTTTGATTGATTCATCAAAACATAGATTCAAGCTAGCGGGATGCACGCTTAAGACCATAAATGGACTTTTGCGACTTGCGTACGCTTAGGTCTTTTAGGACATGTATATAAAAACTGGAGGTTGTACCGTATGCATATTCTCTAAATTTCCATTCGAGCGGTCTTTACATCCATTTGCCATATTCCTTAGTCATGAAATCGTGATAGCTAAGATTATCGGATGGATTTAAGCGTAGCCAGCGAGTAAGTTTCGTCGTAGTCCCGACTCCACGTGAACTTGTTTGAGGCGCTTTCATTCTGAAATCCCTTTGAAAACATCGGCGTTTAAAATGCTATCATGTTTAACTGTAAATGCCCATTCACATTCAATAGGCGGGCCCGTTTGGTAAATCGACAAGGACGAATCGTTTTGAGTACATAGATCCATCTCAGTGCGTGGCTGTTGCGTTTGTCGGCGTCCTTTGGCTGATAGATTTATTTGGCAAGAGTGGGCTTAGATCGCTTTCCAATGACTTCTGCATGCGCGTTACTTCTAGTCCGTCTCGCAAAACCCCAACATGCGTAGAATCCGTCTCAGGATTGGTTCATATCCCGTAGTTTTCTGTGGATCGAAGCTGAAGTCTTATGAAAGAAGGTTCAGTCGCGTGATTGTGTCGGATATGCATTAGATGCATCGACATGACTTCGTCGACTTGAGCTTATTGAGATGAACACGTTACTAGTCATACGGACCAAATATTCCTTTTCAAGGAATACTCTCTTGCTTGATGAAGATTTTATTCTCTTCGGGTAGGAGTAGTAATAAGCTGTTTTCCACTTGGATATCTATGAAATAGCATTTATCAAATTTAGGCATGAGTTTATCTTTTGTTAATCTGTAACATAAGGCAGAGACTAGTCTTTAGAAAACTCAACTTGGGAATCTTCAAAAACCCACGGTTCGTGGGGTTTTATCTAGCTGACTTAGTTGGACATGCATTTTAAGGTAAGTCGGCTTAGAGTGTATGTCGAGGAGTGGCGGAGGTAGATCGGATAGAACCGTCATAGATCGAACCGTGTCGAAAGGGTTCGATTTCTCCTTTCGGACACACCGTTATCTTTGTAGGCGTTCTTTGGAGTGAGTTGTGAAAGCAATGCAGCGCTCTAGATAGTATTGAACTTCCGTATTCAGTATTCTCCTTTCTATCGGGCCAGAATCTTTATTGTCTTGTTCGGGTGGTTTTGTACTTCATTTTGGAACTCACGGAATTTCTCAGGGCTTCGTGTTTGTGTGCAAATCGGATACAGCTTAGTATCTCTTATGTCGTCGGTAAATGTAATGAAGTAGTTATAACCTCTTTCTTTGCGTATGTGTTCGTTGTACTTATCGTGGTGTTATCAGTCCCCGATAAATCAGCTTGCCGCTCATTTAAGCGGTGAAGGCGTTACGGTCATTTTGCCCCAGCCAGAGGCTTCGCGCTTATCGTATGATTCATAATCGAAGCGTTCAAGTATTCCGCTGAATTGAGTTTCTTGATTCGGTTCGTTAATGTGACTGATGCAACGATACCATAGGTATGTTTGGTTTAAGTCGTTAGGCTTATTAGTTTTAAGTTTATGTTATATGACTCGTTAATGCATTATTAAGCGTATGAATATTTTGAAGGAAGCGGTACCAAATACTACCCGTTCTGGTGATCCCAAATTCATCGGGATACATTGAAATGAAAAACCGTCATTATTCAAAGCGAAATAAAATAATATTCTATGAGTGCGGGTATAGTAAACCATAGATAAGTTCAAAGCAGGCGGTGGGCAAATTTAAACTAATGGATCCTCTTTGAGGGCCTTGACGCCGCACCATTTCCAGCGCGTATCCGTTTCCCTCTTTCAGTCTTCTACGCGGCTTGAGTTCTGCGTAATGCGACAAATATGAGAACATGACGGTGTAGCGCAGTAGAATTAGAAGTTGTACAGAAGCCGATACGTATACGTTTGTAAATTTGGCGGTCGTGAGACCATTCTTCCTATCGTCTGTGAACTTCGCGGAATTAGGCTTCGATTGACCGGGTTTCCTTGATAATGACAACATCGTCGCTTCCCTATCTCCCACTTTCAGTGACAGGATTACTCAGACCACTTGCTTGCCAAATAAACTTCTTCTTCTTCTTGAATTTCTTCTTGTTTTGGACGACCAAAAGCGAGAAGAATAGAGGATTTTAGTCTTACCCGAGGTTCGTCTCGGCATTGTGTCATCTTGTCTGGGTTCATTTAGAGATAACTCAAACTTGTGCATATTGAAGTTCATGACGAGATAATTTGTGGAAGACTTGAGATCCACAGGCAGTTCTTTGGAACAGGTGCCTGAGAACATTGAGTCGATCGGCCGAGCCAATCATTTTAATGATATGAGGGCTTCTTGACTATCGTTCCCAAATTAATGCGTATCTCTGGATTCTGAGCTTCGCTTCGGAATAATTCACTTAGTGCCGGTATATGTCATATCTTGCCACCTTTTCATATTGAATTTAGACGAAGGTTCCACTGTGGCATGCATGTGAGACATTGGACATCATGGCAATCGGACTTGTGTTTTTGTGGGATCTTTTCAGGCGCTTCTAAATTTAGGTTTCGGGAACACTTATTGTTGTACGTATTCGGTCCTCTGCTTTGAGAATGATTCTCAGGATTTCGAGACCTTCGTCAAAATTAGAGTTATTCCCGTTGCACTTTTCAAGTCTTTGAGAGCGAAGCCAGTTCTTAGGAATAACTTGATAGTGGTAGCCATATTAATTCTCTGAATAAGTAAATAAAATAACTTGGAACTGATAGCTTCTCATCTTTAAACGCTTTACAAATCTCCTGCGAGAAATATGGTAAAGTATGAGACCTATTACACTTAAATTCCAAGCGGCCCGGCCAGCTGCTACGTTTTGAATCAGTTATAGTAGGTTGTCAACTTGATTATGTAAAACTACATAGCTGCGTATTATTTAGCGTCTCTCTTTGCGAAGATGCTATCGACATTGTATCTCCGAAAGCAGTTAAGCATACCAATTAAACAAAGTGTTTACTTGGATTGATCATCCCCGAAAGCCCACAGCGTTAGTAAATCACTTGACATGATCCGTTGTCATATGAATACAACGTTGTAATACCGCCGTCACGGTCATGCCAATTGATGCGATTGATTTTAACTTTAAAATTAACTGTGCGCTAGAATTTTAATTGGTGAGATTATTATTAATTGTTTTCATTTTCTGCATACTAGCACATAATCAAAATACATGCAACATGAAAAATAAAACAAGTAATGCGCATTCAGAGATATACGATACTGGCCCACAGAACCTATTCTAGTATTTATCAAATACTAACATAAGTGCAATTCTTGTATCTTGTACTTGGATCAAATCAGGAATGCAAGTACCGCCGCGTGAAATGATCTTGATATCTTCACTTGTTACAATATTTATATCTTTGACCCCCGTCTTAGGCGAACTACGAACTTTGTGGGTAAAACAATAAATAAATAAATACAAGAAAATATGACTCGGAAGGTCGTTTATGTCTGATTCGCGGTAGGAAAAATAAATAAATGGGCCATATCATATACCTCATTCAATCACCATTTACAAAATAGAGCGCTTTTGTTAAATCATATAAATGAACTTAATAAATATTTTAAATGGCGGTGGAAATGCATGTTTATGATATCAATTAATTAAATCCGTGTAATTACGCGCAATAAAATTAATTAATATAAGCTTCGATTATACAGCATGTCCAATCAATAATTATTATCAATAATTATTAACCATACCATATTATAGAAAAATATTCATCTAAATATATTCTAAAAATATATTAAGTAGTAAAATTGTTACCATCAAATGTTATATCGCTTTAAATGCCATTTAAAATATATAATATAAAGGAAATTAATTAATTGTCATTACATAATTAATTCTGATCAATTAGGTGATTAAAATGACAAATAATCAATAAAAACTAAAATATAACTAGTCCCGTAATTTTAGGAAACCAATAAAAGGAATAAATTAGGAATTAGGGGTTTTTCAAAATTAGGTAGCGTCATGTGAACACAGGACGGCCAGAGGCTTTCATTTCCCCGTCGTTGCCGATGTGAATTAAGTGGAGTCAAAACGTCAGATTTTAAATACTACCAAAATCGCCCAGATCAAACCTTTGGGCCAGCCAGTAGATCGCGGAAGTCGGTCAGGCCGATTATGGTAATAATACCATATTTAACTTTTCGATTTTGATTTAATTGGGTCGTTTGTAAAATCGTTTTGGAGGCTTTAAAATTTTCAAAATTGTAAATTCGAACATGTTAAAATTCATAATTTTCTTGAACAAATTACACTGTGGTCGTTCATTAAAGAAATTTTTCCTATTTAATTATTAATTAAAAAGTCCAGAAATATCAAAATTGTTTTAAGATATTTAGAAAAATCCAAAAAATATGAAATTTAATGAAGATCTTCTACGTGGTATCTGGGTTCCAGAAAAAATTAGTTTGTAATTTTACAAAATTTTACATGCCTCTGTACGTTTTCAAAACTATTTGAAATAAAACCAATTAAATGCGTCCTTTTAATTTATGAAACAAAATCTATCTTAACAAAATATGATAATACATCATCATAAACTTGTAACACATGTGTAAATAAATAATCAAGAACATGGTGATTTATTCTCATCATATATTTATCGATTTAATATATGAGCGAAGAATTAATCAAATAAAAAAATAAAAAATTGATAAAAAGCAAAACAATAAAATAAATAATGTAAAGCAACTTTAATTTGGCTCATGATGCCCTTGATGTAAAATACTATGGATATATGAGTATAATACAAATCCATAATCGAGATGTAAAGTGCTTATTACATTTATTAAATAAAAACATATATTCTGATATGAATAAGCAGTACTTCGTTGTAGCGGAATAGAATTCACTAAAGTTCCTACGCTTCAAATTCTGCGTGAATTTGACTTCCTCAGCTCCTTGTTGTAATATCAATCGTATGATATCTCTGAAAAGTTAGTCGCGGAAGGTTAAATCGAGAACTAATTTATCCTTTCTTAGCGAGGATGAAGCAAAGGCTTGAAACCCAAAATTCTTGGAGAATTTCGGCGAGGGGGCTACTTTAGGGTTTGTGACTTCAAAAACTTATGATGAAAAAAACCTAAAGTTTGCTTATATAGGGCTAGGTTAAAAGCAAGCCCGATCATGACTTAGATTAAAATATTAGCTTGACTCGTTAACTCTATTAGTTAGTTAAGACACTGGCAGTTGCTAATAGATAGAACTATTTAATTAAGCTAATTAAATAATGTGGAAGAGTCAAATATCAATAATCTTTCAAGTTATCGATAAATACTAAAATTACCGAATCAATTAAATAACTATTTAATTACATTTCTTGATGATATTCTCATAAAATGGCAGAACCATACATGAGTAGAAATACATTTCTCAATTATATAGTTCTCTTTAATTTCATACATGAAATATAACTCAAATCCTTGTATGTGTGACGCCCAGGCTCGGATAATAGTAGGATTTGTATAATAATAATAATTGACCCGATTACTATTATTATAACGTTGTGAAGTAAGATCCTTGATATTTCATGGCCACAGCCAAGTATCATCGAGAACGCGCTAGTAATATACAATTACTAAAGTTGAATACCTAAGTTACGATAATCACATTTATCAGTAGTAATGAATTGATCTGCGGTGTCCTTGGCGGAGCCTGATAAATGGGGCTCAATTCATTGATTTCAACCGATTTATTGTGTATCCTTTCGTTGATGGTGTATTGTATGATGCGTGTGAGGGACGTTAGTAGATTGGATGAGGTTAGATATTTTGATTGAATATATTTCGAGTTGCCTTGCTTGCATGATTAATACTTGTCGTTGGCTGGATTCGGTTCTGAGATAGTGGATAACTATATACACTTGTGAGTTTTTTGTGCCTTGATTATTTAAATTTTCTTTGATGTGTGATGCACAAATTGCCAGTCTGATTCTTGAGAACTTGTTTTGAACCCTTATTTGATTTTGAATGTGTGCATGTATATAAGAATGATGGAGGCAATTTAGGAAATTACCTTTCTTCCCATAAAGCCAACACTTGTTGAAATCACTTGAAAGTAAGCCGGGTTGGGCATGTTGGACATCTTTGTTGGTTAAACCACATTGAACGAGCCTAAAGCCTTGATTTTATGAATTATCCAACTTTTGAACCTACTTGAGAATTATGATATCTGTTAGATTCACCATGTGCATTATCGAATAAGTATTTTTTTGTTGGTGTATCTGAAAAGGGTTAGATGTAGGGGGACTTATATCAATGAGAAATCTTTGTTAGACCTTAAAAAAAAGTAAAAATTAAAAAACAAAAAAAAATAGTAAAAAAAAGCAAAAAGAAAGAAAAAAATTGAAAAAGAAACAAAGTGCTCGTTTTCTTTGTGTTGTTTCAGTTCAGGGTCTAGTAGCTTGAGAAAAAGTGTTGTATGTCGGGTTTGAGGAGAAAGTAAGCCAAACTGTGAGAGGCTCTATGTTGTGTAGTGGATGGTGAAATTATGTCTTGCATTTGGTGAATTTATTTAGATTTCATAATTCTTCATGTTTAGTCCAGAGCTAAATATTTCCTACCTTTGCCTTTGAGCAGATTCTGACCACTGTGAAAAGACTTCTGACTTGTGTTGCATCTTATTGATGGATTGAATTGTTGGGTGTATAAACAAGCCTATGGTAGAATGTGTCTTATCTTGAGAATGAGGTAAACACTAACCTATAAATACAATTTTTGAGTGAATTGTAGGTAGTTGAGATATCCCATCTGTGAATTAGTTGAATCGTGGATTAAGGAAGATTGTGTGTTAGTCAAGTTTGACAAGATTTGTGCTTAATTTAAGTCTTGATGCGAGTCTCGTTGAACTGTTCCACTGTATGTGTTAATAAGATCTGTTGACTTTGGGATATACTTGCAACAAAATGTGCTGAATGTTTTTACTTGAGGACAAGTAATGAGTCAAGTGTGGGGATTTTGATTAGCGAATGTCTTGAATGTCTTGAATGATTTTGGATGCTATTACTCATAATTTTGTTGTTTGGTTGTTTAATTGACAAATATTATATATTATGTGATTAGGTGTTTTATTATTATTATTTGGGAAAGATATCTTCAATTTAGGCAGGGAAAAGAAATTTAAAAAGAGAAGTTGTGGGCCCAATCATGTAATTTTTCATAGAGTGAATGAAAAGTCGTGAAAAGAAAAGAAAAAAAGGCCCAATTTACACAAAAGCATTAGGAAATAAAATACGAGTTAACCTAATTGTATATAAAAGTCAGCGGCGGCGAAGAATATAATATAAAAAAATATATTCCGCAGTTTTTTAGGCGGCGTGTGTGAGTTTTTCGGCTTACTATTATACTCTGTTTCTTGATCGTTTAAGATTGAATACAATTGATAGTATTTATACTTTTTATTCCATACTCTGAATTCATTTATGTTTTAAATAATATTATTTATGAATTAGTTGATATGAAGTAATGCTTAAATTTATTATTATTGAGTTTTGATGTAGCATTGATAGTATCTTTTTTTATCCGGATTTTGGAGTTATTATAATTGCCTTTAGTATTGTCGTTGAACTTAATTTGATTCGATTGTTTTAGAATCGGCGATTCTTTTATATGAGAATCTGAGTATTATGTCCCTCGGCCGAGAAAGGAAGGCATAATAGTCGGCGATTAGTTAATTAATTGGGTTGTTATACGGAAGTGTGCAACACATGGTGGTTACAACAGATTTTCCTTGCTTGACTTCGGGTTTTAGCTAATTAATTTCAGCTAGTGACATAGGAGATTAATTAAAGCGAGAACATTCGGTGAACCCAGCGACCAGTATGCGAACTAACGAGAAAGTGGACCCTAGTGTTGATAAATCTATTATTTGGATAGAGAGGTGAAGTCGATATCACAGTAATCACTTTTTTATTCATAAGTTTATCCATTTTAATTGCATTGCTAGTTTAAGTTTATTTATTTTAGTCGATCAACCCCGAATCACATATTTCTACCGACAACTACAATTAATTTAAGTAAACAAGTTCGGTGGATTCGTAGCTTCTTGACGGCGATGCTAACTACGTGACTGGGTATAACTGCGAAGGAATATAATTTGTTCCATCAATTACACCAACACACAAGAAGTCTCATTCTGATCCGCCTTGAGCCGTCTACAGTAGGCGAAATACCATATAAGCTTCCACAAAAGTGCAACTACGAAAGCAATTTAAGCTTCCAAACTCACTCGAAGTATTATCGCGGCTCCTGCTCTTTAATAAATCGCCTGGCCTTTGTCCTTAGCTCACCATTTTTTTTTTTTTTCTTCATTGTCTGTAGCCTTGCTTAGAACAAGTAAGTGAATTTCCACGCGAGTATAGTGTCAAACGAGCTTAGCAAACTTCGCCCGTTCGACTAAGTGGTATAGCGAGACTGCTTTGCAAATCATCCCCTCGTCTGGCTACTCCTTGCCTACCTATCCCGTTTCCATTTTTTATTAGTTGGGATAACCGCGAGTAGTCTGCTCCTCTGCCCGCCAGCCAAGAGAATTTGTATTGCGAGTGCCGGTTAAGATCCCATGCTCAATATTCCTACTTTGACATGAAGACCGCCGTAATATGCGTCCACCAGTAGGCTCGCCGTCGAAGGATGGATTAAGCCCCTAATTTTGCAGTGAAGGATGGCGTATACGACCCTTGAAATTCTAAGGAGTAGTGATGCTTGCTGTAGCAATACAAATCCTTAGCCGCCAACGTTGTCAAGTTCATGCATTCTAAGTATTTGAAGCTAATCCCCCGACCAGCTTGTCTTGCATGGTATCCCAATTTCAAATGAATTCCTACGTGACCCTCATTGCCCCGGAAAAATCTGCGCAATAGAAGCTGTTCCAAGTTATAAATAATGCCCATAGGAAGCTTGAAATAGATCATGGCGAAAATAAAGGGATAGTTGAAGTGATTGACTTAATCATGCTTCTTTTCACTTGGATAGTAGTTTCCACTTTCCGTCTCATCCTATCTCGACTCTTCCAGTGAAACTAAACACTCTTTCTTGGACACTTGATATTCGATGGTAGGCCAAATATTATGCATGATCGGTAAGCCTCTTATCCTTGGGACGTGACATCTCCCTCGGAAGCAGTTCGTGTAGAAGAATCAAAAATGGCGAGCACTTTCTTCAAATTAATTTTTACGCTTGACGCCTCTTACATACTCTTTGATAATCGCGTAACCTCGATCCACTCCGCCCAGCGTGCTTATTTAAAGGAGTTCTAGTACAAACTCACGGAGGAACTGTTAAGCTCATTGGTGTGGAAAATTCTTAGAAGTCATTACGCTTTGGATGCTCGAGGATGGAATTCAAAGCTGTTTCAATCTTTTTTTCCTTTTATCTTTTTATTTCATCGTATTATTCATTTGTGGTTTGATTCCCAAAAGAATGGTACATATTTTTGTCTCTTTGATTATTGTTTATGCAGTAGTAGTGAACATGAGATTCGTATCTATAGTATTATTGGGAATATTATTCATACGTTAGAATCTTATTTGATGGCCTCGGCGGATTACTAGATAAGTATTTATATAATTAATATGATTAAATTAATTCCATAAGTTTGAATATATCTTGTATATTGCTTATTTAATCTTTAACCGTTTGTGTGTCTATGTCGATTAAATAGAGTTAATAGTTGATCAGTTTGAAATTAATATATTGTTATACTAGAATAATTTTCCGATTAATTATTATATGGTAAAATTATTCAATTGGAGAGAATAAAAAATATGAGTTCGAATTTCTGACCTAGCGTCCATGGATGTTTCGGCTCTAGGAACCCTAGGTTTGAGCACTTATCGGCCGGCTCGTTTAGCTCGGCAGTTTAGCCGTTCGGTTGGACTTTTGGCTCGTTAAGATGTTGGACATTGATTAAATTGATTTGAAATTAATTTTATTTTGGGATTAATTTATTCAATTGAATTTGTTACAATTAAATAGTTCTAATTAGATTAGAATTAGTTTTAATTTATTAAAACTAATACTATTAATTAATTTCTAATTAGATTAGGGTTAATTAAAATTTTCGAAATATTTAAATTAGATATAAGTATAAAATTATTCTATAATTAAATAACATATGCCGACCTCGTCGAAGTTTTTTTGAATTGATAAGTTTCGACCTTTTGAATTAGCAATTAAAATTGTTTATATTCGATAATTAGGCAATAGTATATGATTGATTAGTGAAATGTCGTTCAGCTTTTATTAAATCCATTACTACGTATATATAAATATAATTATGATAATTTATTCATGTATAGTATATACTTAGATATATTTATGGATGCCTTGAGATTTACGATAAGACTTATTTGTATTTGAGGAATACGGCATGTACTGTTTTGACTCAATGAATGACCCATAAATTAATTATCATTTAGCTGTAAATGTTATTAATTAAAAGATGGAGACCCACTAGAGAAGTCAGGCATAAAAACAGAAAATGGTTATAAAACGGCAAAGTTATGAACTAGTCTAGATTTTATATTTTACATCATAAGTCGTATCATGTATGTCACATGTTATATTTGGCCTTATGATTGATGTGACATTAGTTTGCCTTGATTAGATATATGTCTTAAAGAATAATCATAAGTATTACTAAATAGATATATGACTTGACTTGAACTCATTTTCTAGGACTAAACTGGGATTAGCTCATTAACCAACTCGATAATGTATATACTCGATGGAGTTGTTAATTTCTGCCACAAGAATTCTTGAGAGTATAATACTCCGTACATGCTCGTCTACCATCTAGTGCCAAATTTTTTTTTTAACAGGGCCCCTAATATTTTATATATTATTATGTGAATTGTAAGTGAAGTTATATTATAATTGGTAAAGATAGTGGTGCAAAACTTAAATGTGTTCAAGTTCAAGTATTCTTAGTAGCAATTATCTTCCTATTTTTGCTGCGGTTGATGTTTTGACATAGATGCTATATACAGTGGTAAAAAAATTTTACTCGCACTCGACGAAATTTTTGTGACAATATTACCCTTCATATTTTTAGACTAACTAGTTTAATTATATTTCAATGTTAATACATCTTACTTTTGAAATCTTCCATATCCATTACTCAATTCAATAAAATTCAAACCTCCACATCTCATACCAATAATCAATTTATTTAATCATCCCAATTAACAAAACATAATATATCCCCTTTAATCATTCTTCTTTAGAGAATATAACTATTGAATCAAGAAATTGAAGGTATGGTTATGTACCCTTCAAATGAGTTATATTATTTAAGGCAAATATTAAATATTTTTCAAGAAGTATATAAAAAATAATTGAATTTGTAGAAAAGACTCATATGGGTTGTTTTGTTTTAGGCAAATATTGAATCTTTTTCAATACAAAAATGCTAGACATAGGGTATGTGCACGAATCTTAAACATAAATTTTTTTTATAGTTAAAATTCCAATAATTCCCAACCCCCATCCCCTACATGAGATTCGAACTCTTGACCTCATGGATCAAGGGGTGCTAGCTCAACCGCTAAACCATTCAATTATCTCATCTTACACATAAAATATGTGTATAAACGTTGAACATCAAGTATATGCACAAATCTTTAACGATGAATATGTACACAAATCCTCCATGACGGATATGTGCACAAATCCTCAACTTTCAATATGTGCACATATTTCCCATAAGAAAAAACAAGTACATCTTTGCGATTTTCTACATTTTCTGCATTTTCATGTTCATTCTCGTCCATTGGTCTATCATTATTTTGTTCATGATTATCTTCGGATGATTTTTGTGGGGCTACCCATATATATTGTCGTTGTATTGTAGTGAACAATAGAGAAGGGGAATATTAGGGTAATCATTATTAAAGATGAAGAGGATAATTAATTTCGACCACATTAAACAATTAGTGATTTTGACTATGTTTATTGTGTTAAATTATATGAAGGGTAATTTAGTCTTTATTCAAACTTTGATTGCGTTTAGAAATTTTTTACGATTGTTTATAGCAGCACCCATGTTTTTTTAATTTAAAGTTTTTAATTCAAGTTTGGGGATCCTCCTATTTTAGTTTTTTAAATTTTGCCCCCGTTCCAATTTCATCATGGTTCCATCTCTCAAGACAAGGTCAAACAAAATTATTTTTATAACTTGGAACAGAACCTCCATTTAAAACGAAATGACCCTGATCCTCTATCAAAATTAAAAAAGTATTCCCCTTCTACTTTAGGAAAGAAACTCACACTTCAAATAATATGATTGGTGCAATTGATACACCATTTTGGGACATATGATTTTCTCTGTGCCCATATAATAATAATAATAATAATAATAATAATAATAATAATAATAATAATAGTTAATGGCTTGGGCATCACTAACGTTTTTAAAAGACCATTTCGTTGTGATATACAAACCATATATTTCGATAAACCGTATTTTTTAAATTGTCTCGCTTATTTCTGGTCAAATCAGGTGATTTCCTTTCAATACATTAATTTTAATCAAAATAACCGGGGCTAAATCAGTCAATTCAATTTAAAACAAAGTGCCCTTCGATAATAAATGCGTCCTGCCGTCCAACCAAAATCAACACAATTGCAAAACTTCTCATGCTTGATTCGAGCTAGAGTCAATAGCTTTAAGCCACGATCAAGTAAACAACATATTCAACCCGCATCAGATTAACGTTATCGTCATTGTCGAAACTCCATATTTGAACTCATTACGTTGAATAATTATCCTTCTTTTAAATTGACAAAGCGAAAGGGGTTTGAATTGAAAGCAGCCACTTTGTTAGATTATGTTCTATATAATATTATTTATAGTCATATAATATTAAAAGATCTAATTCTAATATTAAAGATTTTTGATTTGATGCATTTATTAAACATTAAGAATTAGAGTTAGTGGGTGTTAGTGCTATACTAACTTACACAAATTAATCTAAATTAGGAGACATAATGGAGTGACATTAGTATGATAGACTTTGGTTAACTTTGAAGTCTTATATAAAGAACCTATCTATGTATATGTCTTTACATACATCAAAAGGCAATCTAAAGGACTACAAGAGATGAAGAGAATATGTTCATCTAATCAAAAGCTTATTATGGATCGAGTATATTCTTGTATTGTATATAATTAGAGTGTAAGATCCTAAGTAATAGTATAACTAATTACAATTGGTATCATGAGCATGGTTGAATATTCTTGATTATATGTGAAAATATATCGCTGATTATGAATAAATTTTAGTGCCCTCTTGTTTAAGTTTATAATTAGTCTAAAATTATTTGGCCATTATAGGTTTAATTAGTGTATTTGCGTTAATAATAAGGAATATATATATACTAAACTAATTAAGCGAAAATTTATTGTTATCTATTTATTGATGATAGCGTATATATATTTATATATTACTATACGTTCAAGGATTTAGACGGTGTGGCTATAAAATTTCAAAAGGCTGGTTTAATGAACATATATGCACAGTAAAATGTAATGAACATTTACATTTGAATGTTTCTATATGTATATTCTTCATAGTCATCTTCAAACTTAACATTTATCGGTGAATTAATCTTTTTCTTTTAGGATATTATTTTTTTTTGTATTTATTGTAATATATGATATAAGGGATGTATATATTTGGACAATTATTTGATAAAGTTTAATATGCGTATCATGTTCATTGTTTTACATAGTTCTTTGATAAATGGAAGTATCGCCAGATTTTTATATATAATGGAAAAGAAATGTGTAAACATATTAAGTTGTACAGCATAGATATAACTGACTATAAAATTAACATCTATTGACAAAGAGCTTATTTAGTCACCAAGTGGCCTAGCTAAATGTCTAAATAGATAAATAAAAAAAATTTGCTCTCGTATTACATAATTATGCAAAGCTGATGAGATATGATAGTTAACAATATTTATTTACTTTAAAATATTTGTTAGTCACCAAAGTGGCTTTAGCTAAATGTGCCAAATTAATATTTTATCTCAACTAATAGTTACACTAATATGAGATTATAGTAAATTAAAAAGTATCTATTTTTGTAATCTTTAATTAGTCATGAAAGTGGCCAAGATAAATGATTAAATAGATAATGATTTCATGTTAATGCATAATATTATTTTGAGGGTATTATTAAAGTTGTCTATTGAAATTGTTTGCTGATCCTTGAAAGTGGCCAAACTAATTGTTAAATAGGCGATTATATCTTATTGGAAAATAAAATGTCTAATATGTTCAAGCTTGTTAGTCACTGAGAAATTGTTGCATTAGTATTAGAGATAGAATTAGACATATTATCGGTGTACATGATTATAATATTTGTAACATGTACATTGGAACTTCGATTATCATTATGCTGCGTGTAAACTTTTGCATATGATTAAATTAGTATCAACAATACTTAGTTGATCATGTTTTATTATGATGAAAATCATTTAAGGATTACTGAGGTGAACATATATGTTAGGGGATTTATATAGTTTGAATCTATTATAGTAACTCAAAATGTTAATATAAAGTTTAGATATGTTTTGACTTCTACCAATTTATTTCTTTAAGCGATTCCATGATCCAAATTCAGTAATTACAAAAAGCCCATGATGAATAATTAGAACGAATCCATTTTTTTATCTTGGGTAATAATATGCAGTGGTCTGATAGTATCGAGACCGTATTCTATTTGACATCGGTATTTAGTACCAAAGATGAAATCATCTTTTTATGAATCTTGGGAAGCTTGTCTAGCAGGCTTAGCTTGAATTTGATAAATGACGATGGTGAAAATGTTAAGCCATTCAAGTACTAAAAGCAAATAATATAGGAATTTCTCATGAGAAATTTAAAGAGTACTCTGATCGGACATTCTTGATAAGTCCATTGTGAGGAAGTCACCGTGAGTGAGTTAACGACCCGTTAAGTTTGATTGATGCAATGTAATAACGTTACGTTGAAAAAAAAAATTAATTTTTTAAGGTCGTGGGACATTGATAGTATAAATAATTTGATAATATTATTTTACAGTTATTTGGGCGATTACATTTATAATTTAGTAGTAGTATAGGGGACAATTCGAATTAAGTTAGATCGTTAAATCGTTGATAGCTCGATTAGCGTGATTTTTGGGCCACCGAACTCACAATGCGGTTTTTCAAGACTTAAAGAGCTAAGTTATAGCATCTTCCATCATATCGTCAAAACACAAAAATATGCTTGTACCCGTTTTGACAGACAAAAGAAGAAAATTTTCTCTTCATTTACTTGGCATATATAGCATACTTAGTCACCAGGTAGATTTATTAAGAGTTCCCAGCGTCTTTTCCCTACGATTTTTGAGGTAAAGAATGTTTTGGTTTTATTTTTTGAGGTTGAATTTTGGTTGACTTTTTATGATTTCATTTTAGATGGATCTCCCAGGTTTTTATAGATTTATGATGTATATAAGTGATGAATTCTTGGATTTAGTTTTAGGGGATATGATCAGTTGGAAGCTTTCTAGGTTTCGGTTGACTTTTTTGAGATTGATATTTTTATAAGACTTTAAATATTCTTAGGGAGTTTAATTGGGGATGTATTGTAGTTGTTGTCTTTCATTAGAATTAATTTAAAATTGATTAGGAGTTAGGTTGAAAAAGTATTGAATTTAAGTTGAGTTATAGTGATATTTTAGACAGATTGTTAATTAGGAGTTTTCTTTGATTAACTAGAATGACTTATAAGTTGATTTGTAATGATAAAATAATAAGATAGAATTTTAGCGAGATCGATTGGGTTGTGTGCGATGGGATTTATAATTGAATGGATTTACCGTCAAAGTATTAGACCGTTTTGAAATCATTTCCATTAGAGTTGGTAATGTTTATTCTAGAAACGTAATTCTTGGTATTGGTTCCACAGTATACTTTAAGGTGTTGGTAGGCCTTGACGCGGGTAGAGAACACGTTAGTGATCGGCGTTCTTCACGAGACTTTGTGATAGCTAGTAGAATTGGTACTTATCTAGGTGTTACCTACGTGCCACTTTACATTGTGAACATGTTGTTATTATTCTGATTATGAGAATGATGTACATGTCATTGTGTTATAATTCGTGAATGATGTACATGTCGTTAATTATGAGAATGATACATTGTGTGAACATGTTGGTATGACATGATTAGTTATATTTTTATTGGCGTTAGAAGATTAAGCGAGGGCAAGTAATAGCTTGAACTCGACTTGTATTCGATTTAAATGCTTTTATTTCATTCTTCTGTGGCCTTGTCGTGATTGTGTTTTGGTGTGAGATGTTTATTTGTGTCTTGGATTGTTAGATTAATAGAGTAGATGGTTGTTGAGGTGATGGTTAGAGTTATGTATGTCTTAGAGGTGACTTGAGTAAATTAGGATGTGATCCTAGAATTGGGATGGTTATGGGTTGGTGGCGTTTATAAACTCCCATTGGTATAAGAAGCGTTATTTATATGACTTTCCATTGAGGTATAAGAAGCGTTATTAATATCAACTTTATAAATTTCTCAAACTTTATCGTCGGTGCTCAGGCGTTGATATCGAACTTTATCGTCGGTATAAGGCGTTATCATTTATGCTTGGGGTATAAGGCGTTGGTTATCGACTTTATCTTTGGGTATAAGGCGTTGTAGATTGACGGGTTGAGCTTGTAACTCGGGGATTAGAATCGGATGGTGTCCCAGTGGATGAGTGATTGAAGTGACTAGGTATAGTTTTGTTGGTCTCTGGTAAATTTCATGCAGTTCGGTGTGATTTTTATTCGGTGAGTTGTATTCATTATTATTACATATTCTATGTTATACAATGATGTATGAGAATGTTCTTTGTAAGTATAAATATGGCATGGTAGGTAGTCAGTTATATATCTATAGCAACCATATCGTGTTGGCTCTAATGTTAATTTCTTTGTGTAAATTGGCGTATGGTTTTAAGTTTCTTGATTGTTAAGTTTCACTTGGCGAACACCCGCACAGGCGACATTTCGTTTTGTGCCCGGAGTTAATGACAATTGGTTGAGCGAGAGGTTGTTGGAGAGTTGTTCAGTGGCTAAATTGATTGAGCATCGAGATTGTGGAGATCTCGCAGTCTGATTTTGATGTGTTGTGGTTGTTCATGCTTTATTTTCGAGCTTTAGCCTTGTCGGCGGTATTTTTTCTCTGATTCTGATGCCTCTCTTTTGTATACCGGCATTACTATTTATTTGGGATATGTTATTGTATATATGGAGTTGGTTAGTTGAATATCACTGATGGATTGTAAATTTTAAGCTGTGATTATTTTGGAAATATTACTTAATCCCATATTTTTGAAGGAAAGCAGTAGTTTTAAGCTGAGTAGTCCGTCGGTTTAGTGATCACAGTGTTCAGTTATAATGGCCTCTCACCAGGCGGCCGACATGGGTGTTGTCTAAACCCATTCATGATCATGTGACTAGCATCTATAAGCACGACAAAGTTACAGAACTATGGGTATGGAGGCCAGGTAGAGACATTGGTCAGATTTATCATCAGCTTCAGCTTCCTCACCCAGATTAGCCGGTTCGAGTGAACTATAAGCACTCTAAAGGAAAAATGGAACCCAGAAATTGAGCCATTAGTTCAAAGAGGAAGGAAGGTTGAAGAAAATAAAAGATCACTTTGTCCGTCGCTTTGTCCATGAAGGAGGCGAGTAACGAGGACTAACCCGAGGAAAAAAGAATAAAAGAAGGACAAAACCTCAAAGAATGACAAAACCATCATGAAGAAGAAGTTAATGAGGTGAAGTCGAAAGGAGAGATCAAGTGTTGTAAAGTTGGACACTTGAAGAAGGATTGTCGAGAAAAGGAATGGTTCGAAAGATGCATTGTTTTTACGTTTGTTTTGAATCCAAACCTTATTGAAGTTGCTAATATACATAGTGGTTGGAATTACGGTGCAACTCTTCATGTTTACCAAGTATTCTGCGGGGATTATTTCAATCCGGCCCATAAAAGGCGAAAAGTATTTGATATGGAAAGCGAGGATGAAGGCACGAATAGAAAGGAATTGGGACTTACAGATTGATCTTGAATGGTTTTCATACAGATCTAGAAAAGTGTGCTATGTTCACTGATTATGCAGAATCACTTGTTACATTGGGAAGTTGGATGAATCATGTTTAATGTCAAGTTTGAAAAGTATATTTTCTTTGTTTAAGAATAAGTACTATTATGGTTGTGGTACATTAATAAATGCGTTGTATCGTTTAATCTTGATAAATAAGTTGTAGAATTAGCAGTTTTAATGTTGAACATGTTGTTTGGTAGTAAACGTATCAGAATAATCTTCTGCTTTCTTAGGGCATCAAAGATTCAGGTCTTATCTCTGAAAGGATGTTGAGGGTTGGTTAAAAAGTGAAATCCTTCCTGATTGAATTTCTGAGACCTAAATGTATGTGTTGATTGTATTAAATGAACAAACCAAACACAATCATTAAGCGACCACAAAGCACAAAACTGCTTGAATTGATACCGCGTGTTGTGATTGAAACCATCTTGGAGTGGAGAAAATTTCATTACCTTTATTGATGATTACTCACGTTATGGATATATATCTATTGCATGAAGAAGTCTGTTAGTGAACATTATAGTATTCATTGATGAGGTAGAAAGCGATTAGATACAAAAAGTAAAGGTTGTGAATCGAGATAGAATTGAGAATATTATAGTAAATCTGATGAAGTGGACAATGTCTGGTCCGTTGCAAAGTTTCTTGAAAGTCGAGGCATATGTCTGCGTAGTATACTATGCACGATGCGCTGCTGACAAAATGGTGCGAGAGAAAGCGGAATCATACTCTAATAGGAAATGGTTAAGGTATGTTAAGTAATAGCGATATACCTTTATCTTTGTGGACATATTCATTAAGAAGCTGGCTTTGCGTATTTGCTTAGCAAGGGTTCTAGTAAGTTGTTCCTGAAAACTCATGAGCGTGAATGAAAAAGGAAACCTAGTTCGCGTATACGTGTTTGGGGTTGTCGAGCGGAAGTAAGAATATATAATCCATATGAAAAGAAGCTCGATTCAAGAGCCATCTACGGTAATTTTATGAATTATCTGAGAAAAGTGAAAGAATTACGTATTCTGTCCTAACCATGATGCGAGGATAGTTGGAGGCGGTAATGCACGGTTTATTGAGAATGGTCGTATCGGTGAGTGGAGAACCACGAGCGTAAATTTTGAAGAGAAACAAGTGGGAGATACTTAGCGTCTAGTGAACCTGTCAAAGTGTCTCTCACCGAAATAGTGTCAACGTAGTGGAACTATTTGATATTGACCTATCGATGAAATCACTAATGAACAGTGTCGAATGACGACAGAAATACTTGTCGAAAGTCCTACAAGGCGAGAAAAGACCGGTATTCGGATGATTATGTGGTTTATTCCTTGAACATGAATGTGACTTAAGTATTGATAAAAAGAACAGTTTCTTTCAAATCGAGCCATGAAATGTAACAATTGAGAAAAAAATGGTTGATCTTATGGAAAGAAATCCCGATGGATGGCCGACAAAGTCTGGGACTTAGTTGAGTTGCCTAAAGGTTGAAGCGAGTTGGTTGTAAATGGATCTTCAAGATCAAGCGAGACTCAAAGGCAATATTAGCATTGAGGCAGGCTTGTTGCTAAAGGTTTCACTCGAAGAAGGTGTTGACTCTGAACCTTCTCCGGTTTCTAGGATTCTTTAAAATTGTTTTTGGCATTAGTGGCTCGTTATGATCACGGAGCTTCACCAAATGGATGTGAAAATACGCCTTTGTAGATAAAACTTAGGAAGAAGTTATATGATCAACCAAGGATGGATTTTGTGACATGGGCAAGAAAGTTAGTGTGTAAGCTAAAGTCGATATATGGACTAAAACTGACCTTCAAACTGATAGTATATAAAGTTAAAAATACCATTACATTATAGCAACTGAAGAAAACACCGTTGATAGGTGTATCTTCATAAGGTCGATAGTAATTTTATTATTTTAGTCTATATGTTGATGACATTCTTGCTAACTAATGATATTGGATTATTACATGATGTAAGAAATTTCTCTCCCAATAACTTTCAAATGAAAGATATGGGTGAGCGTCATATGTGATTGGTATTGAAATATTCCATTGTGAGATCCAAGGAATATTAGGCTTATCATGAAAGCTTATCGATAAAGTTTAGAGGTTTAGAATGGAAAAGTGCTCTTGAGGTGTTCCAGATTGAGAGAAAGGGGACAAGTTGATTTGTTTGATATCTAAAAATGATTTGGAGCGAGAACAAATGAAAGATATTCCCACACATGCATCGGTGGTTGGAAATTGATGTATGCTCGAGCGTATACTCGGCGGATATTAACTGCGGTTAGTGAGTAGATATCAAAAGTAACCACGTGGACCAGCGGAAAGCTGAAGATCATAGGTATTTCTGAGTCGCCCAAGGACTACATGCTTACTTATAAAGGTCGAGGATAGCCTCGGGTGATTGGTTATCTGATTCGGACTACGTTGGATGCTTGGGCTTCGAAATCAGCGTTTGGCTATCGTTTTATTGTTGGAGGAGCTATATCGTGGAAAAGTGGGAAATAATCGGAGTTATAGCCTTCCCATGTGGCCAATTAGATTTGCATGCTTTGAGGCAACGATTGACTTAAATTAGTTCGCGGAACTTTATCTCAAGACTTGGAATTGTCGACAGCATAGCCAAGCCGTTGAGAATTTATTGTGATAATTCTGCAGCTGTCTTCTTCTCTAAAAATGATAGGTACTCGAAAGGTGCCAAACATATGGATCTAAAGTACTTATCTGTCAAAGAAGAAGTGCAGAAACAAAAGGTGTCTATTGAGCATATTGGTACAAACTTAATGATAGCGGATCCGTTAACTAAGGGATTACTTTCAGGCACTACATTGGCCATGTAGAAAGGATGGGTATTATAGGAAAGCATTGCTTGGAAAGAATATTTACATATGTATGAATGGTTTTGTTAGAATAAAGTGACATTTTTTAATTCAATTAAGTTTATATTTGGCGATAAAGTGTTGCCGTATTATGGTTATGTACATGAATTGTTATAATAAGACGATACGGAAAGTTTTCTCCCGAAAAGTTGAGAACTTCACGGCTTTCCCGAATAAAAATGTGCGGATTAAATTGGTTTGTGATACATGGAAGGAATCATGTCGATTAAATGACTTGTGACCGCCATGATCCAGATGGTTTAGTTCATATTATAGTTGATGGAATTTTGTGATTCACTAAAAGGTGCACACTTATAGTTTCTTTTGAATCATATGGACCAAGTGGGAGATTGTTAGATTATATTTCTATATAATATTATTTATGGTCCATATAATATTAAAGATCTAATTCTAATATTAAAGATTTTGATTTGATGGTTATTAAACATTAAGAATTAGAGTTAGTGGGTGTTAATTCTTGCCCTCTCTTCTACCTCATTAATCTAAATTAAGGAGACATAATGGGTGACATTAGTATGATAGACTTTTGGTTAACTTTGAAGTACTATATAAAGAACCTATCTATGTATGTCTTCTGTGAAAAATCGAAGCGATCACAAGGACTCTTAGATAGAAGAGACAAAGGAATAACTATTGTTAAATGTATTGAACAGTATGAATCAAACATGTTCTGTATTGTTGTTTACGTATAATTAAAAGTGTAAAAGATCACAAAATAATAGTATAATCTTTTGCCGCCATAACTAATTTCCACAACCCCTAAACACCAAATAAACGTCATTCTTTACCCCTTCATAAAAATACATACCGTTTTATTAGAAGAAATAACTAAAAAAATGCATAGCATCATACGACAATAATGGAAAGGGAATAACGGAGAACAAATTATAGCATAGAGCAATTTCGTAGCATCATAATGAGAAGATTCATAACGAAGAAGCAATTTAGCCATTTCAAAATTATTGCTCCAGTGAAATCAACACACTTTTACTGTATAGTGTTTGGTGATAACATCGAAAGTATGGATGTTTGGGAGAGGCTAACATCGAACACCAACATTTGAATCGGAACAGGTGTCATTTTTTCGCAATGGTGAAGTAGGTGAAGTGACAAAATTATCCATTATTTTTGAGTAAAATTGGATAATGATATCGAAAGTGGGTGATTTAAGAAGATTTTACTTGTCAGTGATTGAAGTGGCTTTTCTTTTTAAAGCGGGGAGTAATGTTAGTAAGTAACACAATAATAATAATAAGATTCCCATTCAAGTTCTCAAATTATTCAGCAACATTGCATCAAACACCAAGTACTATTAAAAACCGATATACCATCATTTTGGTTTATCCCCATATATTACAATCAATATCACGTATTATTATCATCTTCATTGCATCCTCCATCAGAAGAGGAAGCCCCTCCTGTGTCCCTCTCAAGAAATACCCTTGCCATGTCATGGAGATCACCATACATGAGATCATGATGAGCTGAATAAGTAGATGATGACCTCTCCACAGTAGCTGACCTAGTAGTATTATTGTTGGTAGCAAGAAATTGGCGAGAATCGAGCTGTGTCCTCGCCATCTGAGGTGGCATTGTCCAAGAATGCTGATGATTGATCACTGGATCATGCATGACTGATAAGTCATATGTTGCTGGAATTGAAGAAGCTGAAGGGAGGTCGGAGATGGAGAGCTGGGGAGGAGCTATGAGCATTGCTGGCTGCGGAAATGGTGGTGGAGTTGGTTGATTTAGTGCTCCAAGGTGTGCATTTAAGTATGCAATCTCTGTTTGTAGACTCATCACCTATGATAATAAACAAAGATGAACCTCCAAAACATTTCTTAGAATATGAACAGAGAGAAAACAATGTAATACGGAGTATATCCAAAGTCTTGGCTATCATAATTCCACAATATATGTTTCTCAGTTTTTGTTGGCGTATTCTCAACATTTGAATTATATTTTTTTCATGTTTATTAATCTAAACTATATATGATTAGTGATATGCAATTAGAAAATGAAATATATTTCACATATCATCATTGATTTAAAATTTAATACTCTCTTCGCCCTAATTACTTGATCATATAACAAAAAATCTTTGCTTCCATTTTATTTCGATTGCTTACATTTTCAATGCAATTTTTTACTTTCAACTTTTAAAACACATTCAACATCATTACTTTATTTCAATATTTTAAGTTATAAAGCTGATATTTATCTCTCCTTAAAATAAAGAAATAAATTACATTAATAAAATACTTTTAGTTACATGATCAAGAATAGGTATGGATGAGTAATATATGTGACTCTCGCTTCATAGATAATCGAGAAATCATTATTCATTTTGTAAAAAGGAAAAAAATTATAAAATGTTTTACTCGATAATAAAAAAGTAAATTAAATAAAGCAGATTTCAACATGACCGATATAAAGTTAAATTACATATACCTAAGTTAATTACTTATTATACCTGATATTTTGAACTTCTATTTTGAACTTCAAAAGTTTATCCTGATAGAATTTCATATAATTCTTATATACATGTAACAACGACAATTAAAACATACTCCGTAGTATATTACAAACATTATCGACCATTTCCTAAATAAAAATATAACATACATAGTTTGAATGAAAATGATAACACTGTACTGTGCAAACATTGTAACCCATCTTGATTATTCCATCTCGCAACTAACTACATGATGATGATGTAGTGATACAGATTTTCTTGATTTCAGCAAGAGATTACTTTTTCCAAGATTACTACATATTGGTCCCACCGTTTTGTTTTTGTCAACGAAAATCATCCTGAATTTTCTATGTTTATCTTCAGATTAAATGATCTTTTGATCATATAATCTTCAAATCTAAATCTCAAATTCATATTCCATATACGTAAACATTCACAATACAAGTATTTTTATTTTGCAAGTTAAAACCATCCTATATCAACTCTCAGATTTGATAGTCAATTCACATAGAAAGGAGATAATTGATGGCTTGGTCCCAATAAATATAATAAAGTTAGTATATCGCACAACGTACATAACGGCTCTGTGCCGATATTTGCTATAATTATCCCTATTTTAACATTTCCGCTTAACATTTACGATTAAAACTTAGTTTTGGGATCAAAATATAATTTTTGAGATTTAGCCCTATTAAGTTCCTAATTTTGAAATGTATTTTTATTGAAAATGTATTTTTTATTGATGTATTTTGATTGTGTAATTAATGTAATATTAGGAAATTAATGAGGCCAAATCTCAAAAATTATATTTTAACCCCAAAACTAAGCTTTAATCACGTGAAATGTTAAATATTAACGGAGATGTTAAAATATGGACCAAATTGTAACCGGATGTACACTGCGACTATTTGTACCACGTCACACTTACCTGCGACCAATACGCAACTTTGCCACACTTACTGGAACCAAACCACCAATTAACTCACATAGAAACACCAATTTATTCACTGACTAACAAATATGTTCGATTCCTAGCTATATTCTTGAGTTCACATATTTTTTAAACTGGGTCCTATTAATTGGTGATAGAAGGAGTGACCCGATATCCTATTAATTAGTCTTGATTAGATTAAACTTTGGATGTGGGACTAGGTTACTTCACACCCTCTCGCAAGTATAACCCGATCCACACAAATCTCGGTCCACTTGAACCACAACATTGGCGTCCGGGCCATTCTTCACCATATCAACTGAGGAGGTTACAGGTGGGGTTATTAACTGATTGGTTTGATATCAAGTTAAGAGTTCATGGGAGTTTCATCCTAATAAAATCAATTGGTGATAGGAAGAATGACCCAAGATCTTATTAATTAGTTTGTACTTTAGTAATATTTTCATGTGGGATTGTAATCATTGTATTAATTCACAAATCTCGGTCCATTTTGACCACAACATTGGACGTCCAGTTCATTCTGGATCATATCAACTGGACGGGGTTACATGTATAATTATTAACAGACTAATCTGATACCATGTTAAGAATTTATGGATTCCATCCTAAAACTATGATAGAATAAGTGATTGAGGATCTTATTAATTCGTATTAATTATATTAATTTTTTTATGTGGAATTGAATTACTTCACATGAAAAGATATACTAGATCATTCATGTTTATGTAAATGTTTCCCATACTTAATTACTGATATGCATATATCCCAATGTTATTTTAACAAACTATTTTATTTTAACAAAAATTAGTAATTTTCAAATTATTTTCTATTCATATGTAACATTCATACATAAAAGTTGTACGTATGTAGTATTCGAATTTGTGAATTTCCAAAGTGTTGTCTTTTAGAATTTTGCTCTTCTAAAAAGAATATGATACTCCGTATAAATTAAAAGTTAATATTATGAATTACTACTTTAGAAGAAGTCAATTTGTTGAAGTTGTTTTAATAAATTGAGATGAATGTATAAGGAAAAAGGAGTGTAATAAAACTATAATTTCCAAGAAATCCTTTACAAAAGGAAGAAAACGAGATAAAGTTGGGCCAAAATTTATAACAAACGATCTAATTCTACCTATGACTTACTAACCATTATATAACATAAAAGATTTCAATTAGCACAAAATTGATTAAGTTAGACATAATTAATTAAGACTAAATAAGGAATTTATATCAATATCGATAATATATATATATATATATATATATGTATATTCATTTCAAAGATACTGTCAAGCCGCGAAATACGCGGGAGCAACACAACCATAGATTGATCCCTTGTCGAAGCTGAAATTTCAACATATGGTAACAACTGTGTCGAGACGCTTTTGAACAGGAATTTGCCCGAGGAGCTTTGAGATATTACTAGCCCCAAACACCTTGTGCACAGCGGCAAAGTGAGCTGCGCCTTGCTCAGGGTCGAAATAAGGAGCAAAGACACACCTTGGCTCACACTTCCTTCTTAAGAACTTGCAAGCGCCACATGGTCCACCACCGCCGCCTCCTCCACCTCTACCACTATTGTTGCTTCCATCTCCTCCATTATTGCTACAATTTCCAATGTTCAAAGTACTCATTTCTTTGGTTTCACTTCAATTTTCCTTTTTCAGTACAACATATATATATTAATTTTAATTAGGGTTTTCTTGAAGAAGGAATGAAAATATATAAATAAAGAAAGAGGGGTATGAGCTATGTTTATGTAATGATTAAGGTTCGGTGAGTATTAAATTACCTTTAAGGGAAGACGAATTTAAATATAATAAAGTGAAACCGTAAAGCTACACAAAGGCTTTGTTAGCGTGAAAAATATAAAAGAAACCAACCTGGCAATATGTTTTTTAATTTATATCTGTTTTATCTCGTGAATTGTAATGGAAAAGCTCAAGATATTTCAAATCTTTTTTAAAATTAATTGTTGTTAGTGTTCTTTATATATATATAATAAGAATGCTTTCAATAATCAAATTGAAATATCAAATATCTTTGAAATAAACTAATATAAAATTCTTAAATCAATATGTAAATAATTTGGTTATAATCTAATGAACTAAGTTACCCAACATAAAATATAGATAGATTTTGTCAAGTAGAAACGTGTGCGATTGGATTCTACACATTAATAAACTCTCCTTTGCATTTTTTAAGAAGTGTCGAGGTCAAAAAAGGACCAAGTTTTATTTTGTTGCGGCATGAAAGGTATTCCCCTTTAACTAGTTTTTTTTATATACGTATATATCTTTATTTCACAAAAATTATTTAGTTTTCACATTTTTAAAAGATGGGGACATTTCAATATTAATTAAATTTGACCAATCTGCTGAAATACATATATAAATTGATTAAATGAGATCATTTATGAGAAATGAAAAAATAGTAAATGTGACAATCTTGATGGAATGGAGTAAGTATATTATTATAATTATGACCTTTTAATTAACTTTCCATCTTCATACAGATGGCAAAGAAAAGAAATGGCATGATTACAAATTTAACAACTAAATAAATATTGTTGGATGCCTAGTTAAAGTTTAATTCTTTTATTTTGTTTACTATCTTAGAGGGAAAGTGGTTACTTGATCTTGATAAGAATTGGTTTTGAAAGGTTTATTTAAACATTATGACAATTGTTAGTTTGCTAATCATAATGAAGGCACATTTTTTGTTTATTAAAGATATGTTTTTGTTTTTATTCAACCTAGTTTGGATTGATTATGCCGATCTGATTATTGATTAGCCAATTTGTTTCAGGTAAAAAATAAGATTACATCTAAATAAATAAAATTAAAATAAAGTATCAATTCGCATATCAAAAGTTCCTATACAAGTGATTACGGCGATTGCTAAATCATAGCCTATGGTCTTTATGATCATTACAGTTATCACAATTAGTATCCTATGACCGTTATTATTGGTGCTTGTGCTCACACACATAGAGAAATTGAGTTATTCGATAATCGATATGCACGAAAACTAATTGGGCTAGTTGATCCATGAAGGAAAGGACCTATATGAGAATCTATATATATCATATGTGATATGAGGAATTCTTATTATAAGTTACTCCCTTTTGAATTTTTTTACATTCTTATTATAAGTTACTCCCTCTGAATTTTTTTGCTTGCCTTTCTACTGTATAAGATTTAGATGTAGTAATTGTATTTCAGGCTTAGAAAATTATTCTTCTATATTTTAAATATATATTTTTTTACTACTTTTTACAAAGATAAAATCAATCAATCAAATACGATAGTTTCAATTATTTTCTCTTCTACATTTTCACTGTATTTTTTTATTATTTTTTCTTTTTCTATCAAGACAAAGCGAAGAAAACTGAGGGAATATCACAAGTCATCATAAGTTATTGCAATAACCACCATTTAAAAAAAAAAAAAATTTCGGGTCGGCTGTGGGACCCGGAATAGTATCATTTTTTTTCGATGATAATATTATTTCTCAGAAACTTTGGTTTTAATTTCATTTATAATTTAGTAGTGCTTGCTATGGAAGAATTCTGTCTGAAATCGGGTTCGTGGAGTATTTTGGCACGATAAGTTTAGAATAACTTAAACCTAACGACTCGAAGTTTTTTTAATATCTATTCATACATATCCTCCACATCATCATCATCATCACAACTTATCTTCTTCTCATTTTGGCCGAAATTAAGCTCCTCCCCTTAAAAAAATTTCATTTTTCCATTTCTCTCTTCGATTGCCAAACTCAAATCGGATTGTAGAATATTGTTCTCCTCATCATTCTCTTCGAGTAGAGGTAAGAAATTTCAAGTCTTTCGAGATATTTCTTGGGTTTTGAGATTGTTGACTTTTACATAATTGAGTTTTATGATAAATCTAGTTGCCATGGTTCTCGTGACGTATATATGTGATGAATTCGTGATTTAGAGCTCGTTTGAGGACGCAAGGTCGAGTTGACTTTTTCTAGGTTTCAAAGACTTTTTTGATAGATATTTTCATGACTTAAATGCGTAGTGAGTTTAATTTTACCTTATTATGTTTATTTGCGATGTTAAATCGGTGATTTAAAATTCATTAAAGGCAAGAAGTTAGAAAAGTAATATTTTCTGCTGAGATATAATTGATATTTTGGAGCAGATTGTTAATTAGACCTCGACAACTAGAATGACATATAAGTTAATTTGTACGATAAATGATAAGATGGAATTTTAGCGGCTACCATTTTAAGGCGTCCGGCGAGTTTATAATTCGATAGTTTGGTCTGGGCCATGTTAGATCATGAAATCGTCTACGAGTTGGTAACGTTATTCTGTGAACGTAATTTCTTGGTATTAGTTCCCCCAGTACACTGGCGTTGCTAAAGCCTCGACCGCTGGAAGCGGGCACGCCCGCGGATCGCCAGCTCTTCGTGAGGACTTTGTGGATAGAAGCAAGAGGCAGTACTTATCTCACGGTAATACCTTATGTACTTTTTAAACGGTAAAATTGCCCTTGTATTATAATTATGTGTGTGGTATGCTGTGTTCCTTGTAATATAATTATGTGTGAATGGTATATGTCCTTGTGATATGATTACGGGGAAATGGTATACGTAATGGTTGTAATGACATGCAGAGCCTAATATGATTAATGATTCTTATTCTCCGGGCAAAGACAGTCGGCTCTGAGGTGTTGATGGCCCCGAACTCCCAACTTATATTTCAGATAGCTAGCCTCGACGGCAATTGTGGGTATTTATGTGGCTTTGTCGGCACTGTGGTATTGTGTGGCCTTGATGGCAATTTCAGGGTATTTGCGTGGCCTCACGGCACCGTGGTATTTACGTGTACCTGCCTCGCACTCTCAGGGTATTTATGTGGCTTTGTCGGCACTGTGGTATTTGCGTGGCCTTCAAGTGTCATGATTGATTTACGACATGTATTACTATATGCTTTGCTATTGTCGGGAAGTAAAAGTAGTTGGTTATCGGTAGGTGTTCGATGGAGTTATGTATGATTTCGAGGTGACTGAGCATTAGATACGACCCTATAGTCAGGGACTACTAGTGATTAGCGACCTCCTTCCCGCGGTGATATGTGACGCTATTGGCCCTATACTACGGTATAGCTGCGGTATGATTCTCTTTGATCGCTTTGTCAGGTGTACCTGTGGCCCTATACTACGGTATAGCGTGGCGTTTGGCTCCTATACTAATGTATAGCGCAAGGTATGATTCTCTTTGATCGCTTTGTCGTGTGCATTGTTCAGGTGGCCCATGCTCACGGTGATAAATACAGGTGATTTCTTTGATCGCTGTATTGTGCATTGTCGGCGTGGCCCTATACTACGGTATAGCTGCCAAGGGTTTAAATTCATACTACGGTATAGCGCAAGGGTTTGGCCCTATACTACTGCATAGCGCATGGGTATGACTCCTTTGATGTTTTGGTCGCGGTGCATTGTTGATGGCCCTCTATACTACGTATAATACAAGGTGTGCCTTATACCTCAGTATAAGCGCGTGCCTTATACTTGTGTATAAGTGCGCGTGGCCTTATACTTTGTGTATAAGGCGGTTTTGGCCTTTATACCGCGTATGGGCAAGCAGGTGATTGCTGATTTTAAGTTCATTCTCTGCGTACTGGATTGAAAGATGCGCATTGTGGCGATGGTATACCGTGGGGATATGAGATGTGAGGTTTGATGACTAGAGTTTAGTCATTGGTTGAAGTCTCGTGATTTCATTTGAGCGACAGTGCTTATCGGAACCCTCTATTATATATTCATGTTATGTCTCGACACTTCATGTGGAATTATGTTGTATGACTTATCCGATAATCCTCAGATACATGTATTTTTGGTCTATATTTACTATGACTATCTTTAATCTTGTTGTTGTGCTAGCAATGTTTTATTTGGGTTATATCATTTTTAAGGCCAAATTTTGTCGGCAACTATTTTTCTTCTCAGATACGGTATTTATTTTCGCTTGTAGCCTTACCCAGACATCAGTTTTTGTTAGATATGTTCTATATATCTTAAGTGGCTAATGGATGAGATACCTTTGAATGAGAACATTAGTGAGCATAAATTATAAACTCAAGTTTATGCTAACTGGCCAATGATGTCGATGATATTATATATATATGGTGGAAAAATGGATTCAAAATGTGCTAGAATATAAGTAATTTATCTAACTACTCACCCGATACCACGGAGGTAAATAAGTTCCGTGATACTAAATGGAAAAACTGGGAAGATAAATCAGACTTTTTTATTTTGGATTCAAGATATATTCGCTACCATATTAAACTATATTTGGGAAGCAGTCTTCCGAGGAAGATTAGTTGTCATAGGAGGAGTATGACAAAACGGGGAGTAGTACTTAAAGTGAACTAAAGATAAGTGATTGAGTTGTATATGCATGAGTTATGAGAGGTTAAGATATATGTTTAAAGCTTATCGCTATGGTTTGGAGGCGATATTATATCAGAATTAATATACCGTAAAGATAATAGATAGAGAAATACCCTTGTAATTAAGGTGTACCGCGAGTAAGTTGTCGACGTAGTGTGGGTTAGTTGGTGTTAGTTAGAAAGCCAATAAGGAAAGTTTTATTTGTGGCGAGTAACCTATGTAAAATAATACTCGGGGGTATATAGTCTCTAAATAGGCGGTAAATCTAAAAATTTCTTATTCATAAGATCGCAGTTAATCCTCTCGTATATTTATTTTCACTCACTTTTAGCCGACTCCCTATTTCTTTGCCAGCGATGCTTATGCCTAGGTTGTCAAGGATGACCGATATCCATTGGCCGAGTAGTCAAGGCATCTGGCCAAGATGGCTATTGTATTTCAAGACTCAACAAATATGTTTTTATCTTCTTGAGTTTCGTTGTATATAATTATTATTGACTGAGTTGTATAACAAACGTTTGATGTGTATTTATATTATGATTTCAATGTCAAGTGTACTATTGGTTAGTTCACCCAACGGACGAAGTTATATTGTTTTATTTACATGTAAGTAAGCCTATTTTTATTGCTATCCATCGCTGCGACTGATAATACGCGCTAGCGACCAAGCCCCAACCTCGCGGGGCTCCACCGGGGCGGTCGTTACAGCTTATCGCAAGACGATTAGAGATAAGATAACAAACACGCCCATATAAAAAAGTGGACAGTGGCTAATTCTGTTAGACTAAGTGAGTGTTTATAAATCTTTAAGAACATAAACTTCAAATTAATTTCATACTTTTTTATTAAGTTTGTTTCTGTTAACTAATTATTTTAAGTACCGAATAAAATAATATCTATTTAGATGAAGTTTTAAGTTTACTATCTTATTATTATTATTATTATTATTATTATTATTATTATTATTATAATTATTATTATTATTATTATTATTATTTTGATTCGTACTTAGTACTCCATCATATTCATTTTAATTGATTTTTTTGGAATTCGTGTCAAAATTTTAGCCACAAATTACTTTTTATTTACTAATCTGAAATATAAAAGTTTGATATCATCGAATTCATTTTTTAAAATAATTATGTAGTATTATTTTATTGTGATTTCATAATGTATACAAAAAGCCATTATTTTAATAAAAATTATGTCTCCAAAAGTGAGAAAAGTCAATTAAAATGAATTGGAGGTAGTAGCATTTATAATAAATTTTGCCTTCATATTTTTATAATCATATTTTATTTTATTGATATATTTAAATTTGATTAATAATATTTATTATTTAGTTATCTATTGTAGTATTATTTATTTAATATGTAGCCAAAAATTATTATCAAATAACTTAATATATTCAAGATTAGATTCATTTTAATGCCCGCTTTCAGTCATTCTAATACTAATCACTTATACGACTTCCAAATTTTAGTTTTCTGTGATTTAACAAACATCTCTAAAGCCATCATGTAGTCTTACAGGTTGATATACCTGAATTAAAGATGGGAAGATTCTTTCGCTTGTTTGTATCTAATTGAATGAATATTTTGATAAAAAATCTAAGTCAATTGATTGAATTTTAATTTAAAAAATGAGTTGAGTTTTTATCGAAAATCCCTTTTAGTGAAATTTGTTAAACACGTATGCGTCCCCGCATATGTGTTCCTGTATGGTGCCAAATAGAGTAGGTTGACTAGTTCTACATCGAGGCTTAATCGAGATAAAATTCATCAGGTTGTTTATTCGGAGCAATTTTTCATTCTATTTGTCATATCTAAATTAGTGATTATCTATCCCTCGTATGGGCGCATACCTTATGTGTGAAGCTTGATTTTGTGAAGCCCATACAAGAGGAAATTTGGAGTTCAAGAAAAGGAACGGATGGAAAAGTAGACATAATCAACATATCAAATCATCATAAATGAGTCTCCAATTTATTACCTTTTAATGTCTTTCTCTTGGAGAATAATTAATTACAATTTGACAGGTAATAAATGAGACCTTTTCTAGGGATAAGATCTTTATTTTTGGTTTATTAGTGAAACCTATAAATTCTCTTCCTCTTTATGCATAGTATTTTTTGGGATGATGTGTGAGAGAAAAAATATAGAGGGTTTTCTTTATTGTTGTATGAATTGTGAGAGTTTATTATTACAAGTTTTGGTGATGAGGAGATCATACACATACTAAAAAGAGTTATGAAAGATTCAAAAAAATATATATGAGAGACTTGTACCTTGGATTTTGATATCTATGAAAAAATACGTAGTTGAGAGGTCTTAGAGTAGAATTTTTAAGTCTTGTAAACAATCTTCAACATAAAATTATTATTAGTGGATATGTAGTTTTTGTAGTTGAGATGTAATATTGTTTGTAGTGGCAATTCTTATATATCATACTCGCAAATAATTTTTTTATTTATACTTAACTATGATATTATTTCAAATACAAGAGTATTACAACTTATGACAGTATTACAAATCTGAACTATTTGCTAACTATTATAGCTAGAGAACAATGCTAATTAATATACAGTTAGAGAATAGTTACAAACTATTATAAATAAGAGAAATATGTCTCCACTGAGACTCGAACCCAGAACCCGAACCCAAAACCTCTTGGTTGGAGGCTTGGAATGGATGCCACTAGATTAGAAGCCATATGCACTCGCAAATAAAAATTGAGTTTCAATTTTTGTAACTATGTCATCACAAAGATTTTCAATCCCCTCACTTATAAAAGTGTGAGTTGTGTTTCTTCCCTTTTCACATTACTAATTACTGTATTATCTTTATTATAATATTTTATATTGGTGAAAAAATATGTTTCTAAAATTTTAAAAAGGATTCCTATAACAATTCAATAATTAATAAGTAATAAATTTTTGCCTAAAAATTCTATAACAATTCAAACATAGTTGGATTTATTTACTCTCTTATAATATATGCAATAGTTTTACCGCTTTCATATCTATGCTAATTACCATATGTTCATTATCAATATTTTGGTCCAATTATATAAAAAGTACGCAATATCTTTACCTACAGATAAAAGTGTTTGATATAATAATGTCTTTGATTTTTTTAATTTTATCATAACAATAAGTAAATTATAATGCAATGAATTAATTTACTCATACTAAATTTTTGTGTATGATAATTATTCAATTATAAATTGAAAAATAATTTTATAAATGTACCATTATTAAAGATTATATATATAAATTATTATGTGATAGTTCATATTACATTTCAACAATTGAAAAAAAAAAGTCATGTTACATATCTAATACTCCCTTTTCACAAATTAAATGTTAAATTAAAATATTTTTATTTATGTTTTATAATATTTGATGAAAATTATCAAATAATAATATTTTTAATGTAGTTTAATATTGATATTAAATTTTATTCAAATCAAAATTATGTTTATCGATGAAGGCGTAAACGTTTGTCTATTTGGAGCAGTTAAATCAAGCATGACAATCATTTAGTATGGAGGGAGTAATAGATTTGGATATTTTATTTCAGAAATTTAATTTTTTTAATTATAATTATATATAACATGTTAGTTTTTATGCTTAAATAAAAATATCTTTATCTATAAACTATAGATGCAATAATTAATAAGAGTTGAATTCAATATATGAAAAAAGGATTAATGTCATTGCAATCACCTATGTTTACAGATAGCTTGTCGACACCCATGCTTCAAATCGTCTGCCGATCACCTATTCGAATGCTTCTACGATCACCCATTCCGCCACGCTGGCGAATATGCGATTTTCAGTAAGGGCATTTTCGTCTTTTTACTTAATCGAACGGGTGATTGACTGGAACTTTTTTTAAAGATAGGTGATCGACTTTGACGGTTTGAAACATAAAATGATCGACGGAAATATCGTAGAACATAGTGATCGACTAGTAACATTAGTTAATATAAATGGAGGTAATTTAGTCAGTTCAATATTTAAATATTATTAATGACCCAAAATACTTATCTTATAACATTTGACACCTCCTTTCTCCCCTTAATTACAATCTTGCTCCAAATTTCTTCCACAAATTAGTAATCTTAATCACCATTTTCATCTTCCCAATTCAAACCCCATTTCCATTGAACATTGAACTCCACCAAAATAAGAAAAATAGTACCTTGTGAAATTTACCAAAACCTAACCTACAAGGACCACACATATAATAAATCGAAGAATATTGACCCATCTTGAATTCAAACACTATGACTTGATGACCTCTATCTCTCCATCATGACTCCATGAGTAGCCGAATCTTGAAGTCAACCTAGTACGAATTGCTTTTTTAGTATCAGTAAAACGGGAGAAATAAAATAAGTATAAAGAATTTAAGGAAGCCAATTTGGTTATGCATTGATATGAAAAATTATTTCATAAAATTGAAATCAGAGAAGTAACAAAAATTGATGGGAGAAATGGGTATCAAATGTTATAATAGAAGTGATTTGCGTTATCAAGAGCTTTTAAATATGAATTGACTAAATTAGCTATGCTATGTTTACCTATATTTTCTTAATGCCACTGCCGATCACTTATGTTTCCAAACCGGCCTCACGATCACCTATTCGAAAAAAGATCCTCCTGTTTCATCACCCATTCGACAAGTAAAAAGACGAAATTTCATCGAAAAGTTTACTGCCTCACATTTACTTCGAATTCGCGATCAATCCTGACATTTTTAAAGATAAAAAGGATCGACAGTACCTGCTTAAACATAGGCGATCGATCGAAATATCTTATAAATATAGGTGATTGCCCCTGCCATTAACCCTTAAAAAAAATTCAATCTTTACTATTTAATAATAGTATTGATTAGTAATTAGTAAACTAAATAAGAGTATATTGTCATAATAATACTTATATTAGTTTTCACTCTATATGAAATATAATTCATTGATATTATTTTATAAAAAATACATGCATAAATATGTATATCATATGTATATAATCCACTTTATCATTTAACATCTGACGTCAAATCAGCATTCTATCTTCTATTCAACGACTTCTATTACCAAAATTTTAAAAAGCTTCCATATCAAGAATATTAATCACATATATACTATTAAGGTAACTTTTATTAAACAATATTGCACAAAGATATAGTTTTAAAAGAGGTATGTCTCTACCAATAAATAAAATTTCATAACGCTAAGTATTCTTTTATTAAACTCAAACGAAGAAGTAGTGATGATAACAAAATTTTTAAATCTATCTGAAGATTAAAATTATAAGAGATCATATAACTATGAACAAATGAATTATAATATAAATCAAAAGTATAATTTATAAATTTAATGTGAAATAGTTAATTACTTTATTTATTATTTCGTTTTTATATATTTGAAGCGGCAAATACTTACTTGTAATGCATATATTTTACTAGTTAGTATAATTCAGGAGTTTTTCAAACATAAATTTCTTGGTGTTTTAAAAGTGTATTTCTTTCTTATTTTATTTTTATCCCACAATAGTTTCGTAGAATTTCATGGTATATCAAATGTCAACTGACCAAATACACATGACCCAAACATTAATGATTAAAAATAAATAAGAGCACTCAATTATGAAAAGACAAACTCATAAAGCCTTGAAATACAGAGAAAATGTACCTCTCATTTACTTAGCCATGCATATAGATAGAGACATGCAAAAGTTAAATGTTTGCAACAGAGAAGAAGCAGCAGAAAGCTAACATGGGCTGAGATGAGGTGCAGCCACCACTAACCAGACTCGGTTCTTGAACTGTTGGAGTTTGTTGTACAAGTTCTAGAGGTGGTGGAAATAAAGATCAGAGTTCAACTTCTAAAAGGTGAGCCAACTATAACTTACAAGTATATATAGTTGAAAGACCACCTTGCTTTCGTATTCACCTTTGAAACCAAAGTCCTAAAATAATACACATCTCAAATATAGGATACATCAAAAGTCAAAACAATGAATATGAAAGAATGAAAAAAGCTGACTCCCTTACTTCAAATATTTAAATGAAATTTTGCTTACTCATCTTATTTGAGTATTGTTCAACCAAATTTTTTATTTGGTAGCAGTTACTTTTAGCTTTAGGAGTCTTAATAGCAATGTGATGTTATTTTCAATGATGAGCTTTCGGTTCGAATCCTTAAAATGATAATGATCAAAATTTAAAAAAAAAAATGAAAAATTGAGTAAATCATGTACTCCTATTTGTTTTAGTCTTAGAATTGGATAAATTGGTATAATAAATTGATTTTCGAGAAATTTTATTGGGGAGATTTTTCGAATGTTCTAATCAGAGAAATGTTGGAAAAGAATAGAAAAAAGAGAGGAAGAGTAACAATTGGTAGGGGCAATATGAGCGTGCCGTCCGGTTTGTTGTTCTTGTCCAAAGCATGTGGAATGATCAGTTTTGAGAAAGTCATAACATTTTTAGTGTATCTGGTCCCACAATTATAGTGCACATGTCTTTATTTTGCTACTTCATCTGACCACTTGACAAACAAAACTTGATAGTATCACTAAAAACATCTTAAATAGAGACATCTCAAAATAATTTCATATTAAATTAGATTATTATTTCATCACATCATTTAATATTCTTACTGTCTTATGTCACAAGAAAAAGAAGATCTCAAAACCATTCAATTTTTTTTTCTCCTTATCATACACATATTAAATTTCCTCGATAAAAGAAAGAAATACCTGACGTCCAAACGAACAAATTTATATATCTTGAAAAATAAAAAATATTGATGAAAAAATAAATTTTTAATTTTGATAAATTATTGATCCAAAACTCATACTCCCTCATTTTAAGGATTCAATCAAATTCTCGACTCATATGTTGGTGATAAACTCATTATTATGACTGACAGCTGAGACAATTCTACACAAAATAAGGCACTGCTAACATCCTTTATACATTTACCTCTATACCCTCACACATACTTCAGCTTTTAAGTACATGAACTTCCATGTGCTACATTAAAACATGAGTCTATCACCTCTCCATCTTCTTCATAATACTACCTTGAAGCCTAAGTCAAATAAAATTTGAAGCAAAAAATAAAATCAAAAATTAAGTTGGAGCTAAAAACTAATAATGAGCACACTCTACCATCAATTTTATCTGAAGTTACAATACATGAAATACAAATATGAATTTCAGAGATTTTGATCTCAAATGTCTACAAGTGATGTCCGGTTAAGAGACTTTGAGATTTTGGTCTCAATGTGCCAAGTGATGTTAATGTCATGGAGCACATCACTGATCTCAACGCTTCCTCGATAAACGCAGGTGCTTCCATGACACAGAATGCAAGTGACTGCCAATAATGAAAACATGATGGCAGATGTAGATGAAGAAACCAAAAAAGAATACTTTTGATGCTGCGGGTATCGTTAAGTTCATTTTTTGTATATGTAGATATGAAAAAATTGGCTATAGTTTGCACTCTGTCCGTATTAAAGTGACTATATATATGATCAACCATCTCTTTAATTGTCATTTACCTTACTCATCTCTTTAGGAGTAACTTAACTTCTGTTAGAATGAGGAAGGATGAAGTATATTTAATATTTGTAAATGTTAGGACGTAGGAGTATTTTTTTTGTTTCTATTTGTATCTTGATTATCATTTGTTTTACTACTCTCTATGTTAATTGTCATTTGCACAATCTACTTACTGTTATTCTTGTTAAACTTAACATGTATTGAGGAGTCCCAATATTATACTTTGGCAAGGCAGGAAAGTCGGATGTCTGAACAACCGATGTAACGAATTGCCCCTGTGCCCGACCGCCTGAGGTTAGAATCGTCCAAGTCCTGGACACCAGAGTCACCAAATCGATGGATGACTCAATTTGAAAAGACCCACCTGTTCTTAAATAACCCAATAACATAACATACATCTGAGAAGAACAGTTTTTAAGAAAATAATCCATCGTGGTATTTCCTAACACACAAAAACCTCCATATATATAACAACGGTCAAAGTACAAAATGACAACCACATACAGTCTGAAATCTCAAAATACAACAATATACATTCCAGACTACAACTAAAACAACAAAAAAGAATATCAGAGGATCTACCGCGCCACCCGCCTCTCACCTAAAGAGACTCAAACCCGATCACACGAGCGAATCGCAATGCCGATGCACCACCAACCCGGCACAAATAAAAAATGCCGCCCACAAATGTATCAGGTGTAAGTCAGCGGTTTAGCGAGTACTTATCTCAAGAGGGAAATTAACCCACACCCACTGTAGCGCAACATAATAATCGTTAATTTAGAGAAACATAGATGATTTTTTTCTGTATCACTACATGATCTAAGGCCATTATAGATTGAGAGAATATTAGAGATTTACAATCATGTCGGGCATCATAAAAGTATACTATTACCGACATTACAATTATCATAAATTTATAGGCCCATCAACTAAACATGCACAGTCTACTAAAGAACATACAACCATAATCATGCATCTCAAAAAAACAGTGGCAACAATGCCCAAATAAGACCACAACTCTACCAACAACACTAGTACTACTCAATCCCACAACTAAACAACTCAATCAACTCAACTCAATCAACTCAACAACTCAATCAACTCAACATCTCAATCAACTCAACATGAACCCGGATTCTACACGAAGGCACCTGTAATTAACCCTCAACTCCGCAGTGGTAAACTTATGCCCGCCGATTACAAGCTTAACATCACACTCGTGAACGAAGTACAAGGCCACTAAACCGGGTAATACAACTCATCATATGTCAACAACCCATAAACAACTCATCTAATGTCAATCCAACCAACAAACATCCTGACCCCAAAATGATCAACACAACCTTGGAAATCAACTCAATCATACACAAACAATCAACACAAACATATATAGATAACATGCTCACAATTATCATCAAATTCAACACATTCACGAGAAAGTAAATTAATCTACACCCGTGAGTTAAATACTCACCTCGGCTAACAATATGAAACGTCTCGCCTAATCAATCCAGGTGCCGTTTCCCACGCTCCACGCCTAATCACAACATCCGCAAAAATACAATTACTACTTACTACAATCTTAATCCCATTTTAGTTTCCACTTAACAATTCCATTTTAGAGGTTTAGGTCAACAACTACTCAACTTAAGGTTTCAACTTAACCCTTAACACGTTTTAGTTTTTATTTTCCAACTCGCAACAATATTTAATTATCAACTTAACAACTCTAGGTGGAAATATTACTACGCGCGTTTAAACGACTAATAAAACGACAAAATCCCGAATTACCCCAACATCAATCAATCTCGCCCCTCCCTCTACCCCAATTCCAACACTCTAAACAATTTCTAATCAATCCAACAATTAATTCTCCAACTAATTAATCCATTTCTAACAACCTTTAATCAAAAATCTAATTATTAATCAACTTACAAAATCCTACCTCAACATACTCTCTTCCAATCAACATCAAAATCACAACTTATACTTCAAAACAACTATATTAAGGTCCCATAATATCATAATACAATTTAAAGAAAATTTGGAAAAAGTCAACCTAAAAGTCAACTATCCCATTCAACCTATTTCAACCCTAAAAATTGGTTATTATCACTTCTAACCACATAATCTAAGCTTAGATGATACCTCTATACCATTTAAAATCAAGTCATAAAAGTCAACAAAAGTCAAAATTTAAAAACTTTGAAATATAAAAAAGTTTCCAACTTCTACCTTGGAAGAGTGAGGATGACGGCGAAGATGAAACTAACTCTTGTGCTCCTGAAATAAAGGAATGGAAGAAATGGAAAAATTTATGTGGCGGAAATGCGGTTCGCCAAGCCGGGCGGGGGTGTAGAAGCAGTGGATGGGTTTTGCGGATAAGAAATGAATAAGTGATAAGGTTGGGCGAGATATTTAGAACGAGCTAAGCCTCGTTGGTGTCGTGTGATTTCTCCACTTTTCGCATTTAAATCTTAATGAAACGATTTCAAATGTGCTATTTCCAAAGGATATAACATTACACATATAATACTAGTCTCGCATAACGATTATATTTCGAAGTATTGATATCATCACCGTCCCACCACCAACCTATATATACAGCAATTTAATCGCTAGCGTAACATGTTATTTCAAATTGATAACATATAAAAAGAGGAGTGCCTGCATGAGGTATATGAGAATCAATGCTTTGGGTATATTTATTTGATGTTTTTTCAAAATGTAAATGAAAAATTGGAAGAAATTTCCAACAAGAAAGAGACAGACCAGTTGAAAGTTTGTCCAAATACATTAGTCTGGCGGTCGGCACATCCATTTTTCTACAACTTTCTTACCATTTATTTGGTGTCTTATTTTTAGTGAACCATGCTATTCTTGTAAATTTTCTTACCATTTTGCAGACTACAAAGCAGAGCAATGATGAAGTGACTAATACGTATGATTTTGTATCAAGGGATGCAACTCAACAAGAAAACCAGTGGTTGACAATTGAACAAGAGGATATTGTTATCGTTCCTTGCTTTAGATAAGTAACAATGAAAAGCTAAAGAGAACTGCTACAACTAAGGTTCCAAATATATTTAAGTTGAAAATTCATCAAGTGCAAAGAATATGGAAAAAAGAAAGGGGCATCTCTTGGGAAAATTCCAAATTTAAGGAAACATGGACGGAAAAAAATCCATGTAGATGTTGATCGCATTCTTGAAATTTCACTGAGACAAAGGACCACTTTGGAGTCTCTTGCCAATCCTCTAGATGTTAGCTACGGGACATTATTTAGACATTTCAAGGAGAGGCTATTGCGTCGTCACTCTAATGCTATCAAACCACATTTGCGAGAGCAAAATAAGCATTCTCGTTTACAATTTTGTCTATCTATGCTAGACCAAAGTACACTGCCTAATGAGCCCAAATTCAAAGGTATGTTCAATGTTGTTCACATTGACGAGAAGTGGTTTTACATGATCCGGAAAGATGAAATTTTTTACTTGCATCCACAAGCAGCGAGGCCTCTACAAGACCATCTGTGAGTAAGAATTTCATTGGGAAGGTAATGTTCTTAGCTGCAAATGGCTCGCCTCGATTTGGATAATTGGCGAAATGAAGTGTTCTCTGAAAAAATTGAGTCTTTCCTTTATAAAACTAAACCGCTCGAAGACGGTCAGAATCCGGTAAGCACGGACTATGGAGGTAAAACCAATTACCTCGGTAACTAGAGATATTGTGAGAGAATTTTTGATAAAAGAAGTCTTACCGGAAATAATATTGAAGTGGCCATCAATGCATCAAGGACATTACATACATTCAACAAGATAACGCAGAACCTGCTGATCCCGCGACCAAACATTTCAGCAAATGCTTCTTCTGCTGGGTTACGACATTCGACACGTCAAACTTCACCCAACTCACCCTATCTAAATATACTTGTGAAATAATCCCGTCTGCATAACCATTTTTCTTAATGTGATTTAGTTGCCCGGTTGAGTGCTTTAAGTGTTAAGTTAAAATTTTAATGGAGTAATGATAATACGGGTTTGTTTTATAATATATTTTGAGGATAGAAATTTAATGTGACTCGTGTTCTAATTATGTTGGTAAACCGAGAAGAGAAGCTAAATTACGAACCAAACGAGACCAAACTCACTTGAGGGTCCCACTTCCTAACCTACCTCCACTAACATATAATCTTATCATCATCCTTATCACACAAAACAAAATTGCTTTTTTCCTTTACATGGCCGAACTCTCCCTTCCACACTTCTTGAAATTTTTTCTTTTTTCTGGCAAATCTTGTGGAATCTAACTTCATAATCTTGTTCCCCATCTTAAGGTTATCAGTTATGCATTTTAATCTTCAAATCTTATCATTTAAAGCTTGAAATAATTTTCTATATAGTTTGAATTTTGTGTTGACTTTTGTGATCTTGACTTATTATATATGAAATGTTACCAAGCTTAGTTTAGGGATTAAAGGTGATTATGAGGATTATTAAAGTTAGAAAAGTGGGTAAATATAGTTGACTTTTGCTGACTTTTTCAAATTAACTCTAAATTGCATGAGGTTAAGGACTTTAATATAGTTATTTTGAATGGAATTATTGGTTCGACGTGATGTGATGAGATCGATCAGAAAAGTTTGGGGAAAGTTCGTGATAGCATTTAGTGTTTGAATTGGAGGTTGTGCTTTAATGGATTAATTAGTTGTCAATTGATTGTTGGATTAATAGAATGCGCTTAAGATGTTATTGCTGGGGTAATAAGGTGATGACGCATTATCGAGATTTTACGGTTAATATTGGAATATAGTAATTTGAACAGAAGCGGTATACAATCTTGGGAATAGATGATTGCTAAGAGTTGTAAATTTGAATCGTGAGACGGGTATAACACTCTAGGTTTATATGACGTTAAGTGAAGTTATTCTCGCTGAATGTGTTATAATGTATAATTTCTTTGAATAGGAGTTGAGCCTAGATCTAGCACGAGGACTGCCTAGAGCTATCATCACTACTTTTGGGCTCGAGGTGAGTACAAATCTCACGATGGGGACCTTCCATATATATATCATGTTATATATTTTGCATGTGCTGTTTTGAGACTATTCTGATATGTGCATTGTGTGACTATGATTGATATTATGTGGAAATTATGATTTATGATGCATGTTATGAAATAATTGAGATTTGATCACATTTACATAACAGATTACGAGGTATGTTACAGATAATTGAGATTATTAGTTACATTGCGAGATAGTTTTGGGTATGATTCATATTATAAATCGTAGCGTGTGGTCAGCAAGCGTGGCCGCGTGTCGTGCGTAAGGGTCGCGCAGATGCGCCATTGCTTATGTTATTTGCGGACGTGTGACCCCACCGGAGTGCCTGGGGCAAAGAAGGTATATTTGTAGGTAGCCCCATGGATTCGGGAGGTTTGGTATGCACATCAGTGGTGTACTGTCGGGAGTGACGGAAGGAGTGCCTCATCTCATTATTTGGAGGATTCTCATATGTGTATTATTTGGAGTGGATTCTCATGTTGGTATTATTTGGAGGCGGATTCTCATACGTGTATTATCTCATGTGGAGGCGATACTCTTACTGATGACTTTGTGTAAGCCGAGATTGTTTCAAACAATATACAGTTAATATAATCATGTGTGTAGCCATGCAACATTTTATAAGAGAAATCTACGTGAGTGTGACGCTATTTATTAAGTAAATCTGATTAATGTACGTGCATATGTTATATTTATATATATATAAGCGTAAATAGGTGATGGAATCCGGCCTGGTGGTATTTCAGATTCACCGCCTAATAGCCGACTCCTCATTCCCTATGGGCGGCGTTTCATGCCTGTGTCTCTAGGATCGATCGCTGAGGTGGCCGAGACCGCTTTTACCGGAAATAGAGATCATAGGAAGTAGGCTGGGGGTGGGCGGCATAGAAGTCCTCACTGATTTTTGTCATTTAATTGTATATTTTTAGATCGCTAGTTGTATTATATCGACTTTTGCCTCATTATTTCACTTTCCTTATGTCAGATCTTCGATTTGTACTGCTGTCTGGTTGCTTTGCTGACGTTAGTTGCTGGAACACCACGACGAACAGAGTTTTATTTTGATAATGTCGCCAGTCATATTTTTTATCAGATCCATCGATTGGTGACTCGTATACAAGATGTTAATGATCTTAACTGAATGCGGGTCGTTATAATTTTGGTATCAGAGCCTAGGTTCAGGTCTTTATTATATTGCCCTGTGGTTATGTGCCTAAAGTTGATAGTTGTTGTGGAGTTATTTATATCGGGGTTTTCTTTGTGGGGCTTGATCCTCTTTCCTTTTCTTTTGTTATTTATAGATTGTCAGACGCCACCACATGTCTGCTCGGATGCCGCTAGAAAGGAAGAAGCTGGCGCAATGGTGGGGAGCCGCGAGAGGCGCTGTGAGGCGGTGAGGCGCATGTAGGGCAGAGTCGCAAAAAATGTGGATAAAGATTACACACATGAAAGCCTGGGCCGGGCCACAGATTCGGGTAAATATTATGCAGATCGGTAGATCAGAAGGCATAAGCCGACAGAAGCCGAGTCACAGAGTAAGTTATTTGACCGCTCTGAAGTTTTTGGGACCCGCCAAAGTTTGCCGGAGCCGATTCTTCTTATCTAGCAATTGTGAGTTCATTCGAGACTCGAGAGTATATTTGAGCCTATGGGAGTTACTGGGAGTTGAGGACCATATTCAGCCTACAGATTACAATATTCGAGATTAAGTGGGAGAAATGGCCAATCGATCTTTGGATTAAGTACTGGCGGACACCGTAAGTTATGGGATCAGTTCATTGTGGAATTATTTCGAGGAGCTTTTGTCTTAAAACAGCATATGTCGTACTCTAAAGAGAATTGATCCAGTTTTAAGCAAGCGGGCGTAAGTATGTTTTACTACGAGAAAAGATTCAAGTGATCTCTCGCCGCCTACCCGGAGGTGAATCCCAATGGCGGAAGAGGATCGAGAGGTTCGTGTGGACTCAACAACTGAGATCGCGACCAGTCATTACTCAAGAATTATACAACTTTCCATGAACTAGTGAATGATGCCCATGTGTAGAGATGGATTTGGCCGAAAGTGTCCAGCTTGGTGGGGGAGAAAAGAGTGAAGATATGACGCTTAAAGATGGGTGGCCAACAGTTCTCGCTGGGTTTCGTGGACGCCCATCAGCCACACATAAAAATGTGAGTCAGTCAAATAAGCCTCAGCATTAATTCTCGATTCAAGACTACTGCTTTCTATGCCTGTGTCTTTTTTCATCGGTCTGGGATCTCGAGAGGTTATCAAGGAGGCAGAGTGACTACGGTGTTTCGCCAAGGTAAACCGGGTCACGTAACCGCCGGAACGCCGAGACAGGTTGTGGTCCGCTATCCATGACGCCAGAAAGCGGCACATTATAGCTGATTGTCCCGTGAGACGTAGTTGTTAGTGGGAGTGTGCTAGCACATTTCCCTCCAATGCCTCGAAAGGCAGGAGGCTATCAATGAAGCTTCCGAGGCCTATCTGGGTGTGTATGGAAGCTTTGGGCGGGAGTTGGGAGTGCAGTCGTGGCAAGAAGGGCTGGCCGACTACCAAATGGTGCCGAAGCAATGTATGTGTATTTGCAGCTACCTAGCAGAAGCCTGTGATTCCCCTGCTGTGGTCATAGGTACTTTAAATTTACATGCTGGTTGAAGCAAAGTCTTGTTTGATTCTATTACCATTCCTTCATATCTCCGAAGCCTTAAATAGATTCCTAAAACTCGTGAAATTTTGCTAGACCACTTCTAATTCTAACTCAGCGGAAAGTCTCTAATATCGATGAAGTACTTAGAATTGTCTCTATAAGTATCAAAACTCAATGTTTGGAGATAGATTTATTTACCTTTGAGATGAATGATTTGATCTTATTCCTGAATGATTGGTCAGAGACATCATGCAAAGGATAGATTGTCATCTTAAGAAGATCAAATATCTAGTCCCGTAAATCTAAGATCTTCTTCCTAAATGATAGAAATATTCTTTTCCTCTTGTCTCATTTCTCGCCTTTAGTTGCCCATAAGATGTCGGGGAAGTGGATGTCGGTTATCTTGCTCATGTTGTCGGCTACGTTAGTGAGAAGGTCAGATCTCGGTGGAGGTGCATGTCATGTAGAGAGTATGTTGATGTGTTTCCCGAGGAGTCGCTGGACTTCCTCCTCATGTAGGTGGATTTTTCCATAGAATTAATTCCGGTACTACCCAATTTCAAAATCTTATAGAATGTTCTCAAGGAGTTGAAGGAGTTGAAACGCAATTGCGTGAAATTGCTGGATGCGATCATTCACTCAAGTAGTTCACCCTGGGGTGCTCCGTGTTATTTGGTCAAGAAATAAGGACGGATCTTCGAGGTTGTGTATCATTAGACAGCTTGGAACAAAGTAACAATTAAGAATCGATATCGCTTGCCTAGAATTGATGATCTGCTTGATCAATTGAAGGATGCCCGGTATTTTCTAAGATTGGACTTATATCGCCACCATCAGTTGAGGATTAAGGAGGATGATGCATTTAAGTCGGTACTAACAAAGAGCATGGGCACTCACGAGTTTTGGTAATGCCGTTGGGTCGATTTAATGCCTCGCAGTCATGGCGGACCTTATGAATCGGGTGTCTCGCTCTTACTTGGATGTTCTGTATGTGTTCATTGACGACATTTTGATATATTCGTGAAATATGAGAGTAATGAAGAACATTTGAGAATCATGGTTGAGACTTTGAGAAAAAATGAATTGTATGCTAAGTTTTCCAAGTGTGAATTCTTGTTGGGAAAAGTGCAGTCAAATAATGTGATTTCAGGAGAGGGTATAAGTGTTGATCCTCAAAAAGTTGAAGCTGTGATGACCGGGAATCCACTCCACTGCTGTTACTGAAATACGAAGTTTTCTGGGTCTAGCGGATACTATCGGAGATTTATACAAGACTTCTCAATTATTGCCACCTATGACTGTTGACCGTAGCGAGTTCCATTGTTTATGAGTGAGGATGAACGGTGCTTCAATGAGTTGAAAGAGAAATTGACTACCGGCCAAGATTGACTCTTCCGTCAGACGTGATGGTTATGTCGCGGTATAAAGACGCTCAAGAATGGTCGATGCGCATAATGCAACACGTAAGGCGGTAGCGCATGCATCGCGACAATTTTAAGAAATCATGAGAAAACTATCTGACGCACGCATTTGGAACTAGCTGCAATTGTGTTCGCACTAAGATTCGAGGCACATTTGTATGGTGCTTTACTTGCAAAATTTGTACCGATCGGCAAAAGTTTGAAATACCTCGATCTAAAGAGACTTGAACCTCGAGGCGTCAAGGTGGATGGAGCTTATCGATTATCTTTCCATTGAGTATCATCCTGGAAGGCGAATGTGTGGCTGATGCATTGAGTCGAAGGGAAGATTAAGGAGCCATTAAATGAAATGAAGAATCCCCGGTGTTTATTTCGGATCGGGAGTCGATGGCGGCCTGCTGGCACAAATAAGAGTTCGAATCGCCTTTTTGATCGTATACTTGAGGGACAACAAAAGAGGAGAAATTACAAAAATAATTGAGAAGTGGAAAGCGAAGCAGATCGACTTTGTGCGAGAGATGATAGAGCTCTTACAATGCATGGTAGATTATTCATAATTTTATTCTCTGAGTTGAAAGAAGATTTTGATCTAAGCTCATAACGCTCCATATAGTATGCATCCGGTGGTACAAAGATGTATAAAGACGTAAGAGTGCTGTATCAGGCCCAACACAAGAGGAAATTGCCGAATTTGTATCAAAATGTCCTGAATTTGTCAACAGTGAAAATAGAATGAATGACATTCAATAAGCATTGCAACCCTTCCTATTCTGTGAGTGGACTCAGACATATTACTTATGGACTTTACTGGAGACTCGAGGACGTTGAGAAAGAATGATGGCATTTGGGGCGATAGTGGATAGACCGTCGAAATCACCTCATTTCTACCACTAACCGACTCACGGTCCCCGAAAGGCCGGGCGAGGTCAGATGACCAAATTATGATTACATGGAGTGCCGGGTATCATTAGACGATCGAGATGCTAGGATTCACCTCCCATTTTGGAAAGGATTTAAGAGTTACGGGACGAGGGTCATTTGAGCATCATTTCATCCATATAAATGGGACAGTAAATGAGAGAACAATTCAAACATTGAGACATGCCATGGCCCAGGCCGAATTTTTCAGAATCGGACGTATGAAATGCCTTTAAAATGGAGTTTGCATAATAATAGTTTCCATCGCCAAGATTGGGATGGCACCATTTTGAGGGATTGTACGCAGAAATGTAAGACTCAGCTTGTTGGAATGAAGTAGGATAGAAAAGTGTACGGTTCGAGTTGGTGGAAATGTCGGGTGAGAGAATAAATTGATATGTTAATTCGAAATGTGATAGACAAAGATGTATGTAGATCGTCGCCGGGTGGATTTAACTCTTTGAACAAGGATAAAGTATTCTTGAGAATATCCCCGTGGAAAGTTAAAAGGCTGAGATTCGGGAAGAGAAAAGTTGAGCCACGATATATTGGTCCGCATGAGATTGGGTGGGCGTAGTCGTCCGGGTGGCCTATCGTTGGCGCCGCTTCCAACATTAGACATTGTAATTGATAATGTCTTCCATGTGTCATGTTTGAGGAAATATATCCATTTAATCCCATATTTTTAGAGTCACAAACTGCTGGAGCTGGGAGGACCTTACGTATGAAGAAACCGTGAAAATTCTTGATCGTGAAGGAAAAGTGTCAAGGAATAAAGTCAGCGGCTTTAGTGAAGGCAAGCTGTGGGTTAAATCAACGAGTGGAGGAAGCTACGTGGGAACGAGAGGAGGATGTCAAGTCAATATCCACATCTTTTCGGCTAAGGTTGGTTCTTAAACTTTGTACTATTGTATGTGTAGTATATGAATTAATATGAGGCCGAGTGTTGTTTTCGGGGTACGGGCGTTTGATGGTGAGTAAATTTCGAGACTAAATTTTTGTATTAGCGGAGACTCGAAATAACCCAAGCCAGAGCAAGCATTTTTTCTTAATGTGATTTTTTAGTCAAATAGCCATGCTAAATTAAAATTTTAATGGAGTAATGAGCACATGGGCTGAAATATAATATATTTTGAGGATAGAAATTTAATGACTCGTGTTCGAATTAGGTTGGTAAACCGAGAAGAGAAGCTGAAATTTACTTAACCAAACGAGACCAAAATCCACTTGAGGGTCCCACTTCCCACCCACCTCCACTCAACATATAATCTTATCATCATCCTTATCACAACACAAAACAAAATTTTCTTTTCTTTTTTCCTTGCGATGGCCGAACCTCTCTCCACACCCCCCTTGAATTTTTTTCTTTTCTTGGCAAATCTAACTTCATAATCTTGTTCCCATTCAAGGTTACTAAAGGTAAGGAGTTTTAATTCAAATTATCATTTAAAGCTTCAAATCTCATCATTTAAAGCTTGAGTCGACTTTCTATATAGTTTGACTTTGTGTTGACTTTTAGGATCTTGGACTTTATTATGGTATATAAATGTTATTCAAGTTTAGTTTAGGGATTAGAGGTGATTTTGAGCATTATTAAGTAAGGGTAAGCTGAGGGTTGACTTTTGTTGACTTTTTCTTAAATTAACTCTAAATTGTAATATGAGGTTGTAGGATTTATTATAGTTATTTCTGAATGGAATTATTGGTTGATGTGGATAGATAGAGATTGGATTGAGAAAGTTTGGGAAAGTTCGTATAGCATTTAGTGTTTGAACTGGGAGGTCAGGTTTGCAATTTGATTAATTAATACAATTATCACGGACGATTAGAATGTGCTTATGATGTTATTGTTGGGGTAATAAGGTGATGACGAATATCGAGATTTTACGGCTGGCGATTGGAATATAAGACGCCGTAACGTTAAGCGTATACAATCTCGGGAATGCGATGATCAAGTAAGCAGTTGTAAATTTGAATCGCGACGGGTATAACATTTCGGTTTATATATGTTAGCGAAGTTATTCTGCGGAATGCTATAATGTGCAATTCTTTGAATAGAGTTGAGCCCGGATCTAGCACGAGGACGCATGTAGCTATCATTACTACTTTTAAGCTCGAAAGTAGTACAAATCTCACGACGGGGACCTTTCATATATATATCATGTTATATATTTTTCATGTAATAAGTTTCGAGACTATTCCGATATGTGTATCAGGTGACTATGATTGATATTATGTGGAAATTACATTATGATGCATGTTATGAAATAACCGAGATTTGATCGACATTACGTAGATAACTATGATTACGAGGTATGCTAATAGATAATCAGATTACGAGTTACATTATGAGATAGTTTGCATGATTCATATTATGAAATTGTGTGTATCGTGTGTTGTGTGTGGTCAGTGGGCACAGGTGTGTGGTCGCCAAGTAGTAGATGTGCTTGATTCTTTCTGCTTTATTTCATGAGTAGCGACTCGACCGGTGCTCAAAGGAAGGCATATCATAAGGGTAGCCCCAAAGGATTCGGGAGGTTTCAAAGTGCTATGCACATCGGTGGGTGTATCCTCGGCTCGGGAGGATGGAGGTGGAGGCCCTATCTCATTATTTGGAGGATTCCTCATATGTGTATTATTTAGAAAGTGATTCCTTATACGTGTATTATTTGGAGGTGATTCCCTATATGTGTATTATCTCGTGGAGGCGGATTCCTCACTTGATGACTTGTGTGTTGGAGATTGTTTCCTTTTAAATGAATATGCATTAGTTATGAGAATATAATCTCATGTGTGTGGCCATGTAACATTGTATAAGATAAATCTATGTGATGCTGACACTTATTTATTAAGTAACCTGACACGTACGTGCATATGTTATATTTATATATATATAAGCATGAATATACGCGATGGAACTGGCCTGTGGTATTTGTATTCACTCGCCTAATAGCTAACTCCTATTCTCTATGGGCGGGCTGCCATGCCTAGGTCTCTAGGAGCGATCGCTGAGGTGGCCGGTGATCCGTTTGCCGAAATGCGCGAGATCATAAAGTAGCGCGGTGGCATAGAAGTCCTCATCTACCATTTCCTTTTGTTGTCGAATCAGATATTTTTAGACCGGTGTGTCAGATTATATCGACGGGTCCGGTTGTCATACTTTCCCTATGTCAGATCTTGATTTGTACTGTCCGTGGATTTTGACGTGTCATGGAACACCACGATGGAATAGAGAGTTTTATTTTGATAATGTCAAGAAGTCATATTTTTTTATTGTATCCATCGATTGGGCGACTCGTATACAAAGCTGTTAATGATCTTAACCTGTGGTGGCCGACTTGCATGGTCGCGTTACAATTCCTCGACCTCGCTTCTTTAATGCAATACGCTCATTGCAACGCAAGCCTTGTGCGGACATTTCAACAACTTATCGAGGTTGTACATAGAGCATTTGAAGAGTACCCCGCAAGAAAAGTGAATCATGTATTTCTCACCTTGCAATTACGTATTTGTTAGATCATTAAAATTAATGATTGCACAGTACAAAATTTCACATCGAAATAGGCTAGACTTGAACGGACGGACATCTTCCACTCTAAATAGATATTGATCCTCACCTTTGTCGGCCGCTATCGCTTCTAAGAGCTCAAAGGATAGGTATCGGGCAAATTACATTTTTTACTCTATTTTATTGTCAAGAACTACAATGTTTTTGAAGTCTCTCTGCATTTTTTTAAATCATATGTCTAGTGCAATATGTTTACTCTTTCAAGAATCATGATAGTATTTTGATACTAAGACAATCATTTTTTACTCTATTTGTAGTCCTATTTGAAAATTATTATGTTGACTAACTTTAGCTAGAATACTAAGGTAGGATTCTGACATCTCCCTTCTCTTTTAGGTAGAAATGTAGTTGATCAAAGCTCTGACATATTTGTGCCCCTGTTTTTAGGTAGAAATATAGTCCAAGGTCGATCCGATTTTATAGGTAGTCGAATGCAATGAAACATAAGTGGTGAAATCAACCAACTACACAAGTCCTATAATCCCAACTAAAATCAACACAAGTACTGAGATCATTTAATAGAAATTGCATAAATTTCATAGTCACAACTTTTACAAAAATATCATCATCCGACTCTTGCAATTACAAATGCAATTTCCATAAAAAACAACCAACTACTTCAATGACAACTTAAAAAAATTGGTAATATCAGCCTAATATGTCCACAATAAACATTTCCTTATTCCAATCTAATCGACGGAGCCATGATCTATCGTAGTTTATTTAGATCAATCCTCCCATGAATGCAACTTCGTATTTATCTCAACCTACGATACAAGAAGGAAATTGAACCGTGAAATTGCTAAAGCAACTCATGTACGAGATGTTCAAGCCATGAACAATATTTTCTTTAATCAATTGAGTCAACTAGAATAGTAATTACCTCGCTTTAGATTGAAACGAGCGATGGATTTAGACGTTGTTTCACCGTTTTGTTTCAAATCTTTCATGAAGTAACACAAGGAATACTATGAAAGCTCTTATTTAGGTTACAATGTTATTTTTTGAGACCTTGGAACGCAATAAGTGAGTAAAAGCTTCCCATCTTCATTCGAGGAAACCACCGAAACGAGCTAAAAATTAACGATAAAGCTAGTTATAACTCACAATGTGAATGCTCCATTCCAAACTATGACAAAGATGACGCCTTTATGCCTCGCTTTTATCTCATTCTTCAATAACTCCCGAATCGTAAAATGAAATTCTTGAACGAAGCTGCAAAGATGAATAACTTGTTCTTCCACGAAATGATTTTAGAGAAAAAATTGAGAAGGCATAATCTAGTGCTTGATTCCATTACTTTTTAAGTGTGTTTTGAGGAGAAATGATGCTTGAGAATAATACATGTAAGAATGGCTTGGTTTTGAGTTTTATGCAAATGAAGGGTAGAAAGGAAAGAAATGTTGATTTTTGTTTTGATTTCTTCAAAACGTCAAACATAGTGGATTTTTTTGAATTGCTTCTAACGCCAGACACATAATGGACTGAGGGGTAATAAACTTTATACTTTCTCTCTCTATCTCTCTTAATGTGTCATAACAATTCTAAATTTATTGAATAACTCCCAAATAATTCAGCATACCTTACCCCCTGAGATGCCCCTATTGTAACACCCTTTGAGAGATTATTTGAAAGATACCTTTATTTATCCCAGCTGAGGTAGTCTAACTCACTAGCAACCTGGGTTACTGTGACAAACTCTAATCACCAAGAGAAGAATCAACATGTAGGGAACTAAGAGTATAACTACTGATTGATATCGAATGACACTATTAGAAAACACGTTAATGAGAGACATCCGATAATTGTGTCGATCATTGACCGATGCGATTTCAGCGTGACCATTGTTTGATCTGGTATTTCAATTTTGGAAACTATATGAATATTGAAACATTATCTATTAAAAAGTTAAAGCTCAATCATAATGTATGTGGGAGATGACAATTTTAATGAGTTACGGGTAAAAATATTTTATCATGTAGTGTAATTATCTAATTGTATCAATTATATAGAAACACTGGTAGATTTGTACGGAATATTATTTAAGCTCTTATATTTTAATAGCACAATAGTTTGAATCGAAGAAAAGATTTTATTATTTATACAGCGCTCAATAATAAACCTCTAAAAATCCTTCCCAGACAGCATTATTTATCAAACTGACGTGGGGTTTAACTACCGCCTGGGCTTATCTCCATGACGCCGATCGCCTACGTATGTCTTGACTGACATGGGACTCGAGCCAGTCGAGCTTGGATCTTGAGTTGATACGTTTGTCTTGACAAAATCGACGAGGACTTGGTCTTGACTCGAGATATGTCTCGAACCCATGCTGGAAGAACCTCGATCCCAAAGGACAGATTGACTCGACCATTGTCTCGTGACCGTGATCCGAGATAATGGCCGATTGGTGGACTTGGACCTTCTCCGCTTGATTGATAGGTAGACTGAAAGGAATTTTAGACACCTTTCTTTGACTCGATAGCAAATTTCTGGACGCTTCTACCTTTTGTCGATATGTCTCGTATGACTTTTGAAGAACCTTATAGCTTCCGGCTGCTTGCTCAAAGAATAGGCCTGGCAATTTTCCTAGACGCATCGTGATTCCTATGTCGATATAGAAAGAGGGCTTCTACCGCTTTAATCCTACTCTATTTGATTTGACTTGTATTGTTTTGAACTCACCTTCTCATCATTCAAGGATGGTCCACCTCTTCTCCCCGGTATGTTCCGTGCGCCTCTATTCGATGTAGAGGTAGGGGCTTTGTAGCAGCCTGATCCTCTCCCGGATTTGATAAGTAGCTGGTAGCGCCTTCAACAAATGGTTTCTTACAAATTACGGTAATTTTGTATTAACCTTAATTTTTGTCGGAGATTCCGGTTTGTCCTCCTTCTTTTCAGGGGGCTTGACGCCTATTCGAGTGTGACGAGGGGCTTCACCACCTGATCCTCCTTCTCTCTCTCAGATTTGATGTAGTGTGGGCTTCAAATAACGTGTTTCCTAAGTAACTGTCGGGGGAGAGGAGACTTTCAATTGTCCGCCTTTCTTGATGGTTTTAAAGCCTATTTGGTGTTTCAAGTGTCTCAGTTGCTTTTTCCTTTTTAATCTTCAAAGCTCTCGAGGTGCTTCATTTGTCTCTCACGATCTTTTCTTTTCGTGAGTTTTTCTACAGCCTTCAGCTTTAGCTTTTTTCTCTCCACTTCAAATTATGATCAACTTTCGAAAAATATGGGTTTATTTATAGGCTTTCGGCCCCGATTTAATTGGTCGTCTGCTTTTCAAGCTTCATCATGACCTCGACTATCGATTTTTGAAGATAATCTTGACCTGGGATATTTTGCATGACTTGTTCTCCAAGAATACGGAGTCAAGCGCCTATTTTCGAGGTTTTTAGCCAAGGATGAATTTATTTATTGACCCCAACATTCCTTGTTTTATTAATTTAACCTTCGTGATTTTTCGAAATTTATTCCTAGGTTTAAAATTAGGTTTATTTAATGTAAAACCCTACTTTAACCTAAAACAATATCGTGTCCTTGAATTGGGGAACCCTATTATTTTCTCCTCGATTTGAATTAATTCGTGCTCTCAAAGCGAACCCTAATAAATACGTGTAAACGCGCGATCGGTTGAAAATTAATCTAATTATGAATCTTATTAATTAAAATTCTACTACCTACAAATGCCCCCTCAAACTCAAATATACGTAGCAGTCACGGTGTTCGAATCTATCAAAGTCCCCGCAGAACCGAGATGTAGTCGCCTAGCAATAACTTCTCGGCTGGATCTTATCCGCTTCTGCCACCCGGATCCTTACATTCTGATGGATTTTGCTACCCGGCTATCGGGTATGTCATAGTACAATTTAATTTCTAATTTAAGAAATTAATTGTCATCCTGGATATGCTCCGACATGAATTTAGTACAATGTCGGGTTCACCTTTGTTTTATTAATTCGATCTCTGCTGATGTTTGGAGCATAATAACATATATCGAGTATTTTAATTTTTGTTAATATAGCAAAATTAATCGATAGGTCTTCAATTTATCTCACGTGTACGGGCTCCTCAGTGTAACGGATAGCTCGTGAACTTCTGAATTGGTCTTTGGGCTGATACACAGTTGGCCGAAATTAGGTCTAGTGAACCCCATGATTTTTGTAAATCATGTAGGATGTACTCACTTGTTTTGCATTGTTGACACTTCATGACTTCAGCCTAGTCTTTACTTCTAAAACCCTTTTGCACAATAGGTTAAGTTCATAGCCAGACGCTAAAGACAAAAGAATTCTCTTTCTTCCTCATACTGGCTGGGCCGAATTATATCATCGTGACCCCAAGGGCGAGTACTTTTCTTTGCTTCCTTTTTTTGATGCTTGATTGTAGTGTAGAGGATGTAGAATTGAACTTGAATATCTCTCCTCCTTCCTCATGATTTTCGAACCAAACATGGTTCAAAAAAACTATTTTTTTTTTGAAATTTCGAACCTAGTATGGTTCAAAAACTATATATTTTTTATTCGTTTTCTCCGGTCAGTCTATGATGATATCTAATAACCGCTTATCAAGTAGCCTATCCCCTTTAGCGGGTTCCTGCTCCCCTCGTTGATTTTTTAAAGACTCTACCTTTTTTCTTGGAATCTTGCATAAATTTTAACCTGTAGATGGTCTTCGATGCTTTTTACGCCATATAATATTTGAATAGAGTTAAAAACGGTATAAAATTCAATTGCGATAGTATTTGCATGAAATTTGATAGAAATCCTATTTTTGTGTGTAGCCAGATTTTCTTTATTTTATTGCCGCCGATTGGCTGATTGGAATGCATTGAAATTTGAACTGAAGTTCCCCGTAGGCCCCCGTAGTACTCGATTTTTTCTTAATTTTCCCGAATTTTTCGACCGCTTCGTTGTCGCCATGTTTTTGTGTTGACGTGTAGTCTAGAGGTCATATCTCCATTGTTACTCATCGTCTTGACGAGAACCACCCATGGTCTTGAAGATATAGAGGAAGTCCTCGCGGATTCCCCGTAGATAGATTTTAGTGGTATGTTAAACTGCTTGGTCATATCTCACTCGATTGCCCTGCTTTTTGATGTTCTTTATATGAATGTGTAGGTATCTGACCCCTCTATCTTTTGAATTTTGGCTCCTTCAATTTGGGTTCGCTCTTTCATGTCCCGAATCGCTTTAGAATAGGTCAGGTCTATTTTTGTGCATGTGCTTGCCATTTTGCTTGCTTTGTTTATTGGAGTTGGGTAGTGATGTATTGTACACCTTTGCCCCTGCATGCGAGTGTGTATCCCTTCTCCTCAGCGGGGCTGATTGCTTTGATGGGATATGTCGCTTCTACCGTCCCATCCGACTTTGCTTTCAGACAAGCAAGTATATTAAATCTCTTCGAGGCCGCTCTATCTTCTTCTTTTTGATGTAGCGGGATATGCTAGAGTTCGTCAGAACATATTCTATCCGACTTGTTTTGGATTACGTACGCTTAACCCTTTCTCGAGGTCGCCCATCTTCTTCTCTTTGGCTGACATGTTACCGGCTATCCCATCCGACTTGTTTTGGATTACGGGTACGCTAACTCTTTGGAGGCTTCATCTTATTTTCCTCAGAATAGGATATGCTAGACTTCCTCGACTATCTCATCCGAATTTGTTTTGTATTACGAGGTATCCTAACCTTTCTAGAAGTCGCCCATCTTCTTTGATGGTCGATGCTAGACTTCCTCGCCTATCCGATCCGACTTGCTTTGAAATGTAGGGGTATGATAACCCTTTCGGAGGTCGCCCATTTCATTTTTGACGGCGATGCCAGACTCGCCATCCCATCCGACTTGTTTTGAAACGGAGTACGCTTAACCTTTCTGGAGGTTGCCCCATCAGTTTTTCTGATGGAGGGATATTTTACTTCTAACTTCCAGATTCTTTTATTAGAGGCCGAGCTAAAAGGCCCTACCCTCGAGGCGGTAGTCTCGGAGTTGTCGTGAGATCCGAATTTCTTTCATGCTTTTAACTATGGCTGGCGCCCTCCCATTCGTACGGGGTTGCTCTTTCCATCTTTGTGGGGTATTGGACTGTAGTCCCTTGATCTTTTGCTTTTGTCTTGATGTTTTGTCTTCATTTGAATGCTTGTTTTCTTTTGTCAGCTTCTGGGATTCCTCGGGGTCTTTGACTTGCCTCGCCATGTAGAAGCACTTTTGATCGCTACACGCACGGCTTCTTGAAGGTGTACCCGATTCACGCTGTTGAACTTTTGGTGGCATATGCTTTTCATTGTGACATCTTCTAGATCTCGTTCAAGCTTAAGTGCACTTTGCCTTCTCGTGGACTTCTCAGCGGAGGCTCGCTCTATCCCTATATCTTTTAGCCGGGTCGCATCCCCGCCACCATTAGGAGATCATAAGCCTGGGATCTCGGCATCCATGCCCTATCTCTAACGCTTGCACCGAAAGCGACAAAGCTTTGAGTGGTATGGATGCGCCTCCTCCGCTGAGTTAGTGGCAAACAGTCACTGGAGTGCTTGAATGACTTCTTCATTCAGACCGGGACGAGCTGGCCGAGCTACTCTAGGCGCCTCTTGTGCTTCCTTGGGCTGAGACTCACTTGTCCTCTTTCTTTGCATCAGCGAAGTGTGACTTCTCAATGGCGAATGGATCTCGTCTGCCTTGATCTTCCATTCTTAGCCGTCCTTGCAACACTTCAAGCATCGATGCAGGGTAGAATATACTACACGCTACTACGGATCCGTGGTCTTCTCAAAGACATCAGAGGTGGCTTTGAAGTTGATCAAGTGGAAACATGAGGTTGTCTCCATCTCTCCTATCACCGAGTGGGGGATACCTCGCCCAGTGCTTGTTGTCCTCCTTAGTTGAAGCCTCAGATCATGATGGCCGGGATCGGTGTTTTCCGTTGAGATGTCGAGTAGCTGGGGTATATGAAAGTGGTCATGCTCACCTACCGATCCCCCATCTACTAAAGATCCCGGGCCGATTCCGGCTTCACACAAGTATCCGATACGCAGAGCGGGCGGTCAGTCCCCGCCTTCTTTTGGCACGCTCTTCATCTTTGAAGGTGACTGCGAAGCTCTGAGGTAACTTTGGAGCTGCTTGGGGTGCCTCTAGGGTGTCTTCAACCTCCACGTAGATATGGCATGATTCTTCCATATTTTCTTTTGACTACTTGTTTTCTTTGCTACTACTAGGACATCTTCAGAGGAGTGATATTCCAAGTTGAAGATGCAGGACATCTTCAGAGGACATCTTCAAGGCCACCCCCGCAGCTGTTCTCGAGGATATGGCTACCCGCTTCAGACAAGACCGAGTGAGCCGAACATGCATGAGGACTTACAACGCCGTGTTACTACCGAGTCCGTGGATTATTGGTCCGTGGTCGGCTGTTGAGTCCGCCAAGGTCGCTTCTTTGATGAGATCGCCGGACAAGACCGTGAGTCGCTTGTAGAGCAGTCAGATGGGATTCGAAAGTATCTTTTGCGCAGCTTGTGAGAGCTCCTTGTTTCTTTTATGGCTTTCCACTTTATTTTGCTTTTGCCGACTCTCCATTTCAGAAAGCGCACTTCCTTCTTTTGTTGAGATACAATTTTGGCCTTTGATTATTTATTGCTCTTGTGTTCCTCCTTTGTATGCATGCTTTGTTTATTTGTTGTTGTCTCTAACGCTGTGCCTCCAATTATTCTCGCATTCGGTCTTCTAGGCAGCTATCACCTTCTTTAATCATGTGAACCCTTTTTCTTTGTCTGAGGACAACATAAAATATGTTTAAGGTTATGACTGAACTTGGGCCCGCTTAAGCCGCTTCACGCACTGAGGACTGTCGAACGACCAAAAGAGGCCATCTTTTATCCCGATCAAGGAGGGGGTTTCGATAGTTTATACCATACTTAGGAGTTCTCAGATATAATTTAACCTCCTACCCGAGAGGGTCGATGCTTTATACTCGTGTTCAAGAGTCTGTGCTTATCCTCTTATCCATGAGGGTTGAATAGTTTATAGTCATGTTTAGGAGTTGGTAGACGCTTATACTATATCCGGAGAAGCCGACAGCTTTGTCCTCATATCCGGAGGTAGACATTATCCTTATATCCGGGAGGTCAGAGATGCTTATCCTCATATCTAGCAGGTTGGTGTATATTTTGACGAAGTTTTAAAGTGCTAGTTCTGCCTTGAATGACAGGATTGTCCACTTGATGATTGCCCCCTGGCTGGTCGGGAGAAATGTGGCACCGCGAGTCGACAAGCCAGATGCAACATGTATCGCCTTCTTCGTGATATATGCTGTGCACCCGCCTGATTGCAACGCTCAGTGGAGTTTGTTTTTGTTTGGCTTGGTACGGCTGTTTGACTTGTTGCCCCCAATCTTCTGAAGACCATCCTTTTCTCTTGGTTGTTTGCCCCCAAATTTTGGAAGACTGTTTTGTGGTTTGATGTTTTGGATTCATGGCACGGGCCGCCGTCTGCTGCCCCTCAATCTTCAAGACCATCTTTCTTCTTGGTTGTTTGTCTCAACCTTCGAAGACCGACATCAGGTTTTTGTTCCGCTGGTTGGTGGTTGATCTTCACGCCTGCTTTTTTTTGTGCAACATCTTTTGATTTAGTTTGAGGTACTTAAGAGCCTGGGCCTACATGCTTCCTCTTTACAGCTTGATTTCTGTCTCTCGCCATTACGAAAGTACGGCTTGGTGGGAGTATTTTCATGGGGGTTATCTGAGTTACTTCTCCATGCATCCTTCTTCTCCGTGGAGTCTTATGTGCTTTTGGTGTCGTGAGTCACATGATTTGTAGTGACCTTGTCTTCTTCAAGTGATATGGTTCCCCTCGATGCACAAGCCTATCACCTTCTCCTTGAATCTGAAGCATTTTTCGGTGGGGTGTCCAAGTACGCAGTGATACTTGCAGTAGTTTGGCTCGCTGCTCTTGTTGGCTTCCTTAGACCGCTTGGACTCTGGCAACTCTACGATTTTTTCCTTTATCAGCTCCTCCAAGATTACCGGGGTGTCTGAGTCAAAGAATGGATATTCTTTGGCCTACATCTCTTTTAGTGTTGGACGTCCCCTGCTTTCAGAGTTAGTATCTCCTTGTATTCTTTTGGTCTTGAAGGAGAATTTTGTTGACTTGGAAGTTGTGGTACGTATCCTCTTTGCTTGCCTCTTCGAGATCTCCATTGTATGGCTCTTCGAACTCTACATCTTCAACTTTAGCTTTGCAGAAAGGTGGGCCGTTAATGCACCTGCACTTCTCATAAGGGTTATCAACTCCATGTCATAGGCCTGTGGATAAATGTCAAGGTCCTGGGAAGTGCTCATGGATGTACCGTGTGTCCCCACTGTATCCCTTGTATGCACACATGCTAATGGCTGTAGATCTAAAGTGTATCTTTTGCATTTGAGACTGACAAGCTTCTCCAATTGCTGATGAAGTTCAAGGAATGTTCTTTCTCTTGCATTGCTTAACACCGTCAGCTACCATACTTACTATGCGCTCAAGGCCGAAGAAACGTCGAGGAACTCACCTTCCAAATGTGCCCAACTATCTATGTAGTCTAGTTCCGTACCGTGTACCACTCAATACTTCCCTGCTAGTGAGCGTATCTAATTATGGCATGTCTCTCATAAAGTGATCCCCTACTTGACAACGTGATCCCCACTCTGTTCCACTATTATGGCATGCTCCTCTATAAAGTGCGCTGACGTGTCGCTGGGATTCCTCACTGGCCGAATTGTCGGAACTTTGAGGTCAAATCTCAACCTATCTATGCGTGAGCCGCATTACTGACATGTAAGTACGAAGGGCCGCCCATCTGGGGTTTCTTTGATTGCCCCCAATATGAACTCCTTTAGCCGAAAGCAGTTTAGTATGGTCCTCCATCAAAAGTAATAATAATGGGACCTTCAATGGTTTTTGTCGTGTTGTCCCTTGACATGCTTCAGGCTTGATGTGGCGGATGGAAGCGCATCTCTAAGGCACTTGGTGTTAGCGCTTCTTCCGAGTGGTCTCAGCCTCCTCCGCTGCTTGGAGCGATGCTCACATCATATTTTTCCCTGGGCCACAGCCTCCTAACGCCGTACGCGGCCAAGGCGTCTTTCACCATCCTTTAAGGAGGCTATCTCGCCTCTGCTAGGCGCTTATTCATGACCGCATATTGGAGTCTTTAGAGTCAATATGTGACTCATACTTGATTGGCTCTTCCATGGATGCTACTGGTGAACCGCTTGGATGGTGGGATGACACCGGGTTGAGTAGGTTAATCTTCCGGAAGCTATCTCACATGCGGGACATGTCATCTGTGTCAGATGTGCATCTGGCCGTGGGACAATCTTTTATTTGTTGAGCCTGATTGCCTGCTCTTCCTTGATGGTTTAGGCTTATCTCGTGTTTCAAAGGCCTTGACGCTCTTCCCTTTCAATCTTCAAGTCCTGAGGTGCTTCATTTATCTCTCGCTAATCTTTTCTTCGTATCTTTTCGCAGTTTTGCCTTAAATTTTTTCTCCCACTTCAAATTATGATCAACTTTCAAAATACGGGGTATTTATAGGCTTCGGCCCCATTCCGATTGGTCAAGTCTGGCCATGGATCATGATCTTTACCGTTGATTTCTGAGACAGCGATTTGGACCGGCCGGATATTTTGCATGACTTGTTCTCCAAGAATATGGAGTCAGCGCCTATTTTGAGGGTTTTAGGTCAAGGATGAATTTATTTATTGACCCCAAAGATTCCCTTGCTACATTAATTTAAGCCCCGCATCTTTCGAAAATCCTATTCTAGGTTTAAAATGAGGTTTATTTAATGTAAAACCCTAATTTTAACCTAAAATTAATATAAGGTCCTTGAATTTCGGGAACCCTATTATTTTCTCCTGACTTGAATTCAATTTGAATGCTCGACGAACTATAATCAATACCGTGTAATAGATGATCGATGAAAATTAATCTAATTAATAAATCCATAAAAATAAATTTTATTAATTAAAATTCCACTTAGTTCAAGAGACATATTATAGTAGCCCTACACAATATAACACTTGCTTTGAACCTGACCCTCCGCAACAAGAAAAGCTTGACATAGAAAAAGATTCTCAAACAAATAAAACTATTACTAGTTTCATGAGTTTCTTAACTTATTAATCAATTGTAATATATATGAAAGTTAGACGGCATGTATCATCATCTATATATATGCAAGATTTTCAAACATATGAAAACCACATGTGTTCCCCTATTTAATTACAAACGAAATCCAAAAGCACATACAAATGATCAAACCTACCACTACTTTTCGCTTTTGGTCTCGCTTAACACATTATATGCTAACATCGCGCTTAACATGCTTGATTCGAGTATACATATTCAATGGAGCGATTTGAGTATATATATACGCTTAAACATATTTACTTCCTAAAACTAAATATTTTCGTAGTATATATATAATTAAATGTTTATAATTTGAGTACATGTATTTTAATGTGTGTTAACATAGTTAACATTAAATTATATTAAACATCATAGAAGAACTCCTTTACTTTTCAGTGGTGTTTCTCAAAATATAATACCCTATGAAACACTCTAATGTTGTCTTTTTTCAAACAACTAGTACGAAAAATGTCCAAGATTCAAGAACATGGGGACCTACAAATTTCTCCACTCGTGTGGTCAAACCTAGGAGTAATCATCATATACACAGATCAAATAATTGAAAGCAGTCATGAAGTCGGATGTAATGTTTGCTTATATTCTGTAGAAAAATATGATTTTAAAAATACATAATGTCACCTTGACATAGGACAAGAAAACGTTGAGTATGATTATATTCAATCGCTTAGAGAAGAGGTTTAAGAATAATAAAGCATGTTTACTAAAACGAGGACTGAAATTCTAAAGGAGTCCAAGTAGTAGTTAGATGATTAAACCCCATGTCGAACTTTTTAAATCTTCTTTTTAATAATTTTGTGAAATTTAGGTTAAATATGGTCAGCCCTTGTACAGTTTATTATTGTGTGGTGCTCCTTATTAATTTCCATTTATTTTATGTTTGTAGAAACTAAACCAGACTTGTGAGTTAGGGAATTAACCGATAATGATGGTTAAGAATTCATGAATTCATATATATTAAGATGAATGAAGAAGTGATCAAGGACCTTATTAAAGATCACATGTCGTCAAGGTTTACATCAAATTTAACAATACGCTTAAGTCATGATATTACGTTAAGAATTTATGAGACTTATACATAAATCAATTGTTTATAAAAGGAGTGGCTCAAGACCTTATTAATTCAACAAGAAGGTTTTAATATGAGCCTGAACTCCTAGCTAAATAGTCATAAACCTTGAATCAATAATATTCCCTTCATTTCAAATTAGTTGATCATATATATTAGGAGACAAACCAATGATGTTAAAGAACTTTAAAAGTTTAATGCAAAAGGTTACATTGAAAAAGTAAACGATCAAGAAAAAATGAACAAATAAATTTTTTTTACATAATCAAGTAAATAGGAAGAGATGAAGTATTAAAGAGGGTAAAAAATTTCAAATAAACTTGCTTATTAAAAATAATTATGATAATATAGTACTCTGTATAATGTAAATTTTTAAAGTTGATGATGGTCAAAAACTTTTTGAACGGGGTAGTCGCTCGGCACGCTAGCAATGCCGCACTTCAGCACACTCCAAACAATGTCAACAGTAGACATGAAATTACTATTTTAACTCTCTATTTTAAGTGTAGTGGTGAGGAAGTTTCATTGATTAATTTTACCGTTTCAATGCGCTTGTAGTCCTACTCATAAATGGGTCGGGTCAACCTAGAGATGTTAACGGATGGAGTAATTCGGTATCCGCTTGATATTTGATTAGTGTTGTTGTTATAGGTCCAAGTTTGGTATTAGTAAAAGAATTCTAACGGAAGGATCAAAAATTATTTGTTCGTCAACAGATCGAACAAAAAAGTGGACCTAAACCAGATCGACAAATTACCGGGTTTTCGGTCCGATTTCGGGTAGGTCTCATGGTATTTAAAATGTGGATATTTCGGTCAAGATTTTGAATATTTTGGTCTGGATTTGGGCTATTTCGGGCACGAAATATGAAGCCACTATTGGGCCGAGAACCGAAACCACCCATTACCCTATAATAATTTAAAAAAAAATCTGATCGACATCACCCAAAGAAAGCATTGGTCCGGTCGTGGGTATAATTCTTTGTCCGATAAATTCGAACGAAAACCGGATTGATAACTGATAAATACTTGAAAGCTTTATATTTATTGCTATACCCAAATTTGAACCGAATATCCAAATTAACTAAAATACTGTGTAACTGATCGAAATATCCAAATTTTTGAATACCATGAGACCCACCCAAAACTGGACCGACAACCAAGCATCGGCATTCACTCGTAAGTTGTCGGTCCGGGGTCTTGCTTAATTTTTTTGCTCGATACCCGGACCGAACTGATAATCGGTTCTGGTCCTTCCCGGTCCAATTTTTTTTACCCGATCCCGGACTTGTCCGATAATAGCAATATGTGTGAAGGCCTATATAAAGAAAACCTTGAATACCTTGAAGGGTGAGTTGTGTTAGGTTTTCTGTACAAGTTGTGTTATAAAGCTCTTAGGAGTCGATTGTATTTGAACACTTGGAACATCAACCTTGTGTTTTGTTATTTGAAATTATATTGAGTCATACACTAGGAGAGTGATTTTGAGTGGAAGTAAGGAGAGCTCAAATTGAGGGAAACATCAACTTGGGTTGAACATTTAGATCGAGTTTCCCATGGCACTGGAGTGAGAAACATTCAAGTCCTTAAGTTGTAAAATCTCTATGATACTAAAGTTCCTTCTATTGGACACGCTGCCCCCAGACTATGTGTATATTGCACCGGACTTGCTTGTGCTTTTACATTTTATAGTTATTTTATTTTTCGTGCTTGAACGTCAAACTGTTAGACCAATTGGTATAGCTCTTGGACTAACAATTAATATCGTATCAAGTTAAACTTTTTCCATTGTTAATCTATGATCATGAAAAATAAATTGGGCCATTTTATAAGGATGGGGAAGTTTTTTAAAAAATGATTCCATAAGCAAGCATTCAATTTAATAAAAGTTGGACACTTACAATATTAGTACTCGTATTAGAGTATTGGACCTATTATATTAGGTGTAGGTTTTATTAGGTTTAAGTTTATTAGTGATTTACCTATAAATATAGGTACCTTGTAATCAAAACAACATGATCATCAATAATATTCTATGTTTAGAATTTATCATGGCATCAGAGCCGAAGATCTTGAGAGAGCAAAAAGGCAAATTTCCGCTGCATGACGGATGGGTTACCATCATTTCATAGCCACCCCCGCACCATTCAAATTTTTGTTTCTAGTTAATATTTCCGGCATTCATATAATATCATTTTATTCCAAAATTGCTTTCCACTACCGTGCTTGTTTTCATTTTTAGTTTTTGTAATATAGATTTGTGGTGAAATAGAAATAATCCATGACAGTAGAGGATTATTGGAGAATTAGTAGTGTGCCAGTATTAGCTTCTGGATCATGGACAATTTGATTTGGGGTTTGCTATCAAAGGTGACTCTTTCGTTTCGTCTACTTTGGATGGAGGGCGATGCAACTTTAAATTTTTCTATTCTTTAGTTCCGTGGAGAATGAACCACAAGGCAGACCTCTGTTGGTGAAATTCTTTCTCATGCGGACTCACATAACCTCGGCCGTCTAATAGTTACAGAGTATTTTATATTATTAGAGTGGTTTCAATGATTCGATCTACTGAAATATGGAAATTTTTATTAGGATGAAATTTTTATTCAAGTAGTTATTGTTGCTTCATTGTTTTTCGAATAGGCGTTCTTATTGGCGATCGAAATTATTAGTTGATTGGGGTCTTTGGATTTTGTTTCGACCGTTGACGTTTTGCTCTTGAGGGACGGAGTTCGATATTCGAGAGTAGCACCTTTAATTGCTTTTCACTTCACATCGTATTTACTTCCAAGTCTGAATCAATAACCGACCATCCAAATTGGAGAGTGGATAACCGGTAAGTTTGTTATAAAGAACCCAAGATTGCCAAGGTTTTGATGACGAAGAATTCTGCATCCGTGAGTCGACTCAATAAAGAAGCTTGTTAGATTTATATTTTTTCTTATTATTATTTCAAACTCATAATTTTTTTTTAATCAAATTACTCTAATAACTAGGTCGTTGATGAATGCCTTTCACGTTCTTGGTCATTACTGTAGTTAATTTACATTGAAGCTGTTAATGAATAAGTCGAGTTCACAAATTGAGTGAAGTTTATATTGAGCTTGGATCAATGAAGCATTTTTTATACTCCGTATTTTAATTGTTTGTTAGGATGATACAACTTCAAATAATACATAAAAAGATTTGACACAAGTTCTTTTTCCAAATGTATTTATAAACTATAAAGCTATATTTAAATTTATAATATGATATCTATCCTATCCTATATATAAAATGGGAAGACAAAAATTATTTGGTAAAAGCCTAAAAGATGAACTAAACTATCCATGTAATATTACATTTATTTGTCATATGTCCAATTTTAAAAGACAATTGCAAAATAACCACCCATAAATATAATATCCACTAGAGTAGTTTATCTTTCAAAGTTAAGTTGATAATCGAGATAATTACATTGAGAACAATGCAAATGCAATCAACAATATGAAGACTAAGAATTTGGTTTCTGTGTCGCTAATCAAGTCTTCAATTTATTACGGAGTACTTTCATATTTCAACTCTTGAGTTTTTCACCCTTCATAAACATTATATTCGTATGTTGATCATATAGAAAATAATATTTCAATCAATGTTCATATGTTTATACGAAGTATCAAAATAGTTAATATTAAAAAGTATTTATTCAAATGGGTATGCTCAAATACAAATTTTAATTTTTTGTTATTATGTTATGATGTTATATTTAAGTATATGCAATTACACTATAACGACTATATAAAAATTATGAAACAATATTTGAATAAAATTGCATTAGTTGGATTGTGCACGTTATATGTAAAATAGTTAAAGAAAATAATTGGTAATAAAACTTCGTAACTGCTAAATGTCGGTATCAAAATTACTAAATACCGATCTCAAAACATTAATTAGACTATTATGCCCCTATAATTTTAAATATGAATCAAATCAGATTTGTGGTAGGTTATTAGATAGCCCATCTTGAAAACCTGCAATAGCCTTCTCTTGTGAAAGAAGAAAAACTCTGCTTTAAGATTTTGACTACTCAATTTAATCGGATCTTCCTATTTGTGAATATGACGAAGCAACAAGCTAACTGGTCTCCTTATGACAACAATGGAGGGTAAGATTCTCCAGTTTCTTTAATCGTTTTTTGAATAATGTTCTCAGATCTGGAGGGTATGTTTGACTTTTGTGTGATCAGGACATGTGTGGCGATTGCGGGTTCAGATTATTGCGTGATTGCAGCTGATACTCGTATGTCTACTGGCTACAATATTCTCACCAGGGATTATTCCAAAATTGTCCATTTGTAAGTTCTCCACTTTTCAGATTTTTCTATTTTTTTCTTTTCATGTTTAATTCGGTAAACAGATTAAAATTCTAGCAGAAATACAGTATTTGATATGGTTATGTAATAATCACAAGAAATCGTTGTTTCGTGACATTTAACTTCGAATGAGATAATACATCTATCTATAAAACCCTTTGCAGTTTGTTTTGGGAATACAGCTGTTTATTGAAACTGATTTGTCTTATTAAAAATCCCAATGTTCATTCTAATCCAACAATGTTAACAATATATCTTTTGTCTGCTATGCCTTCACTCGGCATCAGTGTTTGGACGAATGCTTTTGAAGGTAGGACTTTAAGTCCCCTGGTCAAAACTAGAGCTGTAAACGAACCGAACTATACCGAACTTTACTAGGTTTCATATACATTTAAGTATCGAACTTGTGCTCAAACACGCTCAAAGGTCGAATCTTAGACTTAACATTTGAGTATACGCTTTGAACAATCACGAATCAAAACGTAATTTTGCTAATCGAATCGAACCGCTTGAGTAAACGTTAACAATTTTTTACGGTTTAATCAACTGGAAATTGATTTAGAAAGAGATTAAATAGTGTTAAAAACGAGATAGATGTATTTATAAATTTGTATTTTAATGAGGTTTTCAACATAGGTTTATATTATATCTAACTGTGGATCAAATGTAGCGAATCAACTATTTTGCACGGTTCAACCGTCCGTCAACCTTGGAATTTTGCTGTTCAAGCTTCATGTTTGGCGCTTATCGAACCGAGCCACTTGTTTCTAACTATTTCGAACCGAATAATGCGAATCGAATCGAACTTTTGGGTTCACTCAATGCAGTCTAGTCAAAACCATTAAAGCTTCTTGATAAATGAATTGGGGAGGGGGATTTTAAGTTCATCAATCAATCTCCAATGTATTTTTTCAAGTATGAACCATTGCTTTATTTTATGATCGCCTGGAGGGAAAAAACAATGTTCTTGTTGTTTCTTCAGCAAAGTTTTATCACCATTGAGAATCGAAATAAGACTTCCCTCTTCAAGTTTTAACTCAGATGTAGCTCCCTAAAAAGCAACAGAGTTCTTTCTGCTACCTCTTTTCTTCTTTGGGTGGACTTTTTATGATAACACTTTAAGAGTCCTTTTGTATTTTACTTCCAATTTTTTTCTTTCCAGAAAAGTTCATATACAACTTCTAAAAGATTTGCGGAGTCTTTGGAACTAGTTTAAGAACGTATCACAAATTTTGTTACATGTATTTTTTCTGACCATCCTCCTTTCTTCATTGTCTTCCTAGTCTGGTAGTCCCCCAGTGTTCTGGACCATTGGTCTGTTTGTTTGTCTGATGCAAAGAGTTTATTCATGTTGACCTTGCAGAGCAGACAAGGCTGTGATGGCCTCTTCTGGATTTCAGGCTGATGTAAGGGCCCTTCAAAAGCACCTGTCAGCTAAACACTTGGTAAGAACCTGAACTTTACATGTTTTGGATATAATTGGACACCATTCAATTTTTTTTTAATTTGTTTATTCTGACCATTAATGAAATCCATGTCTAATTATTGTCTCAAACTCTATGTGACCGAACAATCTTTTAGTGTTTGCAAACGATGCTTGGTTGAACTGATGAAGATAAATGATATATGGGCAGCTTTTCTTTGGTTAAATCATCTGACATTCTTTTTAGACGTGTGCTCCCCTTCTCCATGATTTGAATTAATGCCTTTGTCAAACTTTGAATGACATGGTTTTACATGATTTCACTTTCACCCAATAATATAAACATTAACATGCCCCAATACCTTTGAAAAGGCTCCCATCTAAGTTGGGCAAGGGGTGGTCGGATAGTACACAACCTTACCCCTGTGATAACAAAGGAGCATTGCTTCCAATTGACCCAAAGCCGTGAGCGCAAAGACTATCTACTACTTCACAATGATAAAGCAAGTCGCAGTGTGAGTATAATGTGCCATTTTGTATCCAAGAGCTAGAGAATATAAAATCTTTGACTCCATAGGACATGAAAAGAACTTTCACCCAATATATTATCAATTAATTTATTATTGAGAAATCGTAGGATCTGTAATGTAGTTTGATGGGCTTGAATTTGAAAGATAAGAATGCATCTTGAATGAGAAACAGGAGGAGTAACATTATAATTGAATTTTAAAATTAAGATTTGTATGTATTGATAATTGAGACTGTCAGTTTTATACAAATGAAAATACCAACCCGTTCTCATGTTTATGTACCAAGTTTCAACCAGATTAGTCCTTATCTGAATGTAGTTTCGATTTGCCTATTCAATGTGGGGAATCACCTATTGGGAAATATAACCATAGCAGTTGGGTTTCACCCCATATATGTTGTGTTATGCTTGCAAGAGTGTAAATTATACATGGCAATTAATGAGTGCATTTTGTTTCCTGTTGTGTTTGGATCATAGATCTATCAACACCAGCATAACAAGCAAATGAGCTGCCCTGGTATGGCTCAGCTACTATCTAATACATTATACTACAAGCGGTTCTTCCCATACTATGCTTTCAACGTCCTGGGTGGCCTTGACAGCCATGGTAACTTTACATCTCCATATTTTTGTCTTCATACCAATTGATCAAACATATGTTTTTCTCAGTTTCTTAATATATTTTTGTTTAACCAACATTTATCTATGATCTCCAGGAAAGGGTTGTGTCTTCACCTATGATGCTGTTGGATCCTATGAGAGGGTTGGCTACAGTTCTCAGGGTTCTGGTGGCACACTCATCATGCCCTTTTTGGACAATCAACTTAAGTCTCCTAGCCCTCTTCTGTTACCTGCACAGGTATGGTACTTAAGTCCTTCATGTTCAAGCCAAACATTGAATATTATCTGCAATATTGATGCACATAATCAATAGATGCAGTTACACCTCTTTCAGAAGCAGAAGCCATTGATTTGGTGAAAACCTGTTTTGCATCTGCATCAGAAAGGGATATATACACTGTAAGTGCAATTTACTAGTATCTTTTTTGTGTGAATCGACACAACGGGCATTTTAGATCTGGTCTGAATGTCTGATGTGAAGCACTATTTATCTGTGTGCAGTTAGATAACTCATCTGGATCTTATTGATCAGTGATTTCAATGTCGAATGTTATTATACTATTGAGATTATCAAATTACTTTATGCGATAATAGATAATTTTAGGCATATTCTTTAATTGGTTTTTGGGTAAATAAAGCTGTGGTTAAATTGTTTCGACAATTCCAACCCGGTTGTGTGGAAGTTCGAAGGTCTCCTTAACTATACAGCTCACAGTAATCGAACTTTCGCCATGGGGGTTCAGTAACCCTTTTTACCACGGGGTTTCATTTCTATTTTACGTGCAAGTGTTTTTTGTATATTCTTTTATTGATTAGGTGGGTTTGTTATACCATGACTATTTTTTATTGGTTATCTAAACCTTGAATGCCACCTTGGTGTATGAGTTGTTATACAACACTCGATGAGATTTGAAATGGCCCCTGAATATCCTCGGAGTTTTATCTTGGGAAATTGAAGGTTGTATATCATGCTTGTAAAACAGATTAAATTATATCACTGCTCCGCAGGCAAGTATGGCAGCATTTAAAAAATAGTTGCAGCATTAACTCACTTAATTGTCAGGCATTCAATTTTTTTGATTAATTCTAGAGGTTACTAGATAGGGTATCCACTGAAACTGGCTGCATTAGTCCAGATTATGGTAAATGGGCATATTGCCTTAATTGTCAGGCATTCAATTTTTTTGATTAATTGGTCTAGAGGTTACTAGATAGGGTATCCACTGAAACTGGCTGCATTAGTCCTGATTATGGTAAATGGGCATATTGCATCCTGATCCATTTTACTTCATTAGGTGTTTGTGCACAGTATAACATGTGCAAATTAAATTTGTTCATTACTTATATAGTATATGATTTTTGATTATTTTTTACATGGACTTATTATAACAAAACATTATTTGTGGATTAAAGAAATAAATGTGCAAAAACTTATAAATGTTCTTCTTGGATTGTGAATTATTAGACATTAATTCTTTTCCTTTTTAAATTTCTACGATGAGTGGTATTATTTTGTATAAGGAACGAACAAACTCATAGTAGTTTAATGGTTTGGAATTTTCTACTACTCGATGATATTGGTGGGTAGTTATTATATAAACTAAATAATTCCCTCCTACTAACTTCTCCTATAATTAAATAAACTTGAGAACATGAGGCTTCACTCTTTATCTTGTAATTGTCTCCTTTCCATATTATATATGGGGTAGATGTCGACTCTGAACATCATCAATGGATATGTTTGTAATATCTCTTTGTATTTTTCGGGAGACAAATAAGATGAATTGTCTTAAATGCCTCTGGTACGCCGTGAATTCATGGAACTCAGGAAAGACTAATATGCCTCCGTACTTAATCCCAGAGCATCGTCTGCTTTATGCCACCCTTGGGTTACAACTTGCAGGATCTTGTCGTTGTACTAGTCCTATTTTAATTCTATCCTGGAGCAATGTTTTAGATGTGACATGAACACATGAAATATTTTAACTAAATGCTTGGTTTATGTTTGCATCACTATTTGAAAAATTATTTCTCAGTAATATGTTTGTTATCGGCTTCAAAATGGAGTTGCTGCTATCTTTTTTTCAGATACATATTGAACCAAAGATTTCTTATCGGCAAGATCGTTAGCCATTAAAGTCACCAGAGCAGGTTATTATTGGCCAACGTTGTGACGATTCTCTATATGTGAAAGTCGTGCATGTCGGTTGGGAAATTCTCCGCAGTTGCCCACTTGTACGTTGACACCCGTAGTAAGCCCTATTCCATACGCTATGTAGGGAATCAATCTAGTCGGAAAGTTACCCAAAGCGAAAGGAGAAGTTTAGTTAGATATTGTGGCTGTAGATTACTTCAGCAAATATATAGAAGCGCCTCCCTTGAAGAAGACGAAGGGGGAAAATGTGACCCATTTCTTGTGGAAGAATATATTAACTCGGTTTTGCATATCCAAGATATTGGTTTTCGATAATTGGCCTCAGTTTGAAGAACAGATATTAGTAGATTTCTGTGAGAAGTTCTGTACTAAGCATAGATTCACGTCTGTCTAGTACACTCAATCAAATGGACAAGTGAAAAGTCATGAACCACATCATATTCAAGGGAATCAAGAAGAACCTCTTGCAAAATGACAAAAGTTGGGTAGAAGAGTTACCAACAGTTCCTGGTCTCTTCGCTCTACCCCTAATCAAACTATAGGGGAAGCACCCTTTAGCCTTGTGTATGGTACTGAAACGGTATTTCTAGTGGAAGTAGGTTTACCTACGTATAGGCAAGCTGGATTTGATGAGGAGAATAATGATAAGCAATTGAGAGAATATTTGAACTTCACAGATGAGTTAAGGGACGAAGCCCGATACAAAATACTCAAGTATAAGTGCTTCTTGGCCCGAGCTTATAACCGACGAGTGAAAAATCTACTGTTTGCAGTAGGAGACCTAGTGTTGCGATTATTTTCAGCAAGTCACCCAAAAGAGCAAAGCAAGCTGAGTCCCAAATAGGAAGGCCCTTATCTCATCAAGAAGATATTAGGTCCAGTAACCTATGAATTGAGAGACTTAGAAGGCAAGCCTATCCCACGGACTTGGCACGCCTCTAAGTTAAGTAAATACTATGTGTAACCGCCCAAATATGGGAACCGCTTTCATAGCAAGGTCAAATCTAATAAACTTGCAGTTTTATTTTGTAAGTCTCATTAGAATCATACGGAAACTCTACATCACCTTACTGGCATGATAACCCATCGAATAGCTAAACATAGTGAACTTTTAGATTTAAATGAACTGATCATTCGTTAAAATCGCTAAATAAGGGCCCCAGAAATACCCGCGTAAATAGCGGAGTAAAAGGGAACGACAAGCCCTTATATTCCAACTATCTTAAAATACGATAAAACACAAACAAGCGATCATGTAAGGGTCTTTGGACCACAAAACATTCGCTCCTTAGTCTTGGAGATAGAATTATGTTAATCGCCTTTAAAGTAAGACCGATTAACATAAAGGGGCAGATAAAAGGGATATAGGAAAACATGGAAATAATAATGCAAATGCTTCATGTAAAACAAGTAGCAAATTGTTTCGAGATTATATAACCTATGACAAGGAAAAGGATACCCTATTACAATAAAAATTAATGGGGCCCATGTGCAGGATTTGTTGGATTTGCGCCTTCACTCTCTTCAAGTGAGGAAGAAGCATCAAAGTAGCATTTTTTCATTAATGAAGGATATGGCCGAATAAACTCCTGGCAACTCGCCACTAATGAAGGAGTCGAATCTTTGTAGGTTTTGACAAACTCAAAAAGACAATAAGCAACATCTTTCGGTGAGGAAGCTTATATTGGGGGTATCCTCAAAGTTTTTGAAAGCTTTATTCAATACGTTGTTGTGCTAATAACTTCGATGACGTTGGACACATGAGTCGTTCTCGTCTTCCTCTGCCCTTTTTAGTTTCTTGATCACAGGCAAGCTCAATCTTTTCCACATCCGCGGCCCAGACTTAGCTATCTTTCTCTAGTTGCTCATATTTCACCTCCAAATCATCGTATCTGCAAAGCACATCGACAGATCGGTTGATGGCCTCCATCTTCTCATTGTAAAGTTTAAGAGCGTTTCAGCACACTCTATTGAACGTCGCCTTGACTTCCTCAAGTCTCGCTTTTAGCTTTGTTAATGCTTATAAATTTATTCAATAATGCTCCAATTAAATTGGTTAATTTAAGTTCCAATCTAGCAATTTATTCGTTGGAATTTAATTAATTAAATCATGGTCCAATTAAATAGTCACATGTCGTTTATTATCAAAATTATAGTAATAGAATTAAAATTGGACCGTCAATTATGTGACAAATGAGAAAGCAGGATGCTAATAAATAATTATTTACATCCAAATAAACATTTGGAAATAATTAAGAAAGCTGAATAATTATATCTTTAAATAAATATAAAAGATATATTTATGAACCAAAATTAGATAATTATTCTTTAATCGAGTTGGAAAATGAATTGTCGGAAGATCAACCGAGACAAAATTCGAAGTCAGGATTCGAAGCCAGAGACCAACCGAACTCTAGGCTCAGAGAGCCCAGTCAAGAGAAATGAGCCAAAATCCGAGCCCTATGACCCTAATATGCCTATAAATAGAGGCATTTGCATTCATTTTAAGGGGATAGAAAATTCATTTACTTAAAAAGAGACAAAAGTAAAGAAGAAAGAAAAGCTCAAACAAGGAAATGGAGAGAACTCTCCCTCGGCGTTCAAAGTTGCGTCTGAACATTTAAGCCTTGAGCCTTTTGAATCTTCAAATATTCAAATATTCAAGAGTCTTGAATCCGTAAGAGAACATCCAAGCATTTAAACATTCGGGGTTAAGATCGAAGCTATTGAGCCCTCGGATTGGAGTGTACTAACGTCAGTGTCGAGTTATAGGTGTTCAATAATCGAAGCTCAGGAATGACGCTAAGGCCATGACTTGTATAGTGAAGTAGAATCGGAGGAATAAATAGAGATTGTACTCAAATCATATCAATAACATTTCTTTGCAACGCTTATTCCACTTATCTTCAAATCTTGTCTTGGTTTTAAGGAAATTTAATAGATTACAAATTTAGCACGCCAGATTAGGACAATACTACTACTACTAAATACCGGCTTCGTTCAAGTGATACTCGAATTCAAGCGCTGTGGCTCGGAAGATTGATACTTCCAGGCACCGTTCCAGCAATATCTTGAGGCTCTCCAGGCCCAGTGCGGGGAGTTACCCGCAGCCTTGGCGTGTCAAGCTTTACGATAGCGATGGTTGCGAGAATCTTCACAACGGACTCAGTGTGGGTTAAATCCACCCGAAGGATGATTCAATTGTTCGGCCAGCCCAGTACAAGGCAATCATGACCAAGAAGACTCTTGCAGATCACACTCCCCTACCGACTCAACTCATGCGATCAAGCTAACGGTCGTCTTAATGATAGTTCAACACAGCGTCACCATAAATCGAAATTTGCAATCAAAATATCTGGGTGTTGTGAAAACCTTCATGATCCACTATATTCGTAATGATGACAACCTCTTTGAACAGAAGGCAGTGGCATCCTTACGAACTCTGGAGGACTGCTAAGTATATTTAGAAAGCCAAGATGCTAAGATCTCCGTAATCATGAGAGGTTGCAACCCAGCGGTGAAGGAGAAGCGGAGAACTGATGCATGTTTGGCGCTGTCATTTGCGAGGTTCGAAAGCTCGAGAGGAACCAAAAGTCCCAGTAGATCAAGCAATTCGAGATCCCGGCGATGGGCTTATCCTATATGAATCGGCTTAAAGGAGTTCATAAAAGTGGGGGCCGATCGAGGACAAAGCTAGAGGATCCCCGAAACGCCGTATGCTTATGTCAAACCATATACTCAGCGCATTGAAATAATGAAGATGCCAAATGGTTATCAACCACCGAAATTCCAACAGTTTGATGGAAATAAATCAATATATATTTGCTGGTAAAAGCTTCTGATATCTTGAGGAAACAGAGATAGTGCGTTATCTGGTGAAACAATTTATTCGGCTCCTTGAAGGAAATGCATTTGATTGGTTCCAGCGATTTTGAGCAGTTATCGTATTTGAAGCGCGTTGAAAAAATAATTCCCTTATGGAATTCTATAGCGCTCGTCGTCTTGTCGGCATGATGGGAACTCCTGAAACGCTAAGCAAAAGAAAAGAGGCACATTCTTGCAGTTTCATTAATCGTTGGAGGAATTTGAGTTTGAACTGCAAAGACCGTTTGTGTGAGGCTTCTGCAATTGACATGTGTATTCAAGGCATGCATTGGGACCTCCAGTACATCCTTCAAGGGATCAAACCCAAGTCATTTGAGGAGTTGACCACAGGAGCTCATGACATGGAGCTTAGTATTGCTGTGAACAAGAGCCACAACTTTGCTGCCCAAGATGTTAGAAGGACCAAAGACAAATTTGAAGTCAAGAAAGGTGGAAAGGAGTTTAACAAGGGATGATGAGTAGCAGAGGCTACATGATTCTTCCTCCTCGGTGAAGTTCTCGGTTAAGTCTAAGAAGAAGGAAGGAGAAGGCCTTCCGAAAGATAAAATGAGGGTATCGTTGAAGGAATTGCAAGAGAAGACTTATCCTTTCTTGGAGTCTGATGTCTCTGGAATGTTTGATGATATGGTCAAAGAGAAGATAAATTGCGGAAATGAAGCGTCGAGATGGTAAGACCAAAATCCAGATACGCAAATATCACCCGTCACAGTTAGTGCGTCTATTGAGAAGTGTTTTGTCTTCAAGGACAAGTAATGGAATTAGCTCGACGAGGAAGGATATACTCGAGGAAGAGGTTGCCCTTGTCAGTAACTATTGGGTTTGGAAGTATGGATCCGATAGCGGTAATGTTCATGAGGATGTACCCATGCAATTTGTGCAGATCTAAAAGGTAACCATGCTGCATCCAGACAAAAGAAAGTGCTGGATTCCGAGGCGAAGATGGAAGGCGCGAGGAGGAAGGATGGACTCTGGTTTTGCGAAGAAAAAATGTCTCATTCGATAAGTCGAGACAAACTTTACCGAAGACAAAGACAGTTAAGAAGAATTTCAATAAGAGAAAATTGATGACTTGCCACCCATTTGGTACCTTGCAAGAAGTTGGGCGATTAACTGCAGAAAAGGCCATCCAAATCACTTTGAGAGACTTCGTTTCTGAGAGTTTAGAGGACATAATGGGTATGAATCTTGTCACCATGTTTACGAAGGAAGGGAACCTCTTCCAGAAGAAAGTCAAGAAGAAACACCTCGGGCAGGATGAAGAAAGAAAAATGTACCGTTTCACAAATTCGGCTGAAAGAGGATTCCTTGCCCAGATGCGACCATAACCGACACTACTGTATGTATGCGGGTATATATGTGAAGAGTCGATCGAATCTTAATTGATGGAGGATCGTGGTAAATATTTTGTTGAGACCCTCGAGATAGTGGTGTTTCGATTGAGGAGGCTGCCAACAGGCTTATGATTGAGGCTTCGGCAAGGCGAAGGGCTCAGAAGGGTGCATCACTTTGCTATCCACCAGGAGATATGAGTTCAACCTCATGGTTTTCGTCATCGATCTTGAAGATTTTCTGACATCTTTGCTTGGTGGACAGACCATGGACACTCAAATAAGGTGTTCTTATGACTTCACGATGCTTCCAAATACCTGCTTAAAGATGGAATTGAAAGGGCGATTAAAGGCGGATGATATTAACCCGTTCACGGAGCTTGGAATCACGCCGGATGCAAATATTGCATCCGGAAGAATAAGTCGATATGAGCCATCAAGAAAGAGTTCTTCTAAAGATCCAAGAAACAAAGGAAAGTGAGAAGAGATGTTAGAGTTCGATGATTAGTTTTCGTCAGGGATGCTTGAAGAGAGAGATGCGTGAGTCCTCACAGGGTTTAATGGTTTAAACCTCCTGTCACAAGAATGAAGATGAGCTCCACTTACAAAGCCTTAGAAGGATTTGTCGCCACATTGGTGAATGACGTAGAAGCGTGGAGGAGCTTCTGCCAAAAATGTGATGTTGGGATCGGAAGTCGTATATGACCTCTTTAATTGGCTTGAATTATGATCCAAAAAGGATGAGTCATGGGAAGCTACCTCGGAATTGACGGCAAAAAGATTGCGGCCTCAATGAGACTTCGAGAAAATATAGCGAGGATAGAGATACGCCGTAAGCCAGCATGCGAGGCTCGGATATCACGCTTCTCCTCGTTAGAATTGCTATCAAGAGAGCAAACAATAACTACATTTCGAAGAAGAAGATGTCTCTCAAGCGGCTTTGGTATGCGTCGGAGTTGAATCGTCGCCACCGATACACGAGGCTTAATGGATTAATGAGCACAGTCGATTTTCCAAAGGGTGAACATCGCCTAACTTGTATGATCACGTATTCCAAAAGGTTGAGGCGTGATCCAAAAACGAAAGTCTGCATTTGAGAGGTTGGGACCAGTTAGAAGAAGGACTCTAGTGTTTAATAAGTCAAAGGGAACAAAAGTGTTGAGGAAGTTCGAATGTAGGGATGAAAAGACATGTCTGCTTAATATGGCCCCAGTGGGTGCATCATGGAGGTAAAACCGAGAAGCAAGAGCCCACTTCTCAGGCACGAGGAACTTTGAGGAGAGTGTTGGATCCTCACTCCATATTACCGTCGATAATAAATAGGCCATAGAGGAGGGCAGAAGAGGCCCGTGACATTTGAGGAAGGTGTAAAGTCCCTTTGTTGATGAGGTGAAAATTAACTTGAAACGCAGACGACGAGCCGGCGTCATATATATCTGACTCCGCACCCAAGCTGAGAGGAGGAAAAAGAATTAAGTGGATATTTCTCCATGAGTTTCGAGGCGTGTTTACTTATGGACTATCTGAGAGATGCTGGTTTGGATCCAAAGATCGCAATTCATCATCTAGGCGTAAAAGAAAGGGATTAGGCAATCAGCGGAGCTCAAAGAAGATTTAAGTCGAGTTGGTCCCGGCAATTGAAATTTGAAGTAAATAAATTGATCGATCTTTGGTTTTATCGGGAGGTGAATTATCCCGACAGTTTGTCAGCGTAGTTCTGTAAAGAAGAAGAATGGAAAATCTGAGTTTGCGTTGACTTGGAAGATCTCAATCAAGCATGTCCAAAAGATGATTTTCCTTTACCTATACCTGAGCTAATGATTGATGCGACAATTGGGCATGAAGCATTGACATTCATGGATAGTTCTTAAGGTATAACCAAATTCGAATAGCTTCGAGAAGATGAGGAGTTAACTAACTTCGAACTCCCGAGGTATATATTGTTACAAAGTGATGCCATTTTGGCTTGAAGAATCTTTGGAGCAAACGTACCTATGCTCCTAAGAATGTTGAGTGCTACGTCGATGATTTGGTTTGTAATCAAAGAGCAAGGAATACCGTATCGATCTCGAGTAGTGTTGGAATCTTGTATTATCGGCTTCAAGATGAATCCTGCAGTGTGCTTTTGGTGTAACCTCGGGGAAAGTTCTAGAGCTTCATAGTTCGTCGGCGGGGTATTATCGAATGGCGACCAAAGATTGATGCCGTCATACCAGCATCTTTAGAGCCTCACTTGATATCCACGAGCTCAGTTCTGAGGCGGTTAGGCTTTACGCCCCGTCGTTCATTTCCAGCTTTGGCGGGGAGATGCCAACCTTTCAATCGATTGATGAAGAAAGGGACTTTGTTTGGTAGGATGAAGCATGCAATAATGCTTTCACAAGTATCAAATCATACACCGTAGAAACCGCCCGTCTTTGCATTGCGCTGGCTCAAAGGAAAACCCTTAATCGCTACGTTGCGGCGGAGCGATCGGTGGGGGCATTACTCATGTGAAACGGCGAAAAAGGAGAATGCATTATACTATCTGAGTCGGATGATGACACCAAATGGGCTGAAGTATGCTCGATTGAAAAACTGATAATGCGGCGCCGTTTTTGCGATCCGAAAATTTGAAACATTACTTTTCAGCTCATCTTTGTCCGTTTAATCTCAAAAAGCAAATCCGATCAAATATGTTATCGAAACTTTTGTCTTATCGAGATCGGTTGGCAATTGGTACCTCCAAATCCAACAATTTAAAATCGTATATGCCTCGAGAAAACATTGAAGGCCAGTTTTGAGACATAGATCATCATGCAGTGAATAGGAACTCTCCGATGAATTACTAGATGAGGATGTGATGGTGATCGAAATTCTACCGCCATGGAAGATGTACTTTGTGGTGCGGCTTGTAGGGATGGGCTGGGCTGAGTTGTTTGTAACACGAACCTGTGCTCCCCATATTCATTCTCGTTAAGTAACAAATGTTCAAACAATGTGGCAGAATATCAAGCTTTGATGTTAGGACTCGAAATCGCAGTGGAAATGAAACTCGTGCAGTTGAGAGTTTACGGTGACTCCATGACTAGTCGTCAACCTTGACTCTTGCAGGGATTATGAAGTCAAAAAAGCCGAGTTGATACCATATTCTGACTACGCTTTGAAACTCATGGAATCGATTGAGGCTTCTCTATTGAACATGTTAGAGATTGTTTGAACAAACGGTGATTCTTTGGCAAGCTTTGGCCTGCATTGTGAATCGTGAAAGGAGATTTGGATCTGATATGTCAAAATTGGGTCGTACCCTTTTGTGTTAGAAAATAGAAGATGCTTCACGAATGCGTCAAGTGAAAATGAAACTCTTGTGAGTAGAGTGTCTGTAAAAGTTGATATGAAGATTGGAGACAAACTTTAATTGATGATTATCTTGATATGGAAAGTTACCTAATGAGAATTCAAAAGGCGGATGTTCGGGCGTGGACCTCGTTTATACATTACAAAGAGGCGCTCTTGGAAGATGGATTTGATGGTGTATTACTTACGATGCCTTGGGGAAGAAAGAGGCCGCACAGATCAATGGAAGAAGCTCGTTCGATTGTATGGCTAAATCAATGCGTAGCCGTTTCAAATCAAGCGGATGGGATACTATTGACGACTATGGTCAAGGCGCTGGAATTACGCTAAAGATGCCGACCTGTCGGGTTTTCCATAGAATTTCATCCACCGGCCGCTTGAGAACCACCTCGCTGACCATTTGCCTCGCCTTTCGATGCATGGGGACTTGACATGGTTGGACCACTTTATAGCTCGTAGGACACATTTACATGCTGCGACAGCAGTTACTTCTCCCAAGTGGGCTGAAGCAGTGCCCTTGAAAAATGGAACGCAGGAAGAAGTGGCCAAATTCATACGAGTAAACCTCATATATCGTTATGGCGTGCCCAGACATATCATAACTGATAATGGGAAGTCATTCGATAATCGCTTGATTACAGCCTTATGTCAAAAGTTTGAATTCAAAAAGTGTCACTCCTCGATGTATTATCCTCAGGCTAACGGGTTGGCTGAAGCTTTCAACAAAACTTTGTGCAATATCTTGAAAGAAAGCCGTCGATGAAATCAAGAAGATTGGCATGAGAAGATGATTGAAGCTCTGTGGGCGTATAGGACAACATATAGAACACCCTTTGATCAACTCCTTATACGTTGTTGGTGTATGGTGGAAAACGTCCTCCGTTAGAATGTCAAATCCGTCTTTGAGAGAATAGCTATTCAAGAAGGCCTAAAACAAAGAAAATGCCATAGGTTGGAAGAGTTAGACTCTCTTGATGAAAGAAGGTTGGGCCCGGCGCAACAAGATTGGTATTGCTCGATCCCGTATCTCGAGTGTTATAACAAAGAAAGTCCGTCATTATTCATTTTCAAGTTGGTGACATGAACTTTACGTCAAAAGACCAATCATCACCCATAATAAGGGAAGAAATTTGAGCCAAAGTGGGATGGTCCGTACGTCATCCAGGAGGTGTATACAAACGGATCATACAAGATGGTAGATCAAGATGGAGTTAGGATAGGACCAATCGATAGTGCATTGCTTGAAGATATATTATCCGTAGGTTGAGAGAAACTCACATTGTAGTATAAGCGTAATGCCAGCGACCACCAATGACATTGCGTGGTTAAAGCGCTAGATCGCGCAATGATATTGCATGTGGATAATGTTAAGATCCTACGGAGGAATTGTATGTAGTAAAAGCTGTTAAACTCAGCTGTCGGTCTTGTGGTGGTTAAACTTTAAAAACCCCGTCAGTGCGAGATGGTAAATCACTTCCGAATACTCTTGGCCAGCGTGAGTATAAGCGTGTATGGCCCCCCAACCAAAGAGTATATTTCCCTTTTTGAACTCGTTTAACCCTCGTGGGATAAGATTTCTTGAAATGACTTGGAAGTCCCAGAGATTCGATTAAATTCATAAAGAAATTAGATTGCAAAAGTACTTAATGATAAGACATAAATGAAAGAAAGTAGCTACGATAATCTATTAACATGATAAAGCTGTTTGACTAATAAAAGCAAGGATTTAAAGTGCTACACAAATAAGTCTAGAAGCCTACAGAGAAATTCATAAAGCAAAAGTGATTTTGAAATCACGAAGTCACTAACTTACGACATCGAGTCTTGGATGGCGTATCTTTGAAGTAGATTCTTGCATCATCCTTGCTTTCATTGCTTCGATTTCCTTGATGAGAGCGTTTTTGCTTCAAGGGTTGATACTTCCGGTATGGTGATTTAAATTGTCTTCACTTGTCTTGATGAAGAAGGAGGTATGAAGGTCTTGTTTTCCCTGGCCGAGGAGTCTTCGATTCTGCCACCAATTCGGTCTCTTTTTGCATGCATGCATTGATTTCTTGCCGACCTCACGCTGCCTATGCTTTGGTTCTCTTCAATTTGTAATCTAGTAGCAGCAAGCGAGTGGAGGAAAGATAAGGTCGGCCGATCGGCATGGTAATGCGTCGTGAAGAGATTGTGTGCTTTGAAAAAGTAAGTTCAAAGTGTCTTCCAAGAGAGACAGGTTTGACTTGCTGATATACTTCATCTCGTGAAAAGCATGACCAACTTGATCTTGCATAGATAATATGTCCTCGGTTGACCTACCCTCGGCTTTTCACACCCAAGGCCTTCGAATTATTCTCGTCGCGGCTTGACGACTTCAATTGTACCCGCTTCAAAAACGAGAGGTTGCTCATTTCTTCTTGATTTGTATATCATTTTAGATCATCACCAAGGACCCGAGAATTTCCAAGTCCTCGCTCCATGAAACAAAGCAAAAAAAGATCTCAAATGAGGATAAAGAACATATATAGGAAACCAAGCACAAGGAAATGATGAACAAGATTTTACATTAAGCCTGCTTGCGTCAAAACTTCCGTTTGTGGAGTGGTAGAAGAAATCTCCCTGAAAGTACTTTTGATGAGCTTGCAGTTACCCTCGATCTCACATGCTTGAAGATTCTGATCAAATTGACACTATCCACCATCCTCCTGAATATCTCCTTCCTTTTCGGCCACGAGAAACTTGAGGGTTGCCTCGGAGTCTAAATTTGTGGCGAGGAGATAAAGTGGGGTCAGGCCTATTCCTAAATAGATGAAGCTCACTTACCACTTTCCATAAGAAGGCAATTGAATTTGAGGCCTAATTAGGATCATATTCCTTGAAACATTTACGATGGAAGCAAGAGGATGAGCGGATGCTCGGCTGTGAATCTTTATTAAACCGTGAGTACATCACAGGGCTCCCGGTTGGATTATGTGTGAAATTTGGACCACTTTACTCACGCTCTTTGTTCCTTCCTTGGGAGAGCACTATAGTCTTGATAATTTTACCTAAATGAGGATCCAGTCACCAAAGGAAACGCGACGAGTGCTTTTTCTTTGGACAAGATGAAATGCATGGAACAAATATTTCGCGAGTCTTGAGTAGGGCATTGTTTTCCTTGTCCAATATCAGTAAGCTCAGAAGCACTCGGGATTACCTCATCAAATAGGCCTCCCAATATAGGAAGACCTCCCAGCCGATACATGTCCCAAAGTGATATAGATGTCTGCACCTTAAGTAAAATAAGGTATTACGTGGCGGGGCTCAGACTCATGAGAATGCCGGACAATGTTAGAAACACGATCATACGTGTACAAAGAAGCATACACAGCATCATATATCTCAGCAGCTACAAGGGTCCTTTTGCTCCTGCAAAGAATGTCTTCAGCCCATTCCCAATAGCCCGTTGTATATCGAAATTCCCCGTCAAAATTGATAGTATACTTGAGTTGCCGTTTGGAGACTATCCGTTTTCGGCGTACGTGAGGGATCGCTTGAGGGCGTCATGGTGTGATGAGTGGATAAAAGAAGATGGCGAATAATCTCATCACTTTGTCCAAAGGTCTTTATTACAGTCCACCTTCCGTTCAGTAGTCAGTCTTCTTAGGCTGCGGCCGTAGTTTAGCGTAACCACCCGAATAGAGGTATATCTGGCCGAGTTACGTACGATCATCGAGTAGCATCGTAGATGCGCAAGTAGGCTGGCGTCTACCAATCGCTTCGGTGAATGTGACCATCTCCAAAATCCTGCTTGAGTGATATAAAAAAAATATATGTTAGAAGGAGGAGAGTATTGTGTCTGAGCACAAAGTGTCATATTCTGAAGTATCTCGACAAAAGTATCTGGTACAAAGTATCTCGGTACAAGTATCTCGGCTACAAAGTATCTCGGCTACAAAGCATCTACGGTACAAATATCTCGGCTACAAAGTATCTCGGTACAAGTATCCTCGACTACAAAGTATCTAGAATTATAGTATCTAAAACTCTGAAAGTGTCATATTTACAAGTATCTCAGGTACAAGTACCTCGGCTACAAAGTATCTCGGGTACAAATATATCGGTGGTAAAGTACCTAGCGTACAAGTATCTTGGCTCCAATTTACTCTAAATGCAAAGATATGACATAATGCAAGGAAAAAAAAAAAAAAATGGCAGATGATGAGGAATCACGGTGTGCGGACCAATAATGCGTGTGGAATGCGGATATCTGGATAATATGCGTATTGCATGCAAATGATAGGAATGCAAAGAAATACGAATATTAAAGATGATGACATGCAAGAAAAGTTCAAACAAAATTCTCCTTATTCTACATGCATTTCAGAAAATCGCCAAACAAAAAGCTTCAAACAAATATTTTCATTCAGCATAAGCTTGTGCTACTATGATCATTTGGAAATCATTACCCTTGATGTTAAGTTATCATAGTCATCAACTCGAGAGTTGTCACTGCGATTCATAATGCGAATTTACAAAATGCGAGAAGGCAAACAAAAGAATTATGTGATAGGTAATGGTGAAATTTATAAAAGAAAGGCTGGAGCAGGCAGGATTGACGTATTCCTACAACAAAATAAGACATGATTTCTCCTCAAGATAATGGGTTTCAAGGGTAGGAGTTTTCACCTAGGAAGAAAGAAGAAGGTAAGAGTCGGCGTCGATGCCGATCTGAATGTTTGGTGGCGAGCTCGAGTGTGTCTATTTAGAAATGATGACAAGCAAGCGGTAATATGTATATCGAAGAAGAATTGACAAAAAAAATATTTAAAAAAAAAAGGAAAAGAAAATACATTTAAAGCTTTCATGACATTGATTTGAAAAGAGCATACCTGATATAGATATTGAGAGAATGAGCTATAAGGGAGTCGTGAGAACAATGCAAAGAAAATGGTACTAGCTTGTTGCTTATATAGAAAATGGGGACAAGGTGTTTGAACAATTAGGGAGTTTATCTTCTTATTTAGAAGTGAAAAATTATTCTCAGCTTGGGTGTATTTGATTGTGAGTGCATTTGGGAGTCCTTCAAATGTTCCAAGATTCGAGGAGAAGAAGATCATGATTGGTGTCATCTGAAGCAATGTCCCCAGTGCATGTTTTAAGGGTATTGGTTATTGTCACCTCCCGAGTATTGCATGTTTTCTTCACAAGCTTTGATGAACACACGACACGAGTATGACTAGTTTAATTTGGCATATCAGAAGGTGGGCCAATGGACATTATCAAAGTAAACAAATATCATGTGGGTAGCCTTTATGTGGATTAGTCTAACGGTGGTTCAATGAGAACAAAGTTAATTGGGCTTCGGGAAGATTGATTATTGTTTGATAAAAATTTATCGAACTACATTTTCTAAGACTTCATAAAATTTGAATACGTGCGTCGAGGATTAGAGGCTGTTGAGTAGCGTAAATTTCAATAATGCTCAATTAAATTAGTTAATTAAGTTCCAATCTAACAATTTATTAGTTGGAATTTAATTAATTAAATCATGCGGTCCCGATTAAATAGTCGCGTATGATTTATTATCCAAATTATAAGCGTAAGCATTAAAAATTGGACCGTCGAATTACTCAGCCGACAAATGAGAAAGCGAGGATGCATAATAAATAATTATTTCCTCAAATAAACATTTGGAAATAATTAAAAAATTTGGATAATTATTTCTTTTAAATAAATATAAAAGATATACTTTGCTCCGAACAAAATCGAGATAATTATTCTTTAATCAAGTTGGAAGAATAATTATCGAAGGTCAACCGAGAGAGACCGTCGAAGTCCAAGTTCAAGCAAGACCAACCCGAACTACAGGCTGTTCAAAACCCAATCGGCGAGCCCAAATCGGAAACTATGACTATATGCCTATAAATAGAAGGCATTTGCATTCATTTTAAGGGGATTAAATTCATTTGCAAAAAGAAGACAAAAAGTAGAAGAAGAAATTTCGACAAATGAGAGAGAACTCTCCCTCGACATTGATTGCATCGAACATTTAAACATGACACTTTGAATCTTGAATATTCAAATATTCAAGTCTTGAAATCGTGAACATCCAAGCATTTAAACATTCAGGTTCAAGATCAAGCTATTGACCCTTGAATTGAAGTGTACAACATCAAGTGTCGAAGTTACAAGTGTTCAATAATCGAAGCTCAGAACCCAGTATAGACCACTTGACATATAGTGAAGTAAAGAATCGAGAGGAATAAATAGGGTGTACTCCAAATCATATCAATAACGTTTCTTTGCAACCTCTTGTTCCCTTGTTCAAAATCTTGTCTTCGGACTTTAAGGAAATTTGTCGTTCTGGTAGCTTTCTCGGTCGATCCTTCGTGTACTTGATCGTCAATGATCGACTCGAGCCATAACGTGGGTTGCGTTCATTGTCCCCAAGGAGGAAAGATGTCAATAAGCGATAGTAAAGGGAGTAGAAGGAAATAACGGGATTTACTCGATCATCCACGCTCATGGGCATGTATGTCCAAAGGATCGCGAAGAAAGAATTGACTCTGTCCCGATTTGCTTAAGCATAAGGGGCCTAACAGCCATAAGCATAACGTTCCTTTCTTGAATCAAAGGGAATCATTTATCACCAAACTGCCCAAAAGAGTATAAGGAAGGAAATTTGGTAATTGGCATAATGCTTGATTTGGCCTTAGAAGCGGAGTCTGAACAGCTAACTACGGCAAAACCACGCTTTGTGATCGGATTATCGGACCTGACATTCGTGATTAAAGGCCACTTGGGAAGCGGTTCCTCCGTAAGATCCATAATTTTTGAAGAATGGAAGGAGGTGGGCCGAGTACCAACCAGGCGGTTTTCTTCCTTTTCTTGTAGCGGAAACTAGCAGGAGGAGTGGAAGAAGAGGGGCGCTTCCCCAAAGAAGAGATATTCCCCACGGAAACCGCAGGAATAAGAGGTTGTACAGGCCTTTGAGGAGAACAGCCAAGGCAGTTTTCACTACCCCTACTCGCTTAAAGAAGGGTGCGACAATGATCATCGTGGAAAGGGCACTTTCTTGGGATTCAGCTCTTGATTTACATTTGCATGTAGAATTTCACCTACATATAAAGAGGTTCAGAATCAGCGGTTAAGACATGGCCAAAACTTCAAAACAAGTAAAATATACCCAAGAGGTGGGTGGAGAAACATTTGGATGAAACTCCTCATCATGGATTAAATCTGCATGTATTAATGTGCCTGGCACATACACCTTATCTGGCTATGCGGAGAAAAGTCTCTTGAATATGACAATGTGAGTAGTAGTTATAAAAGTGGCCGAGAGAACTGGTGGTGCTTTTCTCGCGGAACCCGAGACTTTGGGAACAGCACAGTGCATACCCCTTGAACATAACGCATTGTTGTACGGCATTCCACGACTTTACGAGGATTTCTTAGGAACAAAAATATTGAACCACTTGGATTTAGCTGAGAGGTGAATACCCGAGTGGGAGGTATTATGCATATTAGAAAATAAGCGGGTAGAAGGTTTTATGTTCTATCTTCTGTATTTACTATAAAAGTAGTAGTGTTAGCCAACAACGTACTAATTTGGCCGGGGGCAAAGGTTAACCGCTTTTATGCATTGTTTATAAAGAAGTAAACTTGAGAATCATACTATAAGATAGGGATTCCATATACATTGTTGTCCATTCGAACGATTAGGACATTCTTGAGGAAGAATTAACTAGCGGTTAGAATATTTGCTCTCCTCGAAGGCGCATTCAGCGATATCGGGGATGTTAGTATCCCTAAGGTTAACAAGATCCTCGTTATTAAACTTTATATGTAGAGTTTCGGATATCGATAGAATCCTCATTAGTAAACTCCCATAAATCGTCCGCTGAGAGTCACCGGCGGGTGCTGTGGAGGCGGAAAGCGAGACTACTCGAGAGGGAACCGCGAATGAAGCGGTGGGATCATGGCTAATGGTTGGGCAGAAGTTTCTTCGCTTAAGGAGGGATCCAAGGTCAAAATATCATCATCATCGCCTTCAGCGACTTTGGATCGATCCATTTATTTCTTGAATAACTTCTTGAGAATATTACATATTAGTAAAAAATTGAAATGGCGGAAAGGTTATATCTATAGATAATTTCGCTCAGTAAATAATCTAAAATCCAGCAGTGGGATCAAATTACCGTAGGCTGGCGAAGGTGAGTGCGGCGGTTGTACATTAGAAGAGGTTTCCGCTGTTCGGATCTCTTCGGTGATATTTGTTCTTACATCACGCATCGGAATGTTACTTGACCATATGCGAAGGGATTCTGAGAGATAATGGCGGATTAAACACCGCGGTTGAATGATTTGAAAAAGGTAAATGAATAAAAATGGATACACTCGGGAGGAAATATGAAACGACCCCCAAAATGCCAACAGTCACAAAGATGAAGATGAATAGGTAATATATGAACAACCAGTTCTTGACAAATTTTGGTAAAAACTTTGAAAATTCCATAATCAAGGACGATTATAACCAAACTGTATTCTTAAAATGAAAGAATCCGAAATAAAAACTCTCAAATAACCTTAAGATTAAGCCCAGAATCAAAAGGCAGACTCGTGAAGAATAGTTTGGGATTAAAAGGTTTGAAGGGAATACAGACAAGGAAGTAAGGTTAAAATGTACTTGTGAAAAGGAGGTTCTACCTTTTGTAGAGGTTGTGGTCCCCAATGGGCTTCGGCGTTCTTGGTAGAGGCGCTGCTTAGAGTATCCCACATCTTGAAGGATTCCCGATTAACATCAAAAAGGGATCACAACTCTTTGATGTTTATTGACCCGCGCCTCGGAATTCATGAAGTAATTTGGAGGCTGCTTTGCGGATATATATACTTACCCAGGTTGAAGGGGCAGTAAATCCATTTTGTTGCTAAGCCCACGTAGCCCAGTTGCACGAGTTTGGTGGACCGAGGGCTGTAATGGTAAAGGTTCTTATAATGATGACATGTGTCACCACACATGTAATACATGTAATGTCACACGTACCATAGCACACATGTAAAGTTGGTAAACATTTTGTACGTAATAAAAAATTGAACAAAGGTAGGATGTTTGTTTAGTAGGCACTTGAGTAGCTTCTAAGTTCCTCGTAATATGTTGGAATTAAAAATTTCGGCCAGGTGTTTGTGTTGGAAGCATTTAGGAGTGTGACAATAACGAAGAGTCAAGATAGTCCTAGTGAAACTTGTTGCATTAGTCCTCATTATAGTAATGACATCTTTGTCTTGTTCATTCCTTGCGTGTCGACGGTCGACTCGTTTATCATTAATGGATATGTTTGTAATATCTCTTTGTATTTTTTCAGGGAGACAAGCTAGAGATAGTTGTCTTAAATGCCTCTGGTACACGCCGTGAATTCATGGAACTCAGGAAAGACTAATATGCACTCCCATACTTAATCCCAGGCATAAATGCTTTATTCTACCTTTGGCTACAACTTTGCGAATCTTGTCGTGGAATTTATCCTATTTTAATTCTATCACAGGCAATGTTTCAGATGTGACATGAACACATGAAATATTTTAACTAAATTCTTGGTTTGTGTTTGCATCATTGCTTGAAAAATTATTTCTCAATAATATGTTTTGAGATACATATTGAACCAAAGGTTTGTTGCCAGGTGGAAACTAAAAATCGACACATCTATGACCAAAAGGTCATGTGTTAAAACTGCGCCTCATTGCTAATTATGTAAAAGCAAAAAAAGATGTTGGCGAGGAGAACAATAAGATTTGGTCCCATGGGAAAGAAACAAGTTGGTCGATGAAATCGTTGTGTGTTTAGCTAGAAAGACAATGCTTAGTTAGTGTTAATGTTATTCTCTGATTTTAGGTGCTCTTTGTTTTTTTAATCTTGTCAACTTAGTATGTTTTAGGCTTCTTTTCATTTTGCCCCCGAACTATGATTATCTTTTCAAGTTGTCCCCTAGTGTTTTTATCTTTTCAAGCGTACCTCCTCAACTATCATTCTTTTCAAATTATCCTTTACCATCGAGTTTTGAAGTCAAATTGGATGAAATCTTAGTTTGATAGAAGGTAAACTTGGAATTATATATATATATATACATATTTTTTTATAATAATTTAACATGTGAATATATTTTAATAATACTTAAGAAACAATAACAAAATTATAAAAATCAAATTAACAACCTATCACGAATATACCTCTAAATCACAATCTATTGAACATGACATCCGCGTCCACGCGACCTCCTCGATTGTTGATTACATCGGACATCGATCCTTTTTAGCTATTTATCTTTTCTTTATAGGTAAGAAAACATATTAGAGCTTTAACATAATTGGTTGTTTTGGGCTTACGTTGGTATTAAGACCATAATAACATAAATCTTCTTGAAGACATAAGAACTAAATAATTATTGATTATTAAAACATTCAATATATGTTGAGTGTGAAAATATAATCAGCTCAGGTCGAGCTCCATATTATTCCAATCTTGGGACCTCATAACAAAGGGGAGACTTATATGTTGAACTTCTATAAAGAAACCATCAATGATAATAATAATAACGACATCATGATATCTATATTTTGAGTTTTTTTTAATCATCAAAAGACTAGTGAATAAGGCTTCCATGAAAAAGAAGGAGAGAGATGAACTATCTAAAGTAATATGCGAATTGATGGGCGAGATTGATATCTATCTTATTGGCAGAATCTTTGTTTCTTCCCAAAAATTCTTAAACCGCTAAAAAATATAAAAAGAGATTATATTATAATTATTTGAATTGTATTTTTTTTTGTAGAGATTTTTATTTGTAATCTATCACATCTATAATCTGATTAGTTATTTCTAGGGAATGACTTCAATTTTATTTGATATGTGTGTCTTCATAATTCAATTATATCTATAGTAATTCTACAGTTTATGAATGAATATTAATCATCAACTTAAATAAAAAAATAATAAAATACAACTGAGTTTATTGAATACTATACTGATAGCTTAATATCTGTGGTATCGACGAGCCTATCCAAGAGGTTGTAACGCGAAGAAAGATTTTATTATTTATATGTGCACGAAAAATAATAAAACCCCTTTGGGAAAATCCTTCCTGGTACAAATGAATTTATCAAACGGTTGGGGTTCGACTATCAGTCTAGTTATCTCCTACGTTTGTGGACATCTAGAATATGGCTTGACTTGATATGGAATCGAAATTTGCGCGAGCGTGGGTCGTGACTTGGATATGTGTCTCGGGGCCTAGGGCCCGAGTCTTGGTCTTTGACTTTGAATATGGTACGAACCGGGGTGCTTCGGCCCGGCCTTGATCCCGATGTGGTTTGTGGACTTGATGCTGGTCTTGGACTTCCGGTCCTAGTGATATGGGTTATGCGGTGAGGTGAGGGGCCGCCTTTTTGATATGTAAATTTGTTGGTGGCATGAACCTCTTTGATGTGGGCTAGATGTTACCACAGGACCACTAACGATATGTGGGTATCTCGGTGGCGGCTTGACCCTTCTTTGATATGGATTTGTGGTGACTTGGATAGTCTGGGCGGGATCATCGAGAACTTGTCTCCGTGTAGTTGGACTAGTTCAGGGGCTTTAGCAGCAGTACTTAACTTGATGAACCTTGTGGCCGAGGTGGGTTCTTGACTGACTTCACTTGTGCTTGATGTTGGATGTAGGCGGGGCTTAGGCTGGTTCCTCCCGCGATTTGTTCTGAGGGCCTTAGCGACGTGTTACACAGCCCAACAGATTTGAGTCTTGGTGGCTCATCTCCTCATCGGCTTTGGGGTTGTCTTCCCTTCCGTCGTTATGTTTTAAGCTCTATTTGGGGTTGAGAGTAGGGGCTTGACATCTTGATCCTACTCTTGATTTGATTTATTACAGGGGCCTTAGCAATGTATTTTTCGCAACTTGCTTTGAATGTTGGGTGGGCAGCTCAACTCCTTTGGTGTGGGTGCTTTAGGTGTTCTCCTTCCTTTGAATCTTCAAGCTTGGGGGTTGTATTCACTGTCTTGAAGCTTGGGGGTTCTAATCTTCTTTTGAATCTTGGTACTTTGGGGTTTGTGCTCACTGAATCTTGAAGCTTTGAGGTGGTTCAGGTGCTTCTGTTGATCTTCTTGTTTAGAGCTTTTCTACAATTTTTCCACCTTTTCCTTGCCTTTTTCTTCTCCTTTGCGCTTCCCGTTTCGAAAATTTGGGGGTAATTTATAGGCTTTGAGAACTGCCCCAGTTGGTTGATCCCATCTTCCAGGTGGATCGAGATGCAGTCGTAGATCATTTTAAATATTGAGGCAATGCGAATTTGTCGGATATTTAGCATATACACTCCCAAATGGAGATAGGTTTGTAGGTTTCGAGGTAAAAATAGTTCATTTATTGATCCCAACATTTCTTGTTGCATTAATTCAAGCCTCTTATCTTTCGGAAACCCTATTCTAGGTTTAAAGTTAGGTTTAACTAATATAAATTCCTAACTTTAACCTAAACTTAACTTTAGGTGCTTGAATCCCGGAAAACCTATTATTTTAAGCATAGTCTTGAATTTAATTAGGCTTCGGGAAAATCCTAATCTGTTATCGTGTGATTTTGTTGTAAATTAATTAAATTAACAAATTCATGGTAGTTTTATTAATTTAAATGAATTAAATTTCCATAATTTAATTAATTAAATTTAAGATACTACATTCTTCTTTATTGGATCCGTGAGTACTTGATGTCGTTATGCTTGGCCTTGGAGTTGAACACGTGGGTGCGTGATGTTGTCTCAGTCTTACATCACCAGTGTGGAATCTTTCAGTGCCCATTGTCCTCCGTAGTTTGAAGCCTTGTATGCGTGACGCAGTGCATTGCGGGTCTTTTGTTGAATTTACTTGATATCTAAAGTATGTGGTGAGGTAGGATGTTCACAACTAATTCTCCATCCACTAGCATCCTGCTGATCGTGAACTCACATAGATACCCAGATATGTAGAGTGAAGGTGATCGCCCATCTTTTGCTAGCGTAATGTACGTTTGTGAAGGTGATTGTGAAGCTCTAATGGACATCTAGGATTTCTGGGCGCCTACGAGGTTGTCCACGCCTGGGATGTCTTCGATCTCATTGCATATCGGCCGGGACTCTTTATATGTCTTCCTGATCATAGTCTCTTGGGTAGTCTCCTGTTCAGGTTCAGTGCTTTTTCAGAAATCTTACGGCGCTTTGATTCAATTTGGTTTTGATAATAGTGAGGTTATGTGATTGTGAGGGACATGTCTTCTTCTAGTAGTATGGATCCTTGGCGGGAGAAAAAACTTCTCTATTGTACGTCCTAGTACCCGATGGTACTTGCAATAGTACGGTTTTATTATACATTGGCCTCTTACGGGCCTTAGGCTCGGGTAGTTCGATCGGCTTTTCTTGAGTAGGTCTCAGGCATCGGGGATGTCAGTCTCGAAGAAGGGGTACTCATTGGCTTGCATCTCTTTCGGTGTAAGGAGCCTTTGTCCCGAGGTTGAGTCCTCCTCTCTTTCTTAGTCTTGTACCGCTCAGATGCATTCCACTTTTCGGTGAGGACAAAATGTGACCGTATGATCCCAAGCTTGTTCGGTATTGTTGCATGTCTCACATGAAGTGGGTGATCTTGTTGGTTGAGGTTCAGCCATCAAACTATTGGAACTTTGGACGTTGATAATACATGGCATCTTCATGTTGGAAATATGAAATATTTGAAATAGTACAAATTGAACAATTCGATTGTACAATTTACTCATTAAAAGTTTAAGTTCATATATACGTTTGATTATATATAGTAATGTTAAATGATAGTATACTCGATATGACAGGGGTTATGACTGCAAGGTTCGCTGTGTCGATATACTAACATATAATGTTAGGTTAACATTTATTAGTATATGACTTTGTCGTCGAGCCTAAGAGATCGCACCACATTATAGCGAGTCATGAATTTTATTATAACTTTCGGGGTTTAAAAAATAGAACTATATAATAACATTGGGAGAATTTATAGTGGTAATTAAGCACTTTGTTCTGACTAAAAGAGGTTGAGTGATAGAGGGTTCACGAAATCTTCCTTTTGTAGAATCATTATTGAGCGTTACGCAGTAGAACTTTCGTCTTTATTTTAGAGATAAGAAGTAGTAGATTCACAGAACTTTCTTTCTTTTTAGTCGATGACTTGAGGAGGTGAGAGTTTTGTAACTTCTCCATAAAAGGCTAAAAGCTAGGATTTTGATGCACATATAAGGCTACTTTTGGAGAAGAAAGTCGTTCATTCACTTTTGGTATTCGCATTTGTGAAAGGCAAAAAACTTTTCTCTCATAAATTTTCTATTTGGTCGATCATTAGGTGGAAGAATTCGCTGAATTTTTACGCCCAACCTCTTCCGTAGTTCAATATTTGAGACTAGTAAAACTCCCCGAAAGGGACTTGTTAAACTCGGTTGTGTGGACAATCTTGACGTTCTACTTTGGATGCTTGTAGGGTCTTTAATCCTGATATTCATTGCCATTTTTCGATGAGTATTCCCCGAAAAGAGCAGTGCATAATTTTACGTCTCCTAATTGTGTTATACAGCCGGTAGTGATCATGGGATTACGTATCCATAATATTGTTAGAATATTATTTATATGTTAGAAACACGACAATGGCATACGAGCAGGTTACTAGATTGTATTTAGGTAATATGAGTCGTGAATTCCATAAAGTTCGAATATATGCTATATTTTGTTTTATGTTAATCTTTAACCGTTTTACGTATGAATACTTAATTAAAATATAGTTGCATAGTTGGTCAATTTTGAAGTTAATATAATACTAGAATATTTTCTAATTAATTGTTGTGTGTGAAACTTATTAAGTCGAAAACATAATCGAATTCACCGTAAGCACAAAGGAAGTGGGCGTGTGATATGCGTCATGCGCCCAGTGGCGTTGGTGAACTCGAACCTAAATTCGAACCAAGTTAGAACATCGAATCTTTAACCGTCACGTTTATCGTTCGGTTGGACTTTTTGGCTAGTTAAGATGTTCGGACATGATTAAATTGATTGAAATTAATTTCCATCTTGAGATTAATTTATTCAATTTAATTGTTATAATTAATCAACTACAGTAAATTCAAATTAGTTTTAATTTGTTAAAAATAAAAATAATTAATTGGATTAGAAATAAATAATTACAAGAAAATATTTAAATTAAATATAAGTATAAAATTATTTGATAATTAAATAATTATATAATATGAGATAAAATTCGAATTAATTTAAAGCAGTGTTTATATTATCGATAATTAAACAATAGTATAATAATTGATTGATGGATATGTACTCTTTCAATCTGCTAAATCCATCTTGTACTTTTATAAATATAGTTTAGATAATTAATTTGTTCATGTATGTCTCCATCCAGGTCAAAATGGTGATCTTTTGGCCTAAAATGCACACAAATTAAGGTGGAATGTATTTTACACTATTTAACCTTATGACAACTATTTCATTATGTTTAGAGACAATTAATGATGTCAATTAAAGCAAATAAGTAGAATTGTACTCCAACTTGAAATTAAGAAAATTTGAACAGCAGGTACAAACAAATTGCCTCAAAAAGTGAGTTGAATTAGAGTGAAAAGTTTGGAGCCAAAACCAAAATGCTATGAATATGAACCAACTTCAAATATGGAGGACTGCATATATATGCACTTAAATGACATGATTTAGATAACAAACAGCACAGTCCCAATTTTTCATGGCTGGAAATGTCACAAACTTCAATGTTGTGGCTGATCCCATATTGCAATATCTATCGAGATATAAATTGTTTTAAAGATATACTTTAGATTAATACGGAGTATATGAATGTCTATCTACGACTTTTCATTTCTCTATCTAATCAATATTCCTAGACTTGAAAATGAAAACAGCATTAAAAATCATTGGTCTCATTAAAATAGAAAGAAAGAGTAAGGATATAAAGAAAAATATGAAAAGTTATGCTGAAAATGTAAAATTAAATATTTTATTACAAGAACAAAAATTTAGAAGATTAACATGTTGGGACGGAGGAGTATATGTTTAGATATATTGATAGATGCCATGAGATTTATGATATGACTTATTTGTATTTATAAATCACGGCTGTATAGTTTTGCCTTAAATGAATGACCTATGAATTAATTATTTAACTGTTAATATAATTAAAAGATGGAGGCCGCTACGGAAAAATAGTGCGTGGTTAAGAACTAGTATAAGTTTAGTATTTTCTACTTAAGTCATCACCCGTGTATCTCGAGTATTATGTTAGTCTTACAACTTATGTGATAGAAATTTAGTTTGATAAAATATATGTCTTAGCATAATACGTAAGTATTACTAAGTATAACTAATTTCACCATTAAGTTAAGTAATGTGTCACAGCTCGAATTGTCCATATTTACGTCTCGGATGCGTGCCATTGATTCTTCTAGTGATGATGAGAAATGAGAAATTCCAATAAATTTTTAGCCTCGGAATTTGGGGTGGCGGGGTAGAGGGTTGGGGGCGGTGGGGTAGGGGGGTTAATCATTGGTGGTGGTGGTGAGTGGATGAAGGGTGGTGGTGGGATGAGGGGTGATTGTGATGAAGATGGTTGGAGGTGGAGGAGAAGTTAGATTAATAGCATATTAATAGGTAAAAGACTATAATACCCTTATTTAAATGTTTAAAAATGCCCCAAAATAAGTGATAATCACCAAAAAACACGGCGGGGCTACAAAATTAACGGAATGGAATGTGAGTGATCAAGCGGGGAATTATCTAAATAGAATTGATCGAAGTGCAAAAGTGGTAAGGTTAGTCATCTTTGGTGCCATTCGCTCTTCTTATAAACTAAGCGAGATTATTGTTTGTTTTGCGTATCTTACATAGTGAAAATGACCTCGACACTAATAGCACAAAACTCTTGATCATTGAAAAATCTGAAATAAATGACATTAAGTTCCTAAATTGGAAGCTAGGAACTTGAGAATAGTCCTGAGTCTGAAAGAGCAGAATGCGTGGTAACCCGAGCTTCCTCCAGGCAGAAGAAGGTGATGAGGAAGGCAGCTTCTTCTCAGCCAGTCTGAATGATGCTGCGATATCAATGTCTAATGTTGGCAAACATAGGCAGAATCTTCATATTCAATTAAATGTGAGCATTACAGTAGCCTGGCTGAAAAGCTATTCAAAGAGAAGCGGCAAGCAATGAGAGGTAAGACATTTGTGCGCTTCATTGATTGTAAAGATTGGGCAATGGACAACTTTGTGAATCCCAATGTCATAAAGATGATAAATTTAATCGAAAGGCTTGACTCATTTCATTTGACTGTCTCGGGAGGCTGGTAATGGAAAGACATTATCGAAGTAAGTGGTTGCCTAACTGCGTTCATGACTTTGTGATGAACTTTAACATGCATCGATTCCATAGTCGTGATCATTATTTGCATTCTATGATCAACCCCAATGCTTCTTGGAACCTTAAGAGAAAAAAGCTCAATACGTTATGATGGTATAAAATAAGAACAATATAAAAGCAGCGGTGGAAGGCTAATAAGTCGACAGCTGCGGCCTCGAATCGTCAGAAAGGATGCCAAGAGAAATGATAAGTGTCATCATTGTGGTGTTAAAGGGCCTTGAAAGCGGGTGTAAGTGAGAAAAAGAAGAATGGAACTGGTATTGCCTTTCCCGGTACGGTATTTATGTTATTCTTGTAAAACTTCTTACTCACGACCAACACAGGTGTTGGACACGAGTGGGTACTCATATTTTTTCGAAGTAATGCGACTTGTAAGAGTAAGAAGGCGGCTAGAGAAAGGTGAAGTGGACTTGAGGGTCGGCTTAGCGGATCAAAGAGACTGATGTGCTGGTCTCTAAATTAGGATTACCTGGTTTTAAATCTTGTTTTGAATGATGTTTTGCCATGCACCTTTGACGAAATACTATTTCCATTTCTCGTTTAACTTTGGATGGATTTTTCGATTTCAATAAATGCTAAATGTTGCTTTATTTCTCGAGATGAATAACTTATGGTATTGCCAGCGGCGATAGCAGTCTGTATGCGTGTTAGACCTGAAAACAAAGAGACATATAACGTGAATATTAAAAGGAGAAAACCGGTGGGTTGAATCCAACGTACATGTAGCCTTCTGGGCTTGGTCACATTATTGGCAAACACATGAAAAACTTAGGAAACAACGGTATTAGCAGTTGAATGAATTTGAGTCATTCGACATCATGATCATCTTGATGACAGATAGCCCAATCGCCCATCCTTTGGAACAAAGATGAAAGAGGAGTAGCAAATTTGTTGGAAATCATATACATACCAATGTATGCGGGAACCAATGAACAAACTTGCAAAAGTTGGTTTCTCATACTTTATAGCCTTCACACATTATTCACGATTAGATATGGTTATATATCTCACAGGCATAAACATGAAGCGCTTTGAAGTGTTCAAAGGATTTGAAGAAGTTGAGAACCAACTCCAATAAAACCATCCAGGTTCTCCGATCGATAGAGGCGGAGAATACTTGAAACCATGACTTCAGTGCTTGTCGAGGGTATAATGTGGCTATTTCTTTGCCGAAAAGGAGAATTGACCGCACAGACATGGTTTGATCAATAATGAGTACCTGACACTACCCGGTAATCAATGGGGATATGCGTTACAAAGCGCAATGCATACACTAAATAAAGATCCAACAAATCGGCTCCACCCAACTCCAGATGAGTTATGGTTTAGAACCACCAGATAGCATATATGAAATTTGGGGCGGTGAAGTCTATGTTAAGAAAGTTAACAAAGACAAACTAGGACTAATCCAGAACCATCTTCTTCGTGGATATCATAAGAAAACTTTGAAGATTATTACTTCAATCAAAAAGCGAGAACAAAATATTTTTTGCCCATCTTGGTCTTCCTTGAAAAGAAATTCATGGACAAAGAATCGGGAAAAATGATCTTGAACAGTTCAAGACAGAGGAGAGGAGTTATTTAACGGCGCCGAATCTCTGAGGAGGTGGATCCCTCTTTACATAGAAGAGGTTCCACTTGACCTGAGGAAGCTAGCGGATGAGCAGCCTAAGATTCAAAAACTCTTGAAGATCTGAAAAGAACTTCGTCAAGAACCCGATAGATAGTCTGAAGCTTTCTTAGTTGAAGCGACAAGTCTTCATCTGAAGAATCAAATAAGTGAAAGGAGACTGACATTGAATGGCTTTTAGCCATGAAATCCGAATCGACTCGATGTGCCATAACGAGGTGGACATTAATCGGCTACCGGTGCAAGACCCGTGAATCTGGTGATTGTTTAAATAAAGCGGATAAGGATGGAAACGTCCACGTTTATAAGGCTAGACTAGTAGCCAAAGGTTTCAAGCAGATTCAAGGAATTGATTATGATGAAACCTTCTCACCAGTTGTCAAGTTTAAATCAATTCAGATTCTCTTAGCCATTCTTGCATATTACGATTACGAAATATGGCAGATGGATGTAAAAACGACATTCTTGAATGGGAATCTAGAAAGGGCGTACATGACTGACCTCCGGGTTTACATTATGAAGGACCTAAGAAGGTATGCAAGCTACACGAGATACATTTATGGGTGACAAGCATCCGAAGTTGGAATCTTCATTTCAATGAAGTAATCAAAAGTTTTGGATTTGCTAGAAACGAAGATTCTTGTGTATACAAGAAGGTTAGTGGGAACTTACGTTTGTGGTCTAGCGTAGCCGACATACTAATCATTGGAAATGACATACCAATGCTTGAGTCAGTCAAAGCATGGCTATGCAAATGTTTCTCAATGAAGGACCTAGGAGAAGCCCAATACATTCTTGGAATCAAAATACATAGGAATCGTCCAAAGAAAGGTACCGTTAGGTGATCAGGAACACTTATATTGATAAGTTTACACATAGATTCCATGAGACTACAAAAGAGTAATCTTCCCATGAAACATGGAATATCTCTCGATCGTTTGATAGTCCCACTACAAAGAATGCGATGCATGAGTAAGGTTCCATATGCCTCGGCCATAGGATCCATGCATATATGTCATGTTGTATGCGCAGCAGAGGCGTTTGCTACGCTTTGTATGTAGCAAGTCGTTACCAATCGTATGCGAGGTGGTGCACATTGAGAGAGGCTGACCATCCTTAAGTACTTGAGAAGAACTAATGATGTATGTCACCGTGTGCGGAGGGGAGAGATGAGTTGTTAGTCGGAAAGGCTGCAACGTGCAGTTCCAAGCAGGACAAGATGATTCTAGATCTTAGTCTAGTTGTGTATTACACTTTGAGCAGGTGGAGTAGTGTCTTGGTGCCGGTAGCAAGCGAGCCTTGTGGTGATCAGACAACATTTGGTACATTCTTGTCGGAGGCGCAAAGGAAGCTTGCGGGACCTAGAAGTTAGGTGAGTGAACTTGGAGTGGTACCTAGCATTAGAATCAATCCCCAATTTGTTATCACGCTTAACCTTTGGTGCAATTGCTGAAACTAAGGGAACAGAACACATCACCGATCGAAGCATGTACTCGGGAAATACTATCTAGATTTCGGACATAGTGAAGAGGAGCGTGTCGTATGTAAATAAACACAAGCGATAATTTAGCAAACCTCTTAACTAAACCCCTAACAAAAAAAGTCAAACATGATAAACACATGCTGTAATCTTTGGATTGAAATGTATGTAGTGAGTGTTAGTTTTAGTGGGAGCCAATTTTATTTTAAATATTTCAATTGTCGAGACAATGTATGAATTTCTATCTTCTAAATTCAATGATATATTTACCACGTTCATATTTGTATATATTTATATTTCATTGCTGAAACAATGATACTTGAATTCTACTAGCAATCTCCCCAAAGTTCTACAGAAATTAGGATACATGATACGAGCAAAGAGATCTGCAATGACCTAGAGAACAATGAGATTGTTAGATCTGAGTAGGTGTTCAGGATTGGAATCGAACACCAAGCGACTAATGTGTGGTTGGTTGGTGATCACATTCTTGGATAAAAAGGAGTGTACTCTAATCAATCATGCAAATAGTTTATTAGAATTAGTTTAGTGTATGATTGGACATTCTGTTAGTGAAACTTAGAAGATAACATATCAATGTCCTAAGAAGAATTCTCACAAAACTTATGGTTAAATGGCGATTCTTCGACCTGCGTGGTAGGATTCCGTTTTACAAGAGTAGTGTATTTTAACCTTGTCAAACGTCTTTGTAAAAGGAAGACTATACTTGGCGCGTTGTGTTGAAGATATACTCTGAAATGTAAGGATGGAAAGACATGTACATCATAAGGAATTTGTACAACCGGATATGTCGGTAGTTTTCTACTATCTTGGTGAATTAATGGCGATTGTGATGGCCATCTCCAGCTTGGTGCTGGATATCGCATTAATTTGTAAAAGCCGAGAAGCTTCTGATTGCGAGAGTTTGGTGACAATAATCTTACCATAGCTTGACTGTTGGAAAATCGGTCTGAAGGAATGGATTGACACAGTAACCATCAAAGGGCAAGTGGGAGTGTTGAAATATGAGATATTTGAAATAGTGCCCGTTGAACAATTTTATTGTACAACCGATTCATTTAAGTTTAAGTTCGTCTCTGGATTCGATTATATAATAATGTTTGTATTAGGATACTCAAATAATATACTAGGGTTGATGGAATACTAGGGCCGTTCATAATTAATATACTAACATATAATGTTAAGCAACATTTATTGTTATATGAAACTTTGTCAATCAGCTTTGTCTAACCCGAAAGTGAGTCGTAATTTAATTAACTTTCGAGATTTAAAAATGGAACTATAGAAAGAACATTGGGGGCCGAATTTCCAATTGTTGGAAATTCACCCCTGAATACCGACTTTAAAAGAAGGTTGAAGTGATAAGGGTTCTGGAATATTTCTTTTGTAGAATCATTGTTGAATATTCTACATACTCGTGCCTTTATTTGAGATAAGTGAGTAGATTCTAGAACTTTTCCCACTTCCGCTTTAGTCGACCAACTTGAGAATTGATAGAGTTTTGTTTAGCTGTCCATAAAAGCCTAAAAACTAGAATTTTGATGCTATATAAGATCCTTTTTGGAGAAGAAACTTGCTCGTTCACTTTTGGTATTCAACTTTTTGTGTGAAAGGCAAAAACTCTGCTCTCCTCTTTCCTATTTGGTCGATCGTGGGTGGAAGAATTCCTTTGAGATTTTTCTGCCCAGCCTCTTCCATAGTTCAGCTAAATGAGTTCTAGTAAAACTCCGAAGGGACTTGTTCGCCCGTTGGTGTAAAATGATATTGGAGGCGTTAAACGGATACTCGTGGAGTCTTCGTCGCGATATTCGTACATTTCGATAATTATTCTGAAGAAGCGGTAAATTTTCTATCTCTTAATTATTGTTTACAAGCGGTAGTGATCATGAGATTCATATCCATGGTATTACCCAGGAATATTATTAATCGTTAGAAACGCAGCAACGAAGCTATACATGCGGGAGGTACGTGAGACGACATTAGAATATAAAGATTGCTTCGTTTTGAGTATCTTTCATTGCCCCAATATGAACTCCCTCGGTTGTGCGACTAGTATGGTCTCGTAAAATTTGGTGCTTGTAGTCTTTGCCGCTGGCTGGTTACCCTTGAGGCGTGCTTGAAGCTTGACATGGTGGACTTAGAAGTGTCTCAATGACTTCATTTGAGGTGTTAGGCGCCTCTTGAGGGGGTGTGGTTCTCGGTCGGCCACATGAAGCTTGCATCTGGTGCTCGTGATCAAGTATCTTCTACATCCCAGTGAAAGAGACTCTTTCCACAACTTTGCATATACTTGACCGTGTCTTCATGCGACTTTTGTTAAAAAGGCTATCTATTTGTTCTATGGTGGTGATTCCGTCAATCATAGGATATATAGGAATTATCGAGGTCTGTGTATGATCCGTATTTGGATTGAATTCCTTCCATGGATGATTTGGGTATAAACGTAGTTAGTTGTGATGAGTACCTTGGTTGAGTAGGCTTTGAGCCTTGAGTACTCGAGGTCAACTTTGTATGTGACATGTCATCCCGGGCTATATGGAAGCGCACAGTCATCTGACGGGTGGTAACCGTCTTCTTCTAAAGCTCACAGTAGTATGTTGGGCCGGGGCCGTATTTCTTCTAAAGCTCTGGTAGTATGTTGGAGCTGAGACCTCGGTTGTCTTTTTCTGAAGGGCTTCTATGAATCGGGTGACGAAGCGATGAGAGATAAATCCTTGGTGCAAAAGATTTGTAACCTGAAAGAAAGATTTTATTATTTATATGCGCACCGAAATAATAAAATGCTTTAAACTCCTTCACAGTACAAAATTTATCAAGCGAGTTGGGGATGGGCTAATGATCTAGTTATCTCTACGTATGCTTGCGTCTAGGACTGATGGACTCAGTTGGCTTGAGCATGGATACAGACTTGGATATCGTCTTGGACGGGGCTGGGGCAGTGCTTGAGTCTTGTTTTGGATATGGTCGAACCGAGGCTTCAGCGGCCTTGATCTGTGTGGTTGTGGGCTTAATCTTTAAGTCTTTTGACTTTACGATCACGGCATGATATGGGGGCGATTGGTGGTGAGGTCCTTCTTTGATGCTATTGAGCTAGTTGGTGGTGGCAGAACTCTTCTTTGATGTGTGTGGGTTGGATGGTGTACCCTTGGACCGCTTCTTTGATAATAATAGGCTTGTTGATATGACTTGAACCTTATTTGATATGATTTGTGGTAGCTTGGATATAGTCTGGCAAGGAATGCTTTAATGAAACTTTTCTCGTGTGTTGAACTAGTTGAAGGCCTTGGCGTAATCTTGAACTTGATGAGCGTTGTAGCCGGGGCTGAACTAGTTCGAGAGGCCTTGAAGTAGTTTTCCTTATTGCTGATGTTGGATGTAGAAACGAGAGGAGCTTGGCTTTGTTACCACGCCACTTCATTTTGCGAGACATGTAGTGTGTTTCTGCGAGCGATTTGGAGTGCTGGGCTGGCGGTACGTCTCCTCATCGGCTTTTGGGATTGTCTTAACCTCGCTATGTTTTAAGCGCCTATTTGGGGTTGGTAAGGGCAACAACTTCATGCCCCACCACTGGTTGTGTATGAGTGCTTAGCGTGTTTCCATGACTTGCTTTGAATGTTGGGTGGAAGCGTACCGGCTCTTGCAGGAATAGGTGAGTCAGGTGTTCTCCTTCATTGAGATCTCTTTGAAGCTTGGGTTATGCTCCTTTAATCTTGACTTGGGGTTGTCTTTCGCACAAATCTTGAGCTTTGGGGGTTGTCTCCACTGGAAACTTGAGCTTTGAGGTGGTTGGAGGCCGCCTGCTTGATCTTAACGTTAGCGTGTTTGCGGCTTTCCACCTTTCCTTGCCTTTTTCTTCACCACCTCCACCTTCCTTATTTTCGAAAATATGGGGGTATTTATAGGTTTTCAGTCTTGCTTCTGATTGGTTGATTCATCTTAGGGTGAACCTTAATCAACACATGTTATTGATTGTAAATTAATTAAATTAACAAATTCATAAGATTAAATCTTATTAATTTAAATTAATTAAATTTTCACTAGAGGTCTCAGGCTCAATTCTTGGCAGATGAGTAATTTCTACATACTTTCGTTCAGTGAACCCGCTGTATTGGGACTTTCGAGTGCTACTATGCGACTTTTATTGTGATCGTGAGATTTCTAGTTTTACTGTGATTCACGTAGACTTAGTGCAATATTCAAGTGAAGATAATGTTTATGTAGCAGACTTTAAAGAGAAGATAAGTTGTTTCTTTGGAGCTTAGACTCTCATTGCTTAATTTAAAATTTAATTTCAGTTTGATATTATATGTAATTTGTAATTCCTATCATTAGTAAAAAAAATAAATGCATATAATAAACAACTTCTTAAAAAAGAAAAAGCTTCATAAAATGGATTTAGTGTTATGCGTTCGTTCCGATGACAATAATGACCCTTACTCCTTTGATACTTTTTCAATTTTATTAAACATTATATCACCTAAAAATTAGAGATTATATTAGCATTTTCAATTTACTACTCCTCTAGTTTTTATTAATTTGACCCTTACACCCTTAATTAATATATATATATATCATTTAGGTTGGTGTATTGTAAATATTAACCATGACCACTAAGGTTTTAATTTCTCATATGGTTAAAAAGTAAATTTGTTATTGAAAATAATCCCACATAAATGAAGTGAATGATACTGTATTTATTAGGGATATAAGAAGAAGAATAAGCTAAAATATACATTAAAATTGTAGAATGACAAATGATTAAAACCAAGAATTATAGGATTGCCGTTTATTTAATTGATAAATGGAGGTAAAATTACTTCGTTATGAGGTTAAATGTATTACTAATATATCATAAAATATTTGATCAAAAAATACTTTTAATTGATCGGCAGAAAATAAAATACTTTATTAAGGAATAAAATTAAAAAGATTAAAATAAAATTGTATTAAAATCCTATATTATTAAGTAAAAATAACAAATGATAAATTTTTGTTATATAATCAAATAAATTAAAATGGAAAGTAAAATGCAGAGCAAGTAATACAGGTAATGTCACACCATAGGACACATGTAAAGTCGGTAAATATTTTGTACATAAAAAAAAGGAACAAGGTAGGATATACTATATTTAATTGATTGATAAAATAATATACTCTTACCACACTGCTAATTTAAGTATCGAAAGTGTCATGGTATTAGTCTCTTTTCACTTGTCTGCATGAGGGTGAAGCTTGATGCTGCTGCAAAACTTGTCCAATACCTTGGCTCGAATCTGTCGACTATGTTATAATCTTGTAATAAATCTTGTATTCATCAATTCTGCCATAACAATAAAATTTACAGCACCGAAATTAAAAGGTTGTTTTCTTGCAAAATAGATATGGCAATGGAATCGTCTCAACACATATAGTGTTACAAGGCAATAATCCGGCGGAAACAAAGAGGTCAAGGCCTCAAGATGAATAATGGCCGAAATAACCCACAGATGCATCTATCTCCTATTGATGTTGTCCCTATGAGCAAATTATCCTATTTCAATCCATAAATTTATCCAAATTTTAAATTCTGAACTCATAAAAAGTATATCAACTACTTCGTATTAGTATGTTCAATATATATATGTATATATAAACTTTAATACTATTAATTATGGAGTATAATTTTGATTCTAAACAATCTTGTGTGGGTTTATTATTAAAGTTACAAAATTTATTAACTTTGATCAGTTTGATTTCAATTTATTAATTTTATCATGAAAAACTAAATTGGATAATATGTATGAACGAAAGAATAATATTTATGATTCGACTCATCTGCCTTTTATATATAGTCATAGTAAGGGCTGTAAACAAGCCGAATCGAACTGAATATTCCAAGGTTCGAGTTCGGCTCGTTCAGTTCAAAAAAAAGATTCGGTTCGGCTCGGCTCGACCGAATATCAAAAATTGATATTCGGCTCGAGTTCGATGTCAATTTTTGACAAAATATTCGGCTCGAATTTGGCTCGTTTTTTCGAACAGTTCGAAAAAGCTCGGTTCAAAATAATTTTTTTAATTTTTTTTTTTAAATTTAATCTTTGGGCTTTGAGGTTTGGGTATTGGACAACTAATTTGGGCTAATGGCTAATACATAAAAGAGGGGAGGGGTATTATATTGGACAGAGGAGAGTTATTGGATGAGAAGGTACATATATATATATATATATATATATATATATATATATATATATATATATATATTTTAGAGGTTATGCTTAATTCGAATCGAATCAAATATCCACGAGGTTCGAGTTCGGCTCGTTCGGTTCAAAAAAAGATTTGGCTCGGCTCGACCGAATATCAGAGTGATATTCGGCTCGAGTTGATATCAATTTTGACAAAATATTCGGCCTCAATTTGGCTTCGTTTTTGAAACGATTCGGCTTCGATTCGAAAATCATTTTTTTAATTTTTTTAAATTTAATCTTTGAATTTTAGACTTTGAACTTTCGAGTTTATTGGTTTGGATATTTGGCAACTAATTTGGGGTACAATGGCTAATACATAAAAGATGGGAGGGGGTATTATATATTGGGCCAGGAGGAGGGGATTATTGGATGAAAGGTACATATATATATATATATATATATATATATATATATATATATATATATATATATATATATATTACCCGATGAATACCCATTTGAAGCAAATGAAACTTTTCAGGCTTAGATTCGGTACCGGTTCGCGAAACTTAATGAAAAATAAAAGGCTCGGCTTCTACGTTTGAATTTTTCGGGCCAGAACATTGACAAGCTATTTTGACCAGAGATTCGTGAATCGTATCGAGTTTTTAGAACAAGTGACAGCACTAGTCATAAGTGCAAAGTACCTAACATTTTTATCAGTCTACATAGTAACAAAGGCCAATAATCAAAGGGTCAATCCTTAACCATATATAACTAGTCAGAAGTGACATAAATGGCGGCAAAGGTCATGGCTGTCGTCTTCTTATTGGTTTCTACTTCATGTGAGCTTCTTCCCCCTCACGATCCATACAAAATAATTAACAAACAAAATTCAGGTGTGTGAACAAGCTATGTCAACCTATATTTTGAATTTGGTTTATCTAGATAATGATGTTTATATAAATATAACTTTAATAATGTTTGTATATTGTCTCACACTAAAAAATTGCATGCTCATAACTTTTTTATATATGTAATGCAAAGAAGGAATTTTATTATTTTTTTATAGGGTATGAGAAATAAAATTCGTTATAGGGAAAATTAAAGCTGAATTAATACTGAGTTTTATCAAATCGAAGAGGATCGTATCGAAACTATGGATCCACTAGTATTTCTTGACGATTTGTGAGATCTTGACTTATGACTTGACTTGATTTAATTGAGCTTGGTATGACTTGAGCTTGATTTGGGTGATTTGAGCTTGATCTTGATTTGACTTAGTTTGGATAGAAGGCTCTATAATTTGGCGGACTTGGATAGGAGCTCACATGGTTTGGATATGTGTCTGATGCGGACTTGGATATGGATCGAGCACAGGGCCTTGGCTGACATATTCCCGTGTTAATTTTGTATGGACTTGATCTTGGCTGCTTGGACTTGATCTGCAGTACACCTTAGACTTGATGGACTTACTAAAAGCGTTTGCGGTGTGAGGCGATGGCTTTGGTACTCTTTTGGTAGGGTATGTAATTTGAATGACTTGACCACAGGTGGGACTTTATAAGCAGTAGGCCTCTTGTCTTTAATGGAATTTGATTTGGGGATAGAATTCCAAGCCTTAAGTTGTATGGAGTGATAGCAAGCAAGTATTGAGAAGTGTTTAACTTGCTGGCATCTTCTGAGGAGACACTTAGCCGGTGATGTTGATGTAGAGTGGGACTTAAGAGATATGACCTAGGTGGGAACTTGGTGATTTGGCACCAGCGGACTGATTTAAGCTTTGAAGTAGCGTTACTTTTCGCTCTGACGACCTTATGACTTGTTGTTGTAGAGTGATGATCGGTATCGAGGTGGGCGTCCCGATCTTGTTGATGATGCGTCGATTGAGCCGGGGGGCTTTAGCGACATGTTTTACGCCTAGAATCCACGACTATAGGGTAGGCAGCTCGGTGTATTCCTATATATGGAATTTGATGAATCAAACACGAGATTTTTGGTGTTCTTGTAAGATTATGAATAATGAGGAGCTATTTAGCTTATTCACGAATATTCGAAGTGTTCTCGAAACTTTCGTCCCGATTCGTGATTTTGCTTGAACATGAAAAATTATTACGTTTGTCAGAGTAACCTTGATTTGGTCACTATTTTGGCCTCAGGTGTTTCCAGCCACCACGTGGTGTTCTTGTTGTTTAAAAGATTTAACAGAAATCGAGAGGTTTTTCTTTGTATTTTCTTAGGGTTTTTGAATGATTTCTTGATCGTATTTTTAGAAAATAAGGGGGGGTGGGGGGGTTTATATAGACAAGGCACAATCTTTGCCCCAATTGGTTGGTTTATTTTCGGTGGGTTATAGTCTTAACCGTTGATTTTTTGAGGCAATATACGGACCATTGATCAAAAGCACAACTTGGTCTGATAAACCTAAAATAAGCTCTCTCTTTGAGGTCCACGGACTTTGGAACTTTTGATTTTGACCCCAAACTTCTTGGAGTCTTCATTTTGAACCCCCGTTGTTTCTAGATTCTTCATTTTGAGCCACGTGGCTTCCGGAATGTTCCTTATGGCGGATTTTAATCAATAAAATTGGGGGTTTTCGAGCCCTAATTTTAATTGACATTTAATGCGAGAATGTAAAAAGCATACGTGGGTACATCTTTGATGCAGTTAGCAACTTCTCCCTCGGGAGATTAGAGGTTGTGATTAGCCATATTTAGAGCTCTTTAAGTCTTTCATTTGGGGCTATTGCGGTCCTTGAGGTCATAAATCCATTGTCATTTGGGCACTTTTGAAGGATGATTACTTTTTTTCTACAAAGGATTTTTACGTGACTCGTATGGTCGCGATCCACAGTCGACCTACGGTCATTTGAGCGACTTGTAGGATGGTTGACTTATTTAGGATTTGTTGTGACATGATTTATGTGTCACGTCCTTGATAAGTCTTCGGTCTAAAGATTAACTTAGGGAAGACTTAATTTATGTGGAATTTAATGCGATCCATGCTTTGGGATCCCGTTTAATTTTCAATTAGTTGAACAATTAAATTACTTGCCGAGATTTAGTTTTAACATGAATTTAATACATGTTAAAACCCATTAATTCCCGATCCGTAAAAGATTTAATAGGAATTAATTTGTCTGGAATTTAATGTTAACATGAATTTAATACATGTTAAGATCCCGTTTTAATTCTCGATCCGTAGAGAATTTAATGAGAATGAATTTTTTAGAGTATTACTACTAACAAAAATGCACTATATGTTAGTAGTCTAGATTTGTAGCATTCATATTAATCCAAATCCTCGTGGATTTAATGGATTATTATTTGTAATTTTAACATGAATTCGAGTTTAACATGAATTAAATATTTAAAATAATTAATCTTGACCTAAATGGGTTTTGATAATTTTTTTTTAATTTTAGAATTTAATTTTAAGTTAAACTCTATTTTTCTAATTTTCCGACTCGGCTATCGGTTTATTTGGTTAACCGAAATATTTGGGATAATTTTTTCATATGAAAATTTCGGCCGTCCGATTTATTTTTGGTAATTTTGAACCACTCGTGTGGTGAAGTGTTCGATTGCCTGTTTTAAAATACGAAACTTACTTCAGCAAAGAACCAAGCAACGGGCTTTTTAGGATTTTAGTTCTTAGGCTTTTTCTTATTTAAGCATAAGATGAGACAAAACTCAAATTTCATCATCTTTTTCTTTACCCTTGAAATAACCCGTTCCATTATAAGCATTTTAGCAATGTGATTTTTAGTTGCCGGTTGAGTGTTTTTGCGGTTAAAGTTAAAATTTTAATAGAATAATAATAATGATAATATGGGTTCGTGATAATATATTTTGAGAATAGAAATTTAATGTGACCGTGTTCAAATTAGGTTGGTAAGCGAGAAGAGAAGCGAGAATTTACAAACGAAGCAGACCAAACTCCATAGGGTCCCAGCTTCCACCTACCTCAACTTTTATCTTTTATAAATTCGTTTAACATATCATGACAAAATTTTAATCTTACTTCGCTTGGAAGCCAAGGGGCGAACCCTGCTACGCGCTTCCCTTGATTTTTTCATTTTCTTGGCAAATCTTGTGGAATGCAGGCTTACATGTCTTGTTCGTCTTAAGATTATCAAAGGTATGAGTTTTAATCTTGAAATCTAAATGCATTTAAGGCTTGAGTTGACTTTTTATATAATTGAGTTTTGTGTTGACTTTTAGATCTTGACTTTATTATGGTATAGAAATGTTATCTAAGTTTCGTTTAGGGGATTAGAGGTGATTTTGAGTGATTATTGGGGTTAGAAAGTGGTGTAAGTTGAGGGTTGACTTTTATTGACTTTTTCTTAAATTAACTCTAAATTGTAATATGAGGTTAGAGGACTTTAATATGGTTATTTTGGGAATAGAAGTATTGGTTTGGATATGGATGAATCACAGTTGGATTGAGAAAGTTTGGGAAAGTTCGTATAGCATTTAGTGTTTTTAATTGGAGGTTGTGTTAATGGGATGAGTGGTTGTCAATTGATTCTTTGGATTGATTAGAATGTACTTAAGATGTTCTTTATTGGAAATTTAATAAGGTGATGAATATTGAGAGTTGGCGAAGTTAGCGATTGAAATATAGATTCGTTGGAATGTTAGAAGTGCATATCGTCTTTGGGAATGGGATGATTGCTAAGGTTGTAAATTTGAATGCGTGAGGCAGTGCGCTTTCGGGGTTTATATAAATATTAAGAAGTTATTCCTAAAAGATGTGTTATAATGTATAATTTCTTTGAATAAGGAGTTGAACTCGGACTGCTTGAGGACCGCTAGGCATCATTCTTGCTTTGGGGCTTTCGAGGTGAGTCTGAATCTCCGCGATGGGGACCTTTCATATATATTAGCCAATTTATATATTTTGCATGTGTTGCCTTGGGACTATTAGATATGTGTATTGTGTGATTATGATTCATATTATGAAATAATTGAGATGATGATTGATATTATGTGTAAATTCTGATTTATGATTCATATGATGAAATAATTGAGATTCTGAGTTATATTATGAAATAATTGAGATTATGATTTGTATTATGAGATAGTTGTGAATATGATTTATGTTATGAGATTATGAGTGGGCGTGTGCTCACGTATTATTTGTGTGCGGTGTGCTTTGATTGCCTTGTGTGTTGCGGAGGCGGTGGTGACCCCAGGCCGGGAGGTTTGGTGTGTGGTATTGTGTGGGTAGCCAGGTGGATTCGGGAGGTTTGGTGTAATATGCATTGAGGGTGTTAGCAACCTCGATTAGGGAGGATGGAGGTGGAGGCCTCGTCGATTATGTGGAGGTGGATTAAACATATGTGTATTATTTGGAGGTGGATTAGTCATATGTATTGTTGGAGGTGGATTAGGTCATATGTTGTATTATTATGTGGAGGTGGATTCTCGTATGTGTATTATTTGTGGAGGTGGATTCCTCGTTTGATGACTTTGTGTGTGTTGAGGCTGTTTCCACTTAAATGAATATGCGATTATTTATGGATATAATCTCGTGTGTATAGTTATGTAACATTGTATAAGAGAAATCTATGTGATATGTGGATAGTTATTAGATTTGTGTGTCATGGTTAATGTATGTGCATAGATTATATATATATAAGCATGAATATATGTGATGGAACCCAGTACGTGGTATTTGTATTGCTAGAACAGCAAACGACTCCACTATTAATAGGCGGGAGGCGTTTCGTACCTAGGTCTCTAGGAAGCGTCGTTGAGGTGGTGAGGATGCATTTCTTTGGTAGTGGAGATCGTATGTGGTGTGGTGGATCTGCGTCGGTCGTTTTCTTTGTTGTCGATTTGTATATTTAGGCGGTGTGTTGTTGTATTATATTGACAGGAGATGGTTGTCATACTTTCCTATATTGTATTTTGGATTTCTAGTATATCCTTGGGTTGTATTATTCGAATTGGTTGTATTATATTTGTTGTTATTTTGTTTGGATATGTTGTTGGAACACCACGATGGAATAGAGTTTTGTTTTTGTTAATGTCATTGAGGTCATATTTGTTATTGTATCCATCGATTGGTGACTACGGTGTACGAGGTTGTTAATGATCAACCTCGGGGTGGCCGACTTGGGGTGGTCGTTCTGACCTGGCCAAGCAGTTCAGTGTGAGTATTTTTTTTGCTTTTCTTGCTTTTCTTGCGTAAGGCAGTACACTTTAATATTTTACATGATCACGTGATCATACTAACATCTCTACATTCTTTTTTACAAGATTCAAGTTGAGGATTTCCATAAAGAAAGTTTGTAACTTTTGAGAAGAATTTCGAGTTTTATCAATAAAATTAGTAACTTTATATCTTTCGTACTTTAAGCTGCTTGATTGTGTATCTTCATGACATTATGCATGCTTAACGATGATTTTCGTACTTTGATCAATGTAAAAATAAAAAGTATATATTTTGATGATCATGTGAATGTCTGAATCTTGAACTTCATTTTTTTTTGTGCTTGTAACCACCAATCGCTTCCATGTACTAATTTTGATGATAAAAATCCAATTTTTGGCTCTGGTGCATTCTAAAAATATAGAAACAATTTTTGCAAAAATTCAGATTTTGGTTCGTCAAAAGCGCCTTGTTATTCTTGTAATGCTCATAACACGCATCATTTTATACATTTGGAATTTCTCTATATTTCTGCGAAGCTTGTTAAGAGACAGTCGTTTTGATAGGTAGCAGTCTTCTAGTTCATTCTAGAAGTCGAGATATGAGCCGCCAATTTTCGACTTTGAGGGTTCAATTGATTAACTCTGCGGCTTTGGGGGAGTGCTTTCTCACAGCTCGGGGACTCCGATGAGGTGATTTTTTTCCACGTAGTAGTCTACGAGTCTAGTTTTACGTGTTTGTTTTTACGGAATTTTTGCGCATAGTTTAGGCCTCCCGTTTTATTCAGGAACGTCTGCATGCAGATTTCTCGGCCCATTGTTTGCTTTTTTGACTCTTTTTTATTTGGCTTCTACACTTGTGTATTCCTTGCATTCATGTGGCATAGAGTTGGAATCTGCATATAGAACGGACTTTAGGAACTCATTTGGTGCATTCCCTTCCCTTCTTCCCGATGCTTACTTATGATCGAGCATTGATAATGGAGTCTGATATGAGTTGGTGACGTAACCCACTCGATATCTCTCTTGAGATGGTTGTTTTGCTTTATTTTCTTTATTTTGTGGGTTGAGCTTGTGACTTGGGATGTTGGGCATGTGCTTTTAACATTACCCTTGTCAATATGCTCTGTTTGCTTTTGGTCATAGCCCTTGTAGGTAGGTAGTATATATATCCGTATACCTTGATACCTTGGTCTGAGCAACCATGGGTTTTAGTGGTATTGGTGAAGTACGAGAAACGTTACCGTGATTTCATTTGACCAACTTTGCTCTTGAAATTTCTTTATTTTGGTTTTTTTCGGTCCTTGTCTCCAATGACTCCTTTGTTTGAGGGCGTTAGTAAGCAAAGGAACGTTCCACACTAACTTTCCAACCTTAACCTTTGGTGTTTTCTTTGACTCTACGGCACTTTTCTTGATTTCATTTGATAGTGTGAAGTAACTTCATGAGTTGGAGATGATCATTAACTCTACAATCTAGGAACACTTGGCGTGTCAATCTTGAGATTGCATGTCCGCCTCAAAAGCTTTAACAACTTAAATTTGGGGGAGGGTTACTAGCAGTGCGAACTCGTCTGATATGTTATTACGATTAATCTTTAACTGGGGTGGCTTGATCTTGAGATGGTGCTTTCAATTCTTATTTTGAAGTGTACATCGTACGGCTCTTAGCTCGTTGGATATTGTTGATAATATAGAGCCGAGAACTTTTAGGCATGCGATCTAGATGCCCTTGTCCGACTTTAGAGGCATATTGGACAAGGCGGTATATTACGGTGCCCGCAGCAGCTTGAGTAGTCGAAATAACCTTATCCGAACTTTTATGAAGCTTCTTTGGACATGATGAGATATGTTCTTGACTAGCCCTTCCCAGAAGCTTACTAGTCGGAGACCATATAGGCTTTAGAGCGTGTTAGACATAGTGGATATGTTCTGACAGCCTTATGACTTAGTAGTCGGGGCAGTCTACATTCGTATGGGTGACCGTGCGTTGAGAATATCTAGAGCCTTGAGTTTTAACGTCTTCGGTAGCAGATCATTAAATTTCATGAGGATGTATTTATTCTTGAACCTAGACAACTCTATAATAGGGAATCTGTGATGCATAAACATGATAGAGATAATGTTGGAATAGAAAGGTTATGTTTTTTCTTCCCCCATGGTGAGTGGTAATACGTCTCATTAGGATCTTCAGACTCTGGTAACTTTCTTTCGTCTATAGACCGTCATTAAATGCTGTAGTCTAGCAGAGTGTCTAATGTAGTGATTGTTGAGCTCTTGTACTTTTGTCCACTATTTCATCATTAACATGTCTGGTTCCAAGAGGTTGTACATTCTTGAACTGGTCCGAGGATTCACCGATCTGAACTTCAGCGGCATAATCCTTTCTTGTTGAAGAGCTTCCCCACTTAGGAGTCGACATCGCTTGGTACTAAGGGGTTTACCACTTGTTACGATGTAACTTGTACGACATGTCGGTCTTAGGCCAGTTGAGACATCAGATGCCTTGTTGTCTTAGTCCTCAGTCTAGACACATTGTCAAGTGGAAGTAGGGATTCGTTTCCACTTACTTTTTCCATTCGCCGATGTCTCTGGATCTCTTTATTTCTACGGTTTTTATCCCATAATGTAGTTTCATTAAATTGTTTATTGTTCTTCTTTTCTATTCTTTTACCGTGTGCCTTGGTTTCATAGATGCGACCCTTGCGAGGACAAGCATGAATATTTTAGATTGGTTTGCACATGATATGTATATTTACCTATGTGTCTAAATGAATTGCTCATGAAGGGATCAAGGCCAAAAGCGTAGTTCAAGGGGTTTGATAATTTATCCTCTCTTATCTCAGGAGGTTGGGCGGTTTATCACGTGCTCGGGGAGGTTGTGTGGATTTATCCTCGTCTTTAGGAGGTGGTGGGCGGTTACTATCCTGGAATTGCTTCCGGAGCAAGGTTGATAGTTTTAAGCTCGTATCAATGACGAGGTGGGTAGTTTAATCTGTTACCGAAGAGGTGATGGGCAATTTATCCTCGTGCTTAGGGTGTTTTGGGGTACTTTAAAGTGAGCCCCAGACGGGCTTTGGAGTTAACAATTAAATGCCTTTGTTCTGATGGTTTCTTGTGTTGCTTGAAGTCTACACCCGTCGGCTTGACTTTTAGAATATAAGTCTTGTTGACTTATATGCTAGGCATTAGTCTTGAGGCGGGCGTTCATTCCATAATGCTCTGAGGCGTATTTATGCAAATTCGTTCCCGTAGCACTTGAAGAACTCGTCACAGGAATCTTTATTTGGTTTATCCCGAATTAGAGTAGTCCCCTTGAGGTTTGTTTATAGACATGTCATTTGGACCCCCCTAGTTCCTCTAGTTCTTAAAGGGAATAGTCCTGCGTCACGAGACTTTTATCCACGAGGCTCTTATATTAAGCATCGTCTTGTCATTCCTCCTTTACGGACATGCTGGCAGGGAAGGTAGGCATGAGCTTGGCTTTAGGTAGCTTCCAGGGGATGAGGACCTTTATTTTCTTGTTAGGCTAGAAGAAGAGATTTCCCAGCCTGTCTGGTGCCCTCCCTCTTTTCTTGAATTCTGCCGACTTACCGAGTGATGTTGATCACCGTACAGGCGCTCTTTTAGAGGTGGACGGTCGTTCACATGACGTACGCTTCAAGTAAATGTATTTGTATATCGGGTCGTCCGTTTTCCATGAGGAACTTCATTGAGGACACCCACCCGTTGAGTAGTCGCGTGAGTCTTCGATATGGGTAGACTAGAACATATCGTTGGGTCTCGAATGCCTGCTAACCTGAGGAGTATCCATGCTGGGGTGTCGTCTTTGAATTCACATTCTGCGTCCGTTTACCGTCACTTTTCTTCTTTATCACGTTGGAAGGGGTTGGCCATGAATCTTTCCGCCATTTGCTCCCCGGGGATCGCGTCTTACGAGGAGGCCACAGAGAAGGTTCGCCATTTAGTGTCATCATGTTTGGTACCTCTAACAACAAGCATGAGGCGAGCTCTTCCTCCTCACAGTGTTCGCCATGAGTTACGAGGTTGGTTCTTGATCTGTGAATCCTTTGATTACGTTTGCCCAGATCTTGGAAGACCCGACTCACTGCTTGATTTTGCTTCTTGGGGGTTGAGATTGCCCTCAACTTTGAGAATCTTGGCGTCATTTCTCGCGTATCGATTTGTTTAGACGCACTAACCTCCGTTATGTAGTGGTTTATCGCTGACGATTACGGCCGAAAGCAGTGGTGTTAGTGCGTATCGACCACAACGGTTGAGTTAACGATGAGCCGTCGCTGCATGCTACCATCTTACGGGTATCGTTCAACCCATGTGCTTTATTGTACTAGTAACCGGGTGGTAATTGTCCGTAGCTTTGTCTTGACGGGATCATATCACTGCCTTACGATGGGAATTAAATAGCTTTTTGGACCCGTGGTTGTGATCATCTTGAGTCATTCTTTACGTGCCACAAGCCTTTAAGGGGTGGCGCTGTTGCCACCGAGTGAGTGAGGGGTAGGGTCAAGCCTTTGAATGCTTGAACTAGATTTTCCTTTGCCTCTTGGAACGTCGAGATAGTTGTTTGAGGTGAGGAAGGCGTCTGAGGCACCTTTGACGCTTAACTGATACTGAGGGTTTCTCCTCACTGCTTATAGTACTTGGCATTAGTAAAGTGGGTTTCTTCGATTGCGAATGGATTCTCATCCGCCTTGACCCGTTTGTCCATCTCATCCTTATGATACTTCAAGCATTGGTGGGCGTTGAGGGGGCGGCGTGCTTCTTTGTGGATCCAGGAATTAACACCTAGTAAGATATTATACGTGACCTTGGGGGAGATGCATCGCGATGAAACCATGAGGTAGTTCTAATTCCCCTATATCCGGATCTGGGACTTACTTTTTCGGGGTTCGCTCCCGCCTTGGTTAAAACCTTGTATGATAATGCGGAAATTTGTTGTAAGTCTTAAGTGGAGATACTGGCGACTTTAATATGCGGGTGGAAGGATGTTTGTTGATCCTACATCTACATTTTGCTTATCAGGCTTTCTTTACATAGCGACACATAGAGTGATTTATTATGAACACCATCTTCTTGTGGCAGGTCTACATTAGTGAATGTGATGGTGAAAGTGCGGAACTACTTAGGCAGGTTTGTCGCCGCAATTCTTACACATGGTAGTGAGTTTCGTCAACACCAACGTACATGACATGTTTAGTAGTCTTAAATGCGTCTAGTAATTCGGCTTATGCTTTCAGGGGATGGCTTGCTCTCCCAAAAGTCGATAGAGTACCTTGACTTCAATGGGGTACAGACGGCAATTGGGGAGGTTATGTGGTTGGAAGAGACTTTGTCTTCTTCGAGTTAATGCCCCACTTTTCTAAAGAGATCCATTATTTCCTTTTTGGATGATCACTCAAGTAACTATTTGGTTTAATTGATATACTTAACGGTTTGTCGGAGATACAAAGTGGTAGCATCCTGTATGGTATGCTAGTGACACAAGAGTTATGTAATTTCGTAATTGGTTTGTAACCTACTATTGTGCTAGATTCAAAATGTATGCAGTGTTGTCGTTTGAATCTAGGCATAATAGACTTTGGTACCTTGCATATTACTTTACATAATTGGTTGATAACCTACTACTATACTTGATTCAAAATGTATCTAGTGTTGCCGTTTGAATCCGAGTATAGTGGATCTTGATACCTTATACATTTTGTGAGATTTGAACTATAGATTATAATTTTACATTGTTTGTAAAATATGTATGGATTATTTTAGACACAATATTTATTTTTAAGTTGCATATTTTCTATTATGTTTGGCATATTAAGTTTACCTATTTTATTCACCATTCATTGGGCAAACTAAATGCATGACTTTATAATGTGAAATAAAATAAGTTAAGGAGAAATCCGAATGAGCTTGTTGAAACAAAATGTTCTGGCCTTGATCTCCTTCGAGCTATTGTAATCGATTGTATGCTAATAGAGGACAAACTTTAAAATACCACAAACATTTAAGACTTGATTCAATCATGTTGATACGTTGATGAACTTTGGTTCAAGTGAGCAGAGAGTCGTGATATGATTGAAGGATAAAATAATTTTCTTTTACTCAATCGAAGGTGGCGATGCTATGAAGACCAATATGTCATATTGTCTATTATTCGCAAACAAGCCTTAAATAATAAATAGTTTGATCTCTTTTATAACTCGATTGAGAAAACTATTGAATGATCTTGAGTGTTGTGTATCTACATTTCAGGACATGTTATTGGTATTTGGTTTCTTTAACATGATGAACATGGTTCATGAATTGTGATGAAACAAAAGCTTATGGTATGTAACCAAATAAGCAAAGTTATCTATTCGGTTCTCACGTCACTTGTACAGTTGAGTGAACATGGAACTATAAGTTGAAGTTAATGATTCACTTCATTATTTCGAACTTTAAAGCATAGAAAGAAGGTTTTAAGTAACATTTAGGAATTGAAAGAGAGATTTAAATCTTATATCTCAAATAATTTTGTTGTCAAGGCTAATGCTTCTTTAGCTAGGCTACCAGTGTCGACAACACTAGTTTTGACTCACATGATTTAATCATGAATATGAACCAAGTATAGCAATAGCTAGAAGACAAGATACAAAGAAAGTTATCAAGCTCTTGTGTAATGATGAGCTCGTTATAAGAGCACATAGTTTTAAATAATCCGTAGAAGGTGGTTGGGATTAAAACTATTTTTCTTTTCAACATGAGTAGAAATGAATGTCATACATACACGTTTCCATATCGGTGATTACGATTAAGGAAATATTACTCTATAACTTCTTTAAAGGACACCTTGAACAATAAATGATTGGATAATACTTACATGGATTATGACTCGAGCAAAGATTTGAGTATAATCTTGAAAAGATGAACTAAATTGACCGCACTAGACTTAGTGGGAGGGTCACTAATCTAAATTAAGTTTGTATGTTTACATACAAGTTGATTAAAGATTTGAGTCATTGAATGATACATCAGAGTTGATATGAATACTATCAAGTTCTGAGTCAAAAGTATCATCGATATAAGTGATATATCATCCGAAGAATGAGATATCATTCTAATCTTAAAAACGTACTTGTTAAGATGCGTAAATAAGGAATTGTGTTTAATGAAGTTAAAACACAAATGGATGAAATCTTTCAATTTCATATACCAAGAGAATTTCGTTCTAACCTTAGATGATACATAAGTTGGGTAATTACAAGTAAGGAATGTGTTTTTTTTTTTTAACATGGTTGAAACCTGAGAATGAAATAATTTCACATATTAAAGTTCTTCGCTACACTTTAAACTAATTTCACATTCAACTGTGAGACAACTCAAGAGTTGTGTTTGATAACCAGAACTTTGAAGCGTCTCGTATAGGATAAGTTAGTATTATGTCAGCATGGTAGACATAATTTAACTCGGATCAAAGTTGGCTCGAGTCATTTTGTACATAACCGAGGAAGGAAGGCAGTATTTATTTCATCTCTTTATAGTGTTACAATTTATTGTATATATAGAGTCTTCATTGTGAAGTACAAATAGTGGAAATAAATATGTGACTTGAATTCATTCGAGTGACTCCGGTTATATCAAGGAATGTTCACTCTTGATGCATTTAAAGCTAATGACAACATGAATAATTCATATTCCAATAAATGACTTGAGGTCATTTAAATGAAATAAGATGTCAATATATGGGTTGAGTATAAAGCTCTATTTTTATCTTACGAATGGTGATTCATCATAAATAAGAGTGTTCTATTTTACTTTACGGATGGTGAATCATTAGAAGTAATAAATGTATTCGTTAAATGAGAAATCGGTCATGAATGGCGTTTAATCATAGTTGTGCATGACTATGTCGGGATAATCTTAGTCATCAATGATTCCTTGGTTGAGACCGGGTTGATGAATGTAAAGAGTCTTTGTAAGTAGTATTTCAATAAGGATGTGATTATAATATATCACTTTTGCGTTCCCAATGTCTCTCAAATGACTGGGAATTCATGCGAGCTTAAATAGTCCATGTATGGATTTAAGCATGCATCTTTGGAGATTGAGATCCTTCCCACGTGATTCAACCAAGTTTTTGTTTTCACGAGAGCTTAGTGAAGGAACTGAATGTGACAAAAGTTGATGGGAGCTAGTTTATTCACTTTCGGAATGAGTTAAGTAATCAATTAAAACAAAAGTTCCACTTGTGTTTTTAATCGATTGTTAACTTAAACTATAGTTACCCGTTATTTATTTCCTGGTTAGTTGAAATATATAATATACATGTATTATCCTCGATGAGTGAAAAGTTAAATCCTAGGTTAGTCTATGTTTTCTAGAGAGGCAACGTGAATTGTTGATTATACCTAGCCGTGCTTAGAAACATAGGATAACCAAGGTTTTGATCGGAATCTTGATAGTTAGGGCGACAAGCATGGGAAATGACTAATATGGTGTTTGATTTAGTGATCAAGATTGATCACGTTGGCCTGCGAGGACTAGATCGATAAGTGGGCTACCGGTCCTATGACTAGGGAGGCTAGGCCCATGTGCAAAGCAATTCTAGAAGATATGTATATCGTGTTCTATGATATTTGTTTAGAATTTTAGGTTTGATAATTCTTAGACCTACGATATATAACTATACGTGTTATGAGCTACGTACATTGACTATGACCAAGCGTCGAGGTTAAGCGGGGATTATAACGGCATATGTTGGGGACGATGAGAATATAGCGATAGATGTTTGATATATTGGGAGGGATTTATCAGGTCCTTGATATCTGAGGAAGATCTCGGGCCCTCGCACAGTTTAGTGCGGTTGGTTTATGGGCATCATAAATGCTTATTCGAGTTCATACTCGAGTTAAGAAAGTTTGTGGCTGTTTCATGACACACTTCTTATGGTTAACCCTCTGACTAGAGATGTCTGTGTTAAAGGAATTGTGGTTGTCGTCAAAGGGGCGAGTGGGAGTGTTGGAAATCAATGAAAATTGATTCCGCTTTTATTATGTCCATTCTGACGATTGTATCGATTCATTTACCGGGTTGGTTAATGTAGTTACTAGAACATGTTCACCTTAGTAATTGTGTATTACTAGTGTGGGTTCTCAATGATAATTTAAGGGGTTATGAGCGGTGCTAGATGCTTTACTCATTGTCGTTATAATAATAGTAATTGGTCAATTGTTATTATTATACAACAGTAATATCGAGCTAGAAGGTCACACACATACAGTGACGTTGAATTATATTTCATGTATGAAATTAAACTACATTTGCTAAAATTGAGAGTTGATTGTAATCAACGAATATTCTCAATTAGAAATTTTACATTGATAATGTAAAATGTAAATTGGATGAACCCGAATTAATTAATTAGTCAATTGAATTAATTCGATAGTTAGTTGAGCTTGTTAGTAACTTGTTAGTTACTATTAACAACTTGTTAGTGTTTGATTTTACTTAACGGTTTAATTAAATTAAACGGGCTGGCTCATTAACTATTCGGTTGGGCTTTAGTTTTAATAATAATATTAAACTAAACCTAATCATAACAAAATGATGAGTCTAATCATTTTTGTAAGATGGCAAAAAGCCTCCACCATTTTTCAAGAGAGAGCCGTGTGCTCTCAAAAGGGAAAAAAAAATTTTATTTTCTTCATCCAATCTAATCTTTTTTGTTCTAAGCGAGCCACGGTAGGATTGACACTTTCACGGTGTCTGACCGACTAGAAGCTACATTTGAAGTGCTAATAATGGAATTCAAGGAGGCTTCGTGAAAAATTTGGAGATAGACTTCCGGCATCTACATAAGTCTTGTCGTATTCATATAAGTCATTATATGAATTGTAAGATTAATTTATATCATTTTGAGGATAAGGATGTATGAAGTTGGTATTTTATCACAAATGAAATTCATACTAGATTACTTAGTGCCGATTAGCTCCGTCATGCTAACTTCCCTCCTCGTATTGAAGATGCGGTTGAGAAACACAAATGCACCGGTTGAGCTAACTATCAATTGAGGCGGGCTCCAAGTTAGTATACCCGGTCGACAGGTTTCACGCGAGGGAGGCGGGCCCGAAGCGTTTGACCATTCAGCCGCACCGGTCCAGCGTTGTTGCACGTCTCAACAAAGTGGCTATATCTTTGCCAGGGTTCCAGTTCCATCGAAGTGTTGGATTAGGGCGGTGATAGCCCTTTGGCATTTTAATTTGCTCTATCACGGGAAGTATATGGCTTTAGGTATATGAAGAGTCGACTCCCGAGCTTCATGACCTTTTATTGCCCCCAGTATATACTCGTTCGACTATCTTTGTTGGGAGATAAATCCGTCTGAAATGATAGAAGTTTCCACTTTGTGTTTCGTCGGTCGTTGTGCTAAACTTTGGCGTCACGAGGGGATAGATGGAGCGTCTGCCGTCTCGATTTAGAGGTGTAATAACCGGTAGCATTTCGTCAATTAATAAATTAAAATGTGGGTTATTAAATTGATTAGCATTAAGAATTGAACCGGCATATTTCATGTACTATAAATGTTGATGTTGGAAATTAATAGTCGAGGTAAGTTGAATCGAGAGGTATCGCTTGAACTAAAACGGTCGGATTTTCATCCGCATAAACTCGTTTTTCCCTCATCCTTCCCACATACCAAACAAGCCCTTAAGAGAGGATAAAACAAAAACAAAAAAACAAAATCACGTCTCCATCCCCTGTAGAGCCGCCCGAACCCTCCCTCTCCCCACTTGAATTTCTTTCTTCAATTTCTCCTCGTCTACCGTGAGAACTTTGGTATAATTTTTGGAGAGTTTATACCATCGCCTCTTGATTGAGGTAAAAGGTGAATCTTTTGTGTATTTCTTAAGTTTCAAATGGGTTGACTTTTGTTGACTTTTTTTATTCGATTATTATTCTGATCGATTAGCACTTAAATTAGTTGTTCTTGAGTTAAAGTTAAGCGTTTGGATGAGTAATTACCGTGGCGTTTTAGGGACGTTGACTTTTTTGGAATTGGATTTGACCGGGTTTGAGGTTTAATATTGCATATAATTATTATCTAGGCTTAGATTATAGTATAGGAGATGATAATAACCGATTTTTGGGGTAGAAAAGTGTTGGTGTAGTTGTGTTGACTTTCGAGTTGACTTCGGGTTGACTTTTTCAAAAACGTTTTTTAATGGTATAAGTATGTTCTTGGACCTTTATTATAGTTGTTTGGGAATTAATTGTGATTTATAAGTTGTTGGATGAATATATGTTAAATTAGTTTTATTAGATTTGGTTAGTAAACGGGTTGTGAGGTTAGAGGTTGTTAGAAATGGGTTTAGTTGGTTGGAAGAGTTGATATTTTGGAATTGGGTAAATTGTTTAAAGTGTTAGGAATGGCGTTAGAGAGGGGGGCCGAAATGGTTAAGGTGTGGGTTGTTCGATATTGCGTCGTTTAGTTTATCGTTTGAGCTTAACTAGTAATATTTCACCTAAAGTGGCTAATGGGTACTAAAAGTTGTTAAAAAGAGAGTTTATAACGAAGTCATAGTAATCGTACTTCGGTGTTTTGTTTAGACTCGAAACACGGGGTACTTCTTGAATCGATTGATTTCTCGGGCGTAGTGGTACTAGCAAAAGGTGAGTTGCTCGCTTTCGTATGATAATATTGTTTACGTTTGAGTGAAGTACTTGATAAATAGATATGTGACTATATAATTGTTTTATGAACTTATATGATAGTGTAATTTGTGAAGTTGTGAAATGTTGAGTTGTATGATGGTTGTGTTAGATACATTATGGTAGTAGGTTCTATATGAAATTGTTGTATTGAGTATATTATGGGTGCTATATTGAGATTGTTGTGTGATTGTTGCATGATTGTTCTATCTGGGGTTGTTGTAGTTGTTGTGATGTTGATTGAGTCGTGTGTGGTTGTGTTTTGTCATGGTTGGTATGTTTGGTGTGATGTTGGTTGTTGGTCATGCTTGGTTTCATATAGAGAGTGAGTCGGCCCGTTTTAGGACTATTGGGCATGTTAGATCGCATGTAAGAATTCGTACGTGGTTGGGGGTGTTTTACTTGACATTGTATGGGTGTCCCGAAGGGTGAAACTTTGCCGGGGAAAAGGGTATGATATTTATGAGTGAAAGGGTGAGCACACCCGGGGAAAATGATATGATATGTTGTATTACATGGGTGAGCTTTGCCGGGGAAAAGGGCAACGACATTATGTAAATGTCGGAATCTGAGTTATTGTGTGCATTGTGTTGACATTGGGAGGATCTTCGGCTAGTACGGCGTTAGTCGTGTCGTGTTTTATTCTCGGGGAGTATTGGTATATTTTTATTGTGGTGTAACCGTTGTGTTTGAGAATTTATGATGTTTGCTTTCGACGATTATGTGACGTCGTCTCTCTTGATATAGCGTGTGGATTAACATAAGTGGAGTCCTACAAAAATATGTATGTATGTTGATGATGATTATATTTATTATGATCTTTATGGATGTGGGTATATTCGTTTTATTGTACATATATATATATATCGCTCGCCTATATCTTACATTATGTACCTCGTTCGAATATGGATAAGTTACCGCCCAGGGTGATACGTTTAAGCTAAAATTTGTCGAACACCACTTCCGACCTCAGTTGATAGGTACCCGCGTGAGAAGCTTTTGCGTTAGAAGTAATTGATCGTTGTTTTTCTTGGGTGAGAGACGGGTGACTAGGATCCTCGGTAGTCTACATCCTTTTATACGCAATTAATTATTCTTGATGTGCTCGAGACTTGGTATTTTTTGTTTGGTGTTGAAAATTTATAAAGCTGTTTTTATGAGTATTTTGGACATGGAAATGTTATGAAAGGTTGCGCACTGGTTTTAACCCAGGTGATACCCACGATGGTTAAACTTTGTGACATTTTGAACTTGAACTATTTCACTTTTATCAAACTATCGGGTTTATTGATTTTGAAGCGAGGTTATTTTATTATTCGACCATTACATTATAGTGACTGAATGCTCTGGTTGATAAACGACTCCCAACACCGGTGGCTTCGGGCGAATTAGATACAAAGAGTCATAAAACTCCTCTTTTGCTTTAGAATTCTTGATTAGCTCTTGTTATGTTCTTGATGTTATCTTTCGAATATCGAGTGATAAGTCGTCTTGTTGTTGCATCTTTTCATGACGTCCTTTCTAAATCCTGTTAGGGTAGTCATCTGTTCTTCGAGGGAGGTAATACCGGTCAATCATTGTTGGTCTTTAGGAAGTGCGAGCGATAAATGGGCGGACTCTAATTGCATATCCGTGTTAGGTGTCTTGGGTGTAGAACCCAGAAGTTGCTTGATTACTCCGGCGTTTGTTCGCGAAGTTCTCATCTATGTGTTGAAGGTTCCATGACTAGCATCGGTCGCTTTGGCGGCTTCTGCTGTCGTGACTTGATCTACTTTTAGAGCTCTTGCTTGATACGTTAGCCAAAGAGATTTGGTAGGTCGGTCAGGATGTCACGAGGCTGATGCATGTATTTAACGAGCTGTCTTGATGTGACCCTTTTTCCTTGTAGTATCCTTTGATACATGGAAAGGAGTTGAAATAGTCCTCTTGGTAACATCTCGGTGTGTGATGAGGAAGGGTAGTTGTTGCGTCCCCGGACGTGCCTGTATTTGCAATGCAAAGAAGAATTTTTATTATTTATGATAGGGGTACAAAAATAAAACCAGCTGTAGGGAAAATTCCCTCGATTATGCGGGTTTTATCAAATCGAAGAGGATCGACTATCCAAACAATGGATCCACTAGCGTTCTTGGCGATTTGTGAATCTTGACTTCTTGACTTGATTTAATTCTTTGCTAAGAGCTTGGTATGAGCTTGAACTTAATTTAGCTGATTTGAGCTTGATTTGACTTGGATTCGATAGAAGCTACGTAATTTGGGATTGGATAAAGACTCTATGAAGCTGCATATGTGTCTGGTCTTGATGAATTTGAGACTAATTTTGGACTTGGATATGGTCAGAGCCGGGGCTTGGCGGCGGCGTATTCCGTATTGGTTGTATGAACTTGATCTTAGGTCTTGAACTTGATCTCCGGTCCATTTTAGACTTGATGGACTTACTACAAGGGTTTGTAATGTGGTACTTGGCTTTCGGTACTCGCAGTAGGACTATGTATTTGGATAAGCTTGACTTCTGATTGGGACTTTGAAGCGTGCGTCTTTGCTTATCTTCTGGCGGCACTTGGCAGGGTGTTCTTTATAGACTAGGACTTAAGGGATATGACCAGTGGGACTTAGTGAGATTTGGCCTCAACTTGGAGCGATTTTAGATTTGAAGTAAGCGTTACTTGAAACTTCTTACGGTGACGCGGCTTGTTGATGTAGAGTGATGATCGGTATGAAGGTGGAGGCGTCCCAGGCACTTGTTGATGATCTTGACCCCAGTAGACAAGGGGGGCTTTGCTTCGGCGTGTTCTGCCTAGAATCAGTATAGGGTGAGCTCGGTGTATTCCCCATATACGGAATTTGATGAATCAGCTTGCGAGATTTTTGGGTGTTCATGCAGATTTATGAATGTCGGGAGCTATTTAGCTTATTCTGGCAGATATTCGAAGCGTTCTTAGAAACTTTGGCCGATTCTCGTGATTTTGCTTGAACTTGAAGAATTACTCGTTTGTCTGATAACCTTGATTGCGGCGCCTATTTTGGCCACCTGGAGGTGTTTAAACCAGCGTGGTGTTTCTTTGGAGTTTTAAAATATTTAGCAGAAATCTCGAGAGGTTTTCTCTGTATTTTCTCAGGGATTTTCTGAATGATTTCTTGATGATATTTTCGAAAATAAGGGGGGTTTTATATAGGCTTCTTGGCTTGAAATGCTTGCTTACGATTGATTGTTTATTTTGAGGTAGATTGATGCCAACCATTGATTTTTGAAGCGAATGCAGATGGATTGTCCCAGCATAACTTGGTCACCAAGAAACCTAAAATAGGCGCCTACTTTGAGGTCCCTGGACTTTTGGAGCTTTTGATTTTGACCCCAAACTTCTTGGAGTCTTTATTTTGAACCCCGTAGTTTCTAGATTCTTCATTTTGAGCCACGTGGCTTCCGGAATGTTCCTTATAGCCGATTTTAATCAATAAAATTGGGGGGGGTTTCAGTATAATTTCAATTGACACATTTAATGCGAAATTTGTTTTCTCAGGGAACTCTATGTCGAGGTTCAATGTTAGGGTTAATTAATTCATGTAAAAACCCTTACTTTTTGACTTTGATGAATTCGAGGGCAGTTTAAAGAACCGCTTGTTCGATCGGGGTTTGATTTGAATTTATGGTTTAATCGAGAACCCTAATCGGTCGTGGCCTTAGTGGGCTCGACTTGAAATAAGCTTGATTAATTCATCTTAATCAATTCAATTATTATTTTTGATAAATTTTCGATCTCTACAATATATATTTATATATTGAACCATATACCTTCTCAAGTTCAATTGTTCATGTTCCTCATTTTAAATAAATACTCCATAAAATTGATGTAATTGAATTTTTTCTTAAAGTTATCCTAACATAACTTTCTTTGTAAGGTCTGATAATATATTTATGTATGGTCACATCATAGCCTTGAAAAGAGAAATATCAATTACTCCTTAATTTAAATTAGAGAGCACAATAAATTTATTTCACTCCGTCACATAAAAAGTTCCATAAATCTTAACAAATTTTTCGTTTAATATGCAGACACATGTCACGCCAACAAAGTTATAGCTCAAGAAGAAGATTGTTTATCATATAATTGTCTTTGGATTATCGGAAAATTTTGTCCAGATGGTTGCTCTTGCAGTTTTTTCCTGGTCAAATATTCTATGGCGTTTGCAACAAATTGGGGCTTGATTATGCTAAATCTAAAAGCAATTTAATTGAATGTATTTCTCATTCTGATTGTAACAAAAATGAAACTAACACTACTGCTAGTTATTGTGTCCGTGTTGGAGGCTGATCATATGGTTACTGCGCAGAAGTTATAAAATTGTATATGAAGCTGTATGAGAAATTATTCATTTTTCATTCAACCACTAAATAAAATTGTATATTTCTATTTGTGAAATAAAGTTGCAACATTTGTTTGGTTACTTTGCGTTGAACTCAATTCATGTTTGACGCTTAAGTAGAACTACTCATGTGATTCCCCGTTCACAATTAGCCAAGTCCCAAAACTGTTATATTTGACTAATTAATACAACTAAGTCAACAGTAATATATCAATGGCTTAATAATTTAGTGGTATTTAACCAGCATAGTCTCTATTAAAAAGATTTCTCGTTCAACTAGTGTTGGACTTTGAGAAATTTCCTGTCCCTCTCATTGGGTTTTAGCCGTTACGGGGTATTCGAGACGTAATTAAGAAAATATGATGATATGATGATGTAGAGAAAGTTGTTTATTGTAGGCTCGACCCAAAACTTTACTATCTTTATAAGTTGTAGTTGATGTTGTTAGTAAAAGAAATCTTAGATCACCACACTTAATTAATACTCCGTATCTACTATTGTATATATAAAGAGTGCATACTCGTGCACATCCATCTTTCTATCTTGGGGTTTTTTTGTAATTACTCGATTATAGTAGAAGCTTCGATAAATTAATCTTGATTATTTAATAAGCTACCTACGATAATATTTTTGACCGGTCATTTGGGGATAGGATGCTAAATTAATCATTCGTGTTTTTTTGTTTCCCTTTAAATTTTTTTATGCCTTGATTAAATATCACATTGCTTTTTTGTTCTTTCATTTTTTAAATTTTTTTCAAATTTATCAGCTACATTAAGCTTCGATTATTTATTAGACTCTCTGAATAATATATCTAAGGTAATATTTTGGCGGTCCGGCTTCGGAGATAGGGTACTAAATTAATAAGTCGTGCTTTTCCGTTCCTTTTTCATATATATATATATATATATGTTATATATATATATATATATTTGTGCTTTTTATTCTTTTCAATTTTTACAATTATATTTATAGTAGAAAATTTCGATAAATTAATCTTCGATTATTTAATAAAATCTACAATATAATTTTCAGGTCTCCAAAATAGATGATCATTTTAGAAAAAATTTGCTTTTTCACATCTTGATTGTTTGCATTTTAATGTCCTTTTTCATTTGATGCTTTTTACATTCCGATGTAGCTTTTACAATCCAAATATAATTTTCCCTTTATTCCTTAATATCTTTGCCGGTCTCGACTCGGGGGGATAAGATGCTAAACTATAATTCATTTCTTTTTTTTTTTGGTTTCTTTTTCATTTTTTGTTTTGCAATTGCTCCAGCTACAGTAAAGCTTCGATAAATTATCTTTCGATTATTTAATAAGCTACCACAGATAATATTTTTCTTAGGTCCCAAACTCGGGATAGGGTGCTAAATTAATTATTTGCTAAAATTATAAGATAAATACATTTTTGATAAGTTCTATAGAAATCTAAATTTCATGAACAATGTAGGAACTATTTCAAAAACTAATATTTGTTGATCGTAATTTTTTTTATGATATAATAACAATTAGTCCCGTATTATGGGCCTGTCAACCAGTACACTATTAATTGTTGGAAGATCACGCACAATCAGCATTGCGAGCAAGTCACATAGAGCATTAGCTATAGTAAAATCTATCTTATATGTTTTTAACAATTCTTAATGTTACAATTCATCAGCACATCATAGACAACATACACATTTTAAACTATTCATCCATAATACTACATGTTTTTTCAAAAAAAAATATCTTGCATTTCTCTCTCTTACAATCTCAAATATATCTCTTTTAACTATTTTATTTTATAATTATATTAGATAAACATTAAAAATGTGATTTTTTTAATTAAGATCAATAAAAGATTAAAAAATAATATCCAAACAAAACAAACTTCATCTATATTGATAGATCTTGAAAAATAAACAATAGCAATAAAATAAAAAAAATTTAATTTTATAAATTTATCATGAAAACTACAAAATAAAATTTTTTTGAATATTAAAATTAATATCAGCCAATCAAATATTTGAATTAGAAGTATATTCTACCATGTACGCAAAAAATATTACTCTGTAATACAAAGTAATTCTCAATTATGGAGTCAAAGTCATCATGTGGTTCAATCCACTTGGCTTAATTCTATTGGACTTTGCAAGGAAAACGTAAGTTTTTCCTTTGTTGTTAATCTACAACAGTTGTAAACATACAACACATATGAAACAATCATACCAAGGGAATAGTGATATTTTGCAGAGGAAAAACACCCATAAAACTGACCACTGCAAGTGCTCATACATGCTTGTAAACCAACTCACTAACTTCATGGTTGACCTAGTGCAATTAAACCTTTTATTGAACATGAATTGAGTATAATTAAAGATTCAATATGGTTTGACCAATGTTGTTAATAACGTTTAGCGGTCCATAATGGCAAAACTCCAAAAATACGCTATTTCATCGCTATTCACCACTATTTATAACGACATTGCGTAGTGCTACGCTATTCCGACTGCGCCGCCATTTAGGGTTTGAGTCAAATAGTTAGGTCTGAAAACTTGACTGTACTTAAAACTGATTAAAACCTTAATTTTAAGCTTGATAGATTTCGAGTCAAAGAATCGAGTCAATAAATATTACATATATTTGTTAAATTAATAATATATATTAATTCTTTGTTTGAACACTCAACATTTGTTATGTACAAGTATTGAATTAATCATGTGCATTAATAATATATAGGGCAAAAGGCAATACCGCCTATCAAAGAATGCTCTCGTTATACATTACACCCACTGTGCACTTTTTTCTTTCTCACTCATTGAAACGTCCGATTGGGCTCGGTCCGTTTAACATGTATACTTGCCTTGGTCCCTCCTAGGCTTTGAACAAGTCAACATGATCCTATCCCATGCAAGATTCTATTCAACTCCAGGTTTTTCAAGCACTGGCTTCTTTCAACTCAATTAGTATCGAATCCTAAAAATAGAGTTTAGAATTGATTCCAAATAAATATTTATAAAATACTTGACCAAAACTCAATCAAAATTATCGAATAATATCGAGTACCCGACTAGACTTGGTGGCATTCACTATAATGTTCTATTTATGTGTCCATATTATTTGTTCTCCAATACTAATAATAACATAATATTTTAAAAATCAAAATATGATTTACTAGTTCATTTGGATATCGATTATTTCAAATTCCTATTAATATAATAATTATGTATAATATTTATTTAGTCGGATTGAGAATTTATCTTGAAATAGATGGAGCTTATAAGATTTGAGTCTAGATCGAGTTCTGCTGTTAGATCTAATTTTGTCGAGTTTTTGATACAATTCAGACTCGGTAAAATGCCTAGTCCCTCCAATTCATTTTAATAGGCATTTCAAATTTTCGACTTTTGACCAAAACCCACTTTTTATTTCTTATTATAACGCATAAAAAACAGACATCATTGGATTTATTTAATAATTAATTATTTAAAAAATTTTCCATTATAAAATAACAGTGTTTAATAATCAAAGTATCACCTTAAAAATCGAAAATGGGAAAATGGGAGAGAGTAAAATATATTCTTGTCGAAACTCGTGGTACATACCAATTGTTTAATCATATGGATGTGATGAGAAGGGACTCAATAATCAAAGAACGAAGAAAGTGATTAATTAAAGTGAAAAAAAGAAGTTGATCAATGTGGTATACTGGTATTATTGCCTATTAATAATAATTTGTTCTTCAAATATCAGTTATACTTTGGCATTTTGTATGCCTTGTCATAATGCTAGTTTATGTATCCTAATGTTAATATATCGAGTCCGTAATCCGTCGGGTCCACTTGACTTACATGAGAATGACAATAACAACAAAATTTACAATACTGTAATTTTTTTTCTAAGTACAGTAAAAATTCTATAAATTAATATCGTTGTTACCGACAAAATTTATTAATTTAAAAAGATATTAATTTATCGATAAATTATTAATTATTAAATTAATAATTTATTAATATAAAAGATTTTCTGAAATGAACACATGTATCATCTTTCGATGAGCATTGAATTTATTGAAATTGATCTAAAGATGTAGAAGATATAGGAAGATAGTTGTCTTGAAGAAGATAATAGACAGTAAGTATTAATAAAGATAATGATATGATAAAACTTGACAGGTTCTTAGAAAGGCTTTAGTTATGTTACCAATTCAGAAAGCAACTGATATCGAGGAGACATGCGGTAAGAAAAATTAAAAGATGAAACAGCCAGATTTGAGCGTTAAAAAGAAAGAAAGCAATATAGATTAAATAACTTGTTGTTACTTATGATTTTAATAATTATTAATTTATGATTTTTGAATTTTTATATTATAAAGGGATTTTTTGAAAAAATTATTATTTTATTGTTTTATCGATTTTTGAAAAAAATTTAATTGGCCAAAGTTGAGACCGAACAGATTTATTATCTTAAAGAGTTTATTAATTTATCGAATATTAATTTATAGAGTGTTCACTGTAATCAATACTGTAATTTAATAGTTGTGTTGTTGCAAAATAATAAATACGACACTGCCGTCTCTTGTCTTATAATCGAAAGTTACAAGGGGAAAATGTGGTTGAAGCACAAGGGTATACACCTAGGTCCTATCGAGTATCGATGATGTCCCTGTGTGTAATGTATATACTATATAATCTAATTCATCTGGCTTCATTATATATAGTCATAGTGCAACCTAACATTTAGTTAACTTTATAACAAAGTTGATAATCAAAGGATCAATAACATACAACGATATATACAATAATCAGAAATAATATAAATGGCAAAAGTCATGGCTCTCGCCTTTTTATTAGTTATTGCATCACGTGAGTATCACATTATTAAACATACTTTCATAATATTATTTTCTTGATTTTTTCAAAATTTAATTAGATAGTTTACTTATGCTCAAATTTGACATCTACATTAAAAATATTAATTAATTTGAATGAAATAGATTAACAAATTTGTTCCTATGCATGTCACTAGGAAATGTTTCATACTCGTATATTACAGTACATGTTTTCTTATTTACTGTGCAGATATAAGCTACATCCAGAAGGTTTCAGCTCAAGAAGTAGACTGCCTAGAATATGATTGTCTCTGGATTATTGGGAGATTATGTCCAGATGGTTGCTATTGCAATTTTTTCCCTGGTCAATTCTTTTATGGCATTTGCAATCCCCTGTCGACAGGCAGTAATAAATCTACAAGCAATTTAATAGGATGCCTTTCTCATACAGATTGTAATAAAAATGAAACTAGTACTACTTCAAGACATTGTGTCCGTATAGGAGGTCGATCATATGGTTATTGCTCATCAGAAGTTATCAAACCCGATCTTAACCATTGAAGGATTTCTATCAAGCAAGGAGGGACAACATCTTCATTTTGCTAATTTCATAATAACCACTGGATAAGGTTCTTTCTTTGCCAAAACCACTAAATAAGGTCAATTTTTTTATTTGGAAATAAAGTTGCAATGTTTGGGTTTGTTACATTCAATTATTGCCTTTTTTTTTCTTGCTTACTATCATTTAAGTCCAGTTCTTAGTTTTCATCTCAGTCACATTTCTGAGTGAGCAACCAAGCGCTTGTGGTATTCGGTAGGGCGCAGTGAAAGTGCAGTTCGATTCGATGAAATATTTTACTACATCTTACTTAGGAATTCAGAAGCCCATGTGGGACTTTCGATCTTTACTTCTGCTTGTTTCAGCCAGTAGATTTAAAACTTTAAATGATTCGTGGACTTGGTGCAATATCCAAGTGAAGATATTTGTTGTCGGTAGGCTTGAGAGATAAAACCGAAGTTGTTTAACAGGCGGAATTACCATTGCTTAGTTTAGAATTTAATTACAGTTTGATAACGTGTCTAATTTAAAATTCCTATCGTTAGTGAAAAAATATTTGAAGTCTATCTATCGACCGTATCAAATTTATGTTATGTTTCTATGAAGTAATACAACTAAATCCACCCCAAAATTACCTCTTTTTCAATTGTTACATTCAATTGACTTAATATCATTTAATTATTGCCTTTTTTTATGTGTTATGTTTCGGCCAATGTACAACTAAATCCACCCCATAATTGTTACATTCAATTATTGCCTTTTTTCTTGCTTACTGCTCATTTAATTCAGTTCTTAGTTTTTCATCTCAAATGTCTGCGGTGACTTAATAGCTTTGTGGTATTCAAGCAGGAGCCTCATCAAAAGGTGCAAGGTTCAATTTACGTGATGGAATATTTTCTACATACTTCCTCGGTTCCGAAAACCCACTATGTGGGACTTTTCGGGCGTCTTGCTTTCACAGCGACTTCGAGCACCCACTCGTAAGGGATTTCTAGCTTTCCACTTGATTCACGTGGGCAGTGCGATAGCCAAGAGTGAGGAGTCTTGTTTATTGATGAAACTTCGAGATATAAGGCAAGTTGTTTTGTTGGGCGCTTGATTACCATTTAGTTTAGAATTTAATTGCGGTTTGATAACGTGTGTAATTTGAAATTACTTGTCGTTAGTGAAAAATATCTGAAATGCGTCTGCTCGACCGTATCAAATATATGTTATGTTTCTCTGAAGTAATACAACTAAATCCACCCCAAAATTGCCTTTTTTCAATTGGTACATTCAATTGACTTAATATCATTAATTATTGCCTTTTTTTATGTTATGTTTCTCTACGAAATGTCTGACTAAATCCACCCCATAATTGTTACACATTCAATTATTGCCTTTTTCTTGCTTTTATCATTTAATTCAAGTTCTTAGTTTTCATCTCAAGTACGTCTACCGGTGACTTAATAGCCTTGTGGTATTTAGGCGCCATCGAAAGGTCTCGGGGTTCGATTTCGACGGTGAAATATTTTACACGCCGCCCATAGGTTCCGAGAAGCCCACTGGGGCGGCAGTCTTTCTTTGAGAGAACTTTCACGTGGCTACTGTGGGATTTGGCTTGATTACGTGAGCAGTGCGGCCGTGAAGATGTTTGTTTATTCGATGAAGCTTGAGAGATAAGAGCGGAAGTTATTCTTTTGGACCTTAGATTCTCATTGCTTAGTTTAGAATTTAATTGCGGTTTGATAACGTGTCTAATTTAAAATTCCTATCGTGAGTGAAATAATATCTCAAGTCTTAATACATCCGCGTATCAAATTTATGTTATGTTACGAACTAATACAGCAAATCCTTTAAAATCCAACACATTCATACAAGTAATAAATGAAGCACTTGATATTAAATTGAAAAAAACTAATGGAGAATACGGAACTATAACACAATATTTTGCACAAGAACAATAACAATTTATTCATACGGATTACAACTAACACCGAAACAACATATAAATAAACAGAATCAAGTCACATTAGACGTTTTGCTTAAAACATATTCGACCTCTTCCCGTAGGTGCTTAGAACAACAGAGGTGATTGTTTTCCATGATAAAATGACTCCACAACTAAATTCAAAAAGCACTAGTGAACCGATTCGGCAGACATGAATAATCTTGATACTATCACCTGACAAAAAGCAATCGAAAAAGACAGAATGGGAGCTCTCTGGTTGTTTTGTGTATTTTTGTCGTGAACTTCTAATCTCATGGAGGAGCTGCTGGACGAATAAATATAGGGGCACTTGGCCTCTCAATTGCACCCAATGCAATTAATAGTTGTCATTCAAAACAAATCGTAACAGTTATAGAAGTAAACACAATTGATTGCTGATTCAAAACAACACTAAATGCAATCTGTAACAGCAAAAGAATTTGAAATGTTTTGAAACTTTGAATTTTCTGGTGCAAAGCGAGCTAACGAGGGAGCAAAAGGTGGCTCGCTGGCGATCGCCCCCCTTTTGAATTTGCATTCTTGTCCGCGAGTCGCACTTACCTTTTACAGATTCACAATTTTCGAGCTCATTTTTTCCATCTTTGTAGTAGTAACACATTTACTCAAATCAATGAGCTAGCTTACTTATTAAGTGACATTTTCCCTCATATTGCTCCTATGTGGGACAAAGTCATTTTCCAAAGTTTCATTGTTTCATTCCAAGCTTTGCACAACTCTTTGACATACAAAAGGATTGTCAAATTTTGGATTCACCAACTCTAAATATCTAACATACCCCACATGAATAAAAATTTGTATTCAAACAAAATCATAATCCAAAAAATCCAATATCACCCACTGGATACAAACTTGAAAAGATTTTGACTCGATGTCATTTGATAAGCGAAGCGATCGATTCATAGGATAGGTAAGCGTGGCGACATTGGAACTTCACATGTACATATGTTTACATTCACCAACATACATAATTTAGACGCGATGTCCTAGAACTAATATGTTTATGGTAGCAAATGATGACATAGTTGTGGCGTCTCAATCTCACTCGTATCGGTTCTACCATCTTATATCGAGATTGGGCGCGGGCTGGCGTACACAGTTTTGTGAGTTTGTCATCAAGAAATGCATCCTCTAATATTTCTCTTCTAAAAGCGGTCCACTACTTTAGCTCACGCCCAAATTTGACTCCTCGTATTCGTTTGAGTAACCCACGACTTTACTCCTTAGGTATCTCAAGAGTGGGTCAAAACATAACTTAACTTTGATCATGCGAGGTATCAACGCTATTTCTCACCTAGGAATAGGTAAGGGGAAATCTCTCGCGGTGATCTACTAGAAATACTGATATGAGCCGGTTGTCCATGGAACCTAGATCTTGAATCTCAATCCAACTAGGTAGGGTTATCACTCATTAACATTTTTCTCAAGGGCTTTCAATCCCGTTCCTTCCGATGATTTCTCAACTAGTTCTTTTCACAACCCTTTGCGATAACTCCAATTGAGATTAATTGTCTAATGATATTAGCAAAGTCGGCGAATGTGTCTTGGTGACCGTTATCTGGTGACTCTGGCGTGCCACTACGATTGTAGACTCATTGTCAACGTAGCGACCACTTTAGGTAAATGCGCCCACGAAGGTTAGAATGCGTCCCCAAATCCACGGACACGAGTCACGATGATGGATGACCCAATTTTAGAAGAAACTTTGTTTTGTAACAAGCTGTGATATCATATGCAACTAAAAACAACACTTTTAAGAAAAAGGATCCATAAATTATTCTAACCACATGTAACACAGTCTGAACATAATCCAGTACCCGATACATCAGCAAGTATTTCAAAATAACAACTATCTGAGACAACAGCACACTCAACAAAATGAAGAGGCGTGAGCATCAACTACCACCATGACTCACCTAAGTCCTAAAACTCAGAAACACCGAAGAAAAGCGGCGGCGGAAAACGGCTTACCGCTGTCAACTAGCAATAAAATTGCATGCTGCGAATAGGGTGTAAGCTGCGAAGCTTAGTGAATATACATATCTCAAGAATGAAACCAACTTCCAATTACGCAATAGTATACCACAGGAAATAATATTACATACGATAGAAGATGATACATGATTTTTATTCAACTTAGGTCTTAACATAAAGTGGCTGTATTTCATTATCATTTTCATACGGTCATAATTGTTACTAGCAGAGTTATCCAAAACAATGGCAATCATGATAACCACGTCGATATCAAGAAAAGCTGTATGACATCCACAACAATCGACACTACTCTGGCTTGGACAATAACGACACCACAACCTGTGACTGACAGGCTGGCTGACAAAGCCAACTCAACATTTTGAATCAGCTCATACGACTCAACAACGGTATCAGCTCAACAACTCAACCACGGTATCAACTGTGACTCAATATAAGTCCGACTTTCTACAACTAATGCGCATATAATCAGCCTCAACTGCGAGGGAGACTTATGCCCGTCGACATAAGCTATCGCTGAGATAAATAGCAGTGCGAAACAATCACCGAATAAATTCAGAAATGCGAGGCAACTCACCGTCGTACTGCAAGGCGAAGCAGATACCGGACAACAACTCAAGCTGACAACATCAACTCATATACAACTCTTCCTAATACGACTCAGCAACTCCTCAAAAACACACTGTACAACTTTCATGGGCCGCGAAATACAACTCAGCGCAACCCACAATGCATAATCAACATATAATTCAAGCAATCATATATACACATACATATTCGTAATCAAATAGTTGTCAGCTTGCCCGTAGAGATAGATACTCGCTTTCGGTTAGCTAAATGAAAACTCCGGCGAAATCCTGACGTGAGCCGCCTCGATCAACGCCTAAACACATTCAAAATTATAATCACTACTAATAGCAACTAATAATATAACATTCTATATATACATATAAAATCGTATCGATACTTGAATAACCCAACAAAGTTCCTCTTTATCACCTTAATTCAACTTAAGTTACTTAGCCTTTCCTAACAATCAAGTTCCAATAACTAGTTCCAAATGCTCTAACATTCAGATATTACACTAATCATCACATTTAATCGTCTTTACTCTCCAATCAATTCACTATTCAACTTCTGAACTTCGAAATATCCGAACATTCTCTGTCGCCACAAAATCACAATTTACGCCTCAAAACAATCTAAATAAAGTCGAAGTATATACATCATTTTAAAAGCCATTTAGAAAAAAATCAACAAAAGTCAACCAAAAGTCAGGTATAATCCTCAACATTTTTCGGCCCATGCATCGATAATTATCTTAGCTCTTATACTTGATAAATCTAAGCTTAAATGACAATTTCATAACATAATAAACATCAAAGCTCCAAGTCAACTCAACTTCCTAAAAAGTCAACATTCTCAAACTCCAAGAAATGCTAAAAGATTCGAAACTTTAACTACATATGCGTAGAGAATGGCTCAGGGGAAACTCTCGAAATTTTAGGGCCAGCTCGCTTGAATAGGGAAGAAAATGGAAAGAAAATTTTGAGAAAAAAAAATGGAGGGAGTTCGGCGCAATAGATGGAGGAAGAAGATGATAATGATGATGATAAAGCTATTGGATAAGAAGTATAAGAGAAGGTCTCGTGGGGTCGCACAAAAATATCTCAAGTTGCTCAACTTTCGTTTGGTTTCGGTTTAGTTTACCGTCTCGGTTTAACGACCTGAAACTCTAACATAAGAATTTAAATTTCTAACACCAAAGAATAATATTCTGATATCTTCCATGCGGAGCAGGGTTATTCTGATCGCGGTATATGCAAATTGGAGGCGGATGCCTTTCCCGCTCCGGAATGTTCTCGAGGAATTGTAAGTAATCATTTGTCTTCTTCCCTTGACTTGTCTAAAATGATGAACTCGAGACTCCGTCGTGGATCACATGATTCTGATTTGTTTGAGAGGACTTTCATGACAGTACATGCCACTAAAGTCAATACTTATCCACTCGTAGCCATTGAATCACTAATATCGATATCCAATTTGTATTAGTGTACCCCTCAAATACAAATGGATAACACGTACGGTCACGGCCGTAATTCAGTATGTGCAGTACTTAAGTAGTACTCGCGTAAGCTTCGATAATTGCTGCTTTCTAAGTTACTGGAAGTATATCTACTCAATTTGCTTAATAAATAAGCGGTCTGTTACAACTCTTCGAAGTACACATAAGACTCCCAATTACTTGAGAATACTGGAATTAGGGTACAACTTTTCCGCTATTTCCGAGGTATCGATGTTCATCCATTTGGAGTAAATACATGCAGTCATCTTGACAAAATTTTCAAAAACTTATCGACATAGTGTGATTGGCTTTAATACTGATCCGTCAGAGTTCTTATAATACGTACTCCCAAAATTACATCTGCTTGTCCCAGTCATTAAATTGTTAAACTTTGTGTTCAAACATATCTTTGGTGGATTGGTCATCTTTAGATCTCCCAACGGTAGGCATGTCATCCCTTACAAGTAGAGAATTACATATTCCTATCTGTTAGTTCCGCAAACTTCTGTCCCTTGCTTCATTGATTTTAAATCCACTCAAAAGAAATCTTGCGCATCAAACTTCTCGTACCATTGTTTAGGCACATGTTTTAACCCACCTTACAAAGATTTGACAAGTCGATAGATTTCTCTTCTTTACCTAAAGTATAAAACCCCAAGTTGTTCCATGTAAATTTTTCATCTAAATTTCCATTTAAGAAGGCTGTTTTCCACGTCCATTTTGGAAATCACGTCTAAATTGCGCAATCGTTGCCAGATTATTACGATGGATGGTATCCTAGATACTGGAGAATAAGTATCAAAATAGTCTAGTCCTTCTTTTTGTTTATTCCCACAGATGACTAGCCTACTTTTGTACTTATCTATTTGCCCCATCAGCTTTCATTTTCCTTAAAGATCCATTTGGACTTTAGAGCTTTACGTCTGGTGAAAGATCAAGCAGGTTCTCATTTGTGATTACGTAGAATTGAATCGACTTCACTCCGTGTTCTTTCCTTCCAAAGTGGACCATCCTTGGGCGACCTCGCCAAGTTCGAGGTTCAGCTGCAACATATCGTTACAAGAGTGGGACCAAGCGACTTCTCGGGGGCGTGCCCGCTTTTCTTTGCTTGGCGGGTGCTTCGTCCTGGCTTCACTTACTTTGACAATTTGTAGTCTCGATATCGACACTACCCTCAGGTTCATGTGTCCTTTAAATGTCGCCCAACACCCAGCCATTAAACTTCTTCTCGGAAGGGCATTCAAGCGTGGCATTCATTGACTATAATATTGTATTCTTGTTCGCTCTTGAATTATCGCTCTTATGAACAAGAAACCCGATATGCATGCTTGTTGTGATCATATCAATAAATATTGCATCAACGTTTTCGGTCCATGATACCACTTAGTAGGAGGTACCATGACCTTCATGAAACACCCCGCGCTTTCGAGAAGATGTTTGTAGTTAGAAGCTCACACTATTGAACAACTTAAATGGGGTCTTATCACCGTCCCTTACTTGAGGAATTCTATTCAAGAGGTAGTTGGTTGTAAAGGATTTCTTCCCCAACGTTTCCTTGAGGCAAACATGAACTTATTATTGGAAATATAGATGTTACATCTCATAAATATGCCACTTTGAACAATTAGATTGTACAACGATACGTATATTTAAATATTAAATAAGTTCGGATATATCAACGAATTAATATATTACGTAGCTTTCGATTGAGATTAGGAGTTAGAGTAGACACACTAGAAATGCACTTTCGTAATCTATATATTAATATGATGATACATTAAACAAAAATTAATATATTGATACTTTTAATCGGCGCAGAGGTATTATGACAACAATCTTTACTATAATTTAATTATAGCTTAGGGTTTAAAAAGCGTATGAGAATATTGGGGCGAAATTCCAATAGTTGGAACTCACCCCATAGTCGACTAAAATGGTGAAGGGATAAGGGTTCCAGAATCTTCCGATTTTAGAATAATTGTAGAATATTCTACTTAGCCACTTAATATGTCTTGATTTTAGGGATAAGAAGTGGAATGTTTTGGAACACTCATCATGTCGAAAAAATGGAGAAAAGGAGGAGAAGTTTGTGCGTGAAACTGCAATATTAGAATATTATCTTAGGAGAGTGGAAGAGTTTCATTTCTGACTCTTGAAATGCCTAAAAAGTAGGACATTTGATGTCTATATAAAGGCCATGATTTTCATGAAATCACTTGCACCAATTCTTCCAACTTTTGAAGTTGAGAATTCTCTCTTTTTCTCTCCCTTTAGTCGAGTAGTAGATTCATTTAAAAATTCATGGAATTTTTACCCAACATATGTCTGATTTAATATTTTAAAGAGAGTTCTAGTAAAGCTATTGGAGGGGTTTGCTTTCATTACATTAGTGTGGACTATTCTTAGAGACAATCTATGTTGATTGTTCGAGTCTCCTCACATTATTCATTTGCAAATCTACGGCCAAGCTACACACTCGTATGTTATTGTATTTATTATATTCTTAAAATTATTGTTACGGCTTTTATAATTGTTATTTTAATCAGTAAAATCCAACTGTCAATCGGTTTTGAATTGTATCCGAAAGGAAAAAATCGAACACTATTGGATATAGTTGAACCATGATAAGCACATCGAGGCGCTAGTCAGTTTTGGGATATGATTACAAAGCTGTCTGTGCTCACGCTAAACAAATGTCCAACTTCATCGGCTCACGAATGTGTACCACAATATGAAGTTAGGTTTGGGAACCGTCCCAGGATAGGTCACATGAGGATTTGGGGTAGTGAGTGAGGCACTAATATTAAAAGTGATAAGGACAAACTTTGACCCAAATCTAAGAAATGTTATTTCATTGGTTATCCGAAAGAAACCATAGGGTATTATTTCTACCTCAAGCATGAGAACAAGATTTTCATTGCAAGAGATGGCATTTTCCTTGAGAAGAAATACCTAGCCAAGAGATACAAAAGAAGTGAGAATCTTGAAGTTGTTCAAGATAGTGAGGAAGTCAACGTTGAGAACGTGACTGATTCACCTCAGGAGGTGAGCCCCTCTTATATAGAGGAAGTTCAACTTGATCCCATAGGAATCCGTGTCAAACTGACTAAGACTCAGCGCTACCGCCCAGGAGGTCGGATAGAACACAAATCGAAACCCGATAGATGGTATGGGGAAGCTTTCTTAATTGAAAATGACGAGCCTTCTTCATATGAAGAAGCCATGAAAAGAAACAAAACTTCGATGAATGGCTTATAGCCAAGCAGAAATCGAGATGATTGATGTATCAAAAATAATTTTTTGGACATTGAGGGATCACTTACAGAAGATTTTTAGACTGTCGAGTGCAAATGAATTTTTAATAATTGGATAAAGATGAAATGTCCATGTTTATAAGGCTAGACTAGTAGTCAAAAGATTTCAAGCAATTCAAGGAATTGATTATGATGAGAAATCTTCTCCCCGATTGTAAAGTTTAAAATCCATTCGGATTATCTTAGCCAAAATAGATTTGCTTACATTATGATAATGAGATCTGGAATATGGATGTATTCTTAACGGAATCTAGAAGGGCGTGTACATGACTGACCTCTAGACTTTGCATCTCCCAAAGGACCCTAAGAAGGTATGCAAAATTTTATAAAATCCATTTACATGGACTTAAGCAAATATCAAAAGAGGTTGGAATCTTCCGTTTTAATGAGGTGATCAAGAGTTAGGTTTCATTAGGGCAGAAGAAAACTCTTGTGCATACAAAAGGTTAGTGGAAGCAACATTGCATATATAGTCTTGTATATAGATGACACTCTTGATCATAGGAAACAAACGTACTGTCTTTGAATACGTAGTCGTGGCTATGTAAATGTTTCTCTATAAAGACTTAGGAGCTCAATACATTCTTGATTCGAATCCATGAAGATCGATCTAAAGGGCATTGGATTAACTTAAAAATGCTTATATTGACAAAGTATTGAGAAAGATTTAAGGTGGATAATTCCAAGAAAACCTCCACTGAGGCATGACATTACTCTCGGCGTTCCGATTGTCCCATGCTTGAAATTTGAAGAGATGAGTGATGTTCCTTATGCATCGGCCATAGGATCCGTCGTATGTCATGTTATGTACCACATCTAATTAAGTAATAAATGCGCTCCCGAGTGTAACAAGTGGTTACCAATGTGTCGGTGAAAATTACTAGGCTGTGAAGGCCCATACTTAAGTACTTACGAAGGACTAAAGATATGTTCCTTGTATACGGTGGGGATAATGAGTTATTAGTAGAGGGTTACACCGATGCCAGTTTTCAAACCGATAGAGACGATAGTCGATCTCAAAATCTCAGTTATCATGTAACGACGCTTGAATTGGAGCCCCACATGAGTTGGGAATGAGTAAATCAACTTTTGTATGGTAGTCATGGCGATGGATAACGAAATACAAATGAGCTTGCTTTTACATCATAAATAAAACAATATAACAAATCCCGTCGGGTGAACTTCAACCAATAGTACAACAACAACGAAAATCATAATATAAATACACATCAAACAATTTGTTACAACTCAGTCAATAATAATTGTACATACTTGAAACTTCAAGAGATAAAAGTATAGTATTTGAAGGGTCCTCGAGCCACATCCTTACGTCTTCGAGATGCAGCTACTAGAAGCGATGCATCTCGGTCATTCCTTGACAACCTAGGCATGAAATGCCGCCCATAAAGAAATAGAATTAAAACAAAAGGCTGAGTAGAAATAAATAACCTGAGGATTGGCTACATTCATGAATACAGAATAATTTAGATTCTCTTTATTTAGAGCCCCATATCTTGCGAGAGTATTATTTTATAGGTTACTATACAAAATAAAACTTTCACTTATTGGCTTTCTAACTAACACCGATAACCCACACTCGTCGACAAGCTTTTCGATGCCTTAATTCTGAGAGTGTTCTGTCATTGTCTTCTGAGTATAGCTAATTCCTGATATAATACACCTCCAGACACACAATAACTTAAACATATATATCTTAACCTCTGTAACTTTCATTGCATATACAACTCAATCACTTATCTTTAGTTCACTTTAAGTACTACTCCTCATTTTACAATCATACTCACTCTATGACAAGCTAATGTTCTGTAGACCTTCCAAATATATGCATTTCTTAATATGGTAGTAATATATCTTAAATTCGAATAACTAAATCTGAGATTTATCTTCCCAAATTCTCCATTTAGTATCTGAACTTATTTACCTCAATGGTATCATTAAATGGTTAGGTCAGTACTTATATTCTAAGCGCCTTCATTGAATCAATTTTCCACCATATGTATAAAATATCTCATCAACGTCATCAAATGATTAGCATAAACTTCGGTTTGATAATTTGCTTTAATGTTCTCATTGAAAGGTATCACCGTCAAATTTAGCCACTTAATATATATATAACATATCTACCAGAGCCCGATGTGCACTTAAGGCTACAAGCTGAAAGTAAATACCATATCTGATATAAAATAGTTGCAGCCAAAGTATGTGTCTGAAAATGAAGTACAGCATCAAGCTTCTTGTTGCGGCGCTAACAGCAAGATTGCAACAACAAGATTGTGAATAGATATAAGTAGTCAAATATGAAGAAATTACGTGTACTTATCTGAGGATTATCGGATAAAGTCATACAACATAATTCACATGAAGTCTCGAGACACTTAACACGTGAATATATAATAGAGCGGTTCCGATAAGCATACAATCACCTAAATGAAATCATAGAGACTTCAGCATCATTGTAAAATCTAGTCATCACGCCCTCTCTCATATCCCACAAGTATACCCGACCTCAATGCGCATATACTCAATCGTCTGCGAGGAATGGATCATTAAGCTAAACACGCTCTTATACGAGTATAAGGCCACAGCATAGCGCTATACCGTAGTATAGGGCCATCGACAATGCGCTACGGCAAAGTGATCAAAGACTCACACCGCTCTTATACCGTAGTATAAGGCCAAACCATGCAACTATACCGTAGTATAGGGCCACACCGACAATACCTGACAAAGCGATCAAAAGAAATCACGCGCGCATTTATCTGTAGTATAGGGCCCAACCCCTTATACCGTAGTATAGGGCCAATAGCGTCACATATCACCGCGAGGAAAGGAGAGTCACCTAATCCCTAGTAATCGACTATAGAATTCGCTTTGATACTTTCGAGGCACCAAACTCATGCATAACCCAAACAAGCACTCAAGCTCCCCAGTATTCTGGCGCACAATTTGAAACATCGATAAATAAATCAATCCTGATCGCCGACAAGGCCATAGATACCACAAGTGCAAACAAAGCCACATAAATACCACGAAAGTACCCGACAAGGCCACATAAATACCACCCGGTGCCGACAAGGACACATAAATACCACCCGGTGCGACAAGGCCCACGTAAATAATACCACAGTGCCGTCAGTACATAGAAGCTATGAAGTGCCGACAAGGCCACCAAATACCACCCGGTGCCGACAAGGCCACATATCTGAGAAATAAGTTGGGAGTTCAAGCCATACTTACGCCAAACCCGGCCATCAATCTTCCGCGAGAATAGAATCACTGTCATATTAGGCTCCTGTAATCGTCTGGCCAGATTTCCGTATACCGTTTCACGTAATCATATCCGCAAGGACATATCGCATTCTACATGGTATATTACAAGACACAGCCACACCGCTTTACACATAATTATATTATAAGGGCAATTACACCCGTTTAAAAGTACATAAGGTAATCGCGTGAGATAGAAATGCTACGCGCCTGAAACATCACGAAGTCCTCACGAAGAGCGATCACGGGCGTTACTTTCGGTCAGGCCTAAAGGCTTTACCAGAGAGAAAGTATACTCGGGAACTAATACCAAAATTCGTTCTAGAATAAACATTACCAACTCTAATCGGAGCGATTTCCTAAGCGATCTAACATGACGGGTAAACTATCGAATTATAATCCCATCGAGCATAACCATCCGATCGCTAAAATTCCATCTTATTACTTTATCATTACAATCCAACTTATAAATCATTCTAATTAATCATCAAGTCCATAATTAACAATATGCTCCGAAATATCAATTATAACTCGGCTTAAATTTCACTTTTTCAGCATAACACCGCTTTAATAAATTTTAAATCGCCAATTTAACTTATCATAACAAATATAATAAAAGGTCCCAATGTAACCTCTACACATTTAAGTTTTATAAAAATATCCACATAAAAAGTCATGGGAAACCCCAAAGTCAACTCGACCATGCGTCCTCAAGCAGGCTACAAATCACGAATTCATCAGCATCATCGTCACGGGGCAAAACCAACTAGATTTATCATAAAAATTCAATTATGTAAAGAAGTCAACCCAAAAGTCAACTATCTCAAAACCCAAGAAATATCTCGAAAGACTTGAAATTTCTTACCTTAACTCGAAGAGAATGATGAAGAGAACAATATTCTACAAACGGTTTTGAGTTTGAGCGACAATTGAAGAGAGAAATGGAAAAAATGTTCAAGGGGGAGGGGGGGATATCTACGCCCACAATGGAACAAAAAATGAAAATGGTGAAGTGTTTGATGATGTGGAGGATATGTATGAATAGATATTTTAAAAAAACTCGAGTCCCGTTCGGTTTCGGTTAATTCTCCGCTTATCGTACTTAAATCTCCACGAACCCGATTTCAAAGATAAAATTCTTCCATGGCAAACACTACTAAATTATAAATGAAATTCGGCTCAAAAATTTTACGAAATAATATCATCATCGAAAAAAATTATACTATTCCCGGGTCAACACTTCGACGAAAATTTTTTTTTTTTTTTTTCGTAATGGGTTATTACAATGTATTCTGCATGAATGGTGGTGCGATATCTTGAGTGCGGTAGCAAGCAAAGATGCATGCTAGGTGACTGACAACGAAGGCTGATGCATTGCGACTTGGAAAGGCTGCGAAAGCTTCTTTGGATCAAGAATTTCGTGAGTGAACTTGGAGTCATACCTAGCATTAAGGTGTAGTGGAGTTATATTGTGATAACACTTTGGGCGATAGCTCCAAGCTAAGGAGACAAGATCACGTCATATAGATCGTAGCGTACTCGAGAAAGTATCATCTTATTCGGAGATAACCCCGATAAAGGAGATGTTAGGATATGTAAGGTTGGGCCATTGATAATGTAGTAGATCCCTTAACTAAACCACTACTGCCTCAAAGTAAGCATGAGTAGCATATGTATAATCTTGGTCTTAGGACATGCTTGAGTGGTCTCGATCTTAGTGGGAGCTAGATTTTCTTTATACTTGTCATAGATGATTGTAACACAATGCTTGAATTTTTAACTTCAAATTCAATAATCTATATCATTTATTTTCAAACTATGATCATTACATGTATATATAACGTGTATGTATCATTACTAGTAATGAAAAATAATTCCATTTCAAATATAAGTTTTTATAAGAGGACTTTGAGATTAAGAACTCAAACAGCTTTGTTTATCAGCCTAAACTGACGATATTGTGGTCCCCAATCAGTATTCACTATTGGAATCGAATGCCATTGATTAGTATGGGTTGATTGTCTGATCATGTTTCTTGGATCAGAAGGGAGAACGAACTCTAGTCAATCACATAGGTATACGGTATGAAATGGTTTCAACTGTGATACTGGACATTGACCGCCATGAGAACTTAGAAAATTGTATATCATGTCCCAAAGTTTCTCGTGAACTTATGTTAAATGGCTATTTTTAGACTGCGTGACACAGTTTCACTTTATAGGAGGTAGTGTACTTTGATCCTATCTAAACTTCTTCCGTAAAAGGAGGATTATAAAAGGCTTGAGTTACGCGCCTACAGTATAGTTGTGAGATCTTGTACACAAGTGGAATTCGTTCAACGGATATGGCAGGTTTAGATTTTCGGGCCTGCTTGGAGACACCGTGGTAATTTCTTGGCGCCTCGATACCATCTTGAGATCATGACAGCTCGTACACGAAAAGTATAGGTGCAAGAGTATGGTGACACAAAATCTTGTAGCTTGTTGTTGGAAATCACGTCACGAGGGAGGCGTGTCGGATATGTCGATTAGTAAGTAATCGTTTTACAAATAATCGTCAAGGAGCAAGTAGGAGTGTTGGAAATATGAGATGTTATATCTCATAAATATATGCCCGTTGAACAATTAGATTGTACAACCGATTATTACATTTAAATAATAATAATAAGTTTGGATATATGTTAATTGTTGGACAATTAATATATTAGGTAACTCGATTGAGATTAGGGGTTATGATGGCTTTACTGAGTGTCGCTCGTAATCTATATATTAATATGATGTTAGAATGACATAAGAATTAATATATTGCTAATTTCAACCGAGCTTTGAAAGTGGTCACGCATGCGAAGTAGAACTATATTTAGTATAACTTCCGGGGTTTAAAATAAAAGCATATGAGAATATTGATATGAGGGTAATAGTTGGAACTTCGCCCCATGATGCGACTAAAATGGTGAAGGGATAAAGAGTTCGAGAATCTTCCAGTTTTAGAAGAATTCTAGAATATTCTTAGCCATAACGTATCTTGATTTTAGGGATAAGAAGTGGAATGTTACGGAACAACTAAATAAATGTCGAGAAATGGAGAAAAAGGAGGAGAAGTACGTTTGAGAGCACAATATTCTAGAATATTCCTCTTAAGGAGGTGGAAGAGTTTCACCACAACTCTTGAAATGCCCAAAAAGTAGGATATTTGTGTTGAAAATCGGAGTATTTTTGATTTTTATAATTATCGTTCACGACGATTATTGTAACGATTCGTTTCTTAGTTTTAGTTAAATGAGATTACTTTCAAACTAAATGTTCAATAATAGTAATTGTAAATTCTTGAAATGGAACTCACGATAATATATCGGGGTTTATGCGATTCTTTAGATCTCGTGCATAATGGAAATATAATAATCATAATATTCCAATTATATTATTATTATACGACTAATATTATACGAGCCGGAAGGTCACACACATACAATGGCGTTGAGTGATATTCCATGCATGGAATTAAATCGAGATTGTCAAATTGGGGTAATTAAAATCGCGAGATATCCAATCGAGAGTTTTACATTGATAATGTAAAATACAAATTGGAGCCGAAACGAATCAATTAGCCCAGCGAGTTCAATTGGCGGTTTAACAAGACAACTCGTACTAACTTGTTAGTTACTCACTCGTTAGCATTCAGTTTGTTAACGGTTTTAACGAGTTGGCTCGTTAGTTAACGAGTCGAGCTATTCGGGCGAAATAGGAAGGGGCTATATAAGGAAAGAGAAAAGATGAAAAACCTAACAATAAATGCTCTCCTCCACTCCTCTCAAAACGCCTCACGACTCTCTATAATAAAATTGAGTCAAGCTTTTGACTTGATTTTGCTCTCCAATTACTTTCGTAGATTCTAGCAAGTCGATAGCGAGATTATTTGCTCTGGTATTGGACTAACTAGAGCCATTTCGCTTGGTGTTGAGGAATTCAAATGAGGCTTGAGAGAGAAAGTTGGTGACTTCGCTTGCGATGTAAGTACTCGTTTATACATATATGTGTTGGAAATCAATGAAAATTGATTCCGCACTATTATGCCCGTTGCGTGATTGTGTATGAATTCGTTTTACGGGTTGGTTAAATATGATTCTGGAACTTAGTGTTCACCTTGGTAATTGTATATTACTAGTGTGGGTTTCATGATAATTTAGGGGTTATGGCGGTGCTAGATCTTACTCGTGTCGTTATAAATAATAGTAATTGAGAATTAGATTATTATTATTATACAACTTACTATTATGAGAACTAGAAGGTCACGCACATCTGGTGATATTAGATTTATATTTCATGCATGAAATTAAATGAGACTTATAGGGTGAGATGTATCTCAGCATATATACTATATATATATATATATATATATATATATATATATATATATATATATATATATATATATATATTTGTCAAATATATTGATGAACATCGGTGGTTAAAACTGCGAGTTTTTATCAATTAACGATTGAAATTGATGAATTATTTTATAAGTTATTCGATAGTGACTTCGTTAGTATTTTTAATTGACTTGTTAAGTTAATTAAAATGGAACAACTTCTTGTTATTTCATTATTTGATTAGAAGCTATAACGGTTTAATTAAGTTGAGTTAAAGCGATTTGTGCTGAGTTCTTACTTGGGTGGAATTAGAACTTTTGGTATTTAAAAAGAAAGAGACAAGGTTTTCATTTCATGAAAAAACTCTTGCCTCTATACCAGCAGCCCCGTCCCAAGAATTGGAAGAGATTTTTCTCTTCCATTTTATTCTATGACTTCTAACAAGTTCATTTCGGTGAAATTTATTAATTTATAGAGTTATTAATTTATCGAGTGTTAATTTAAAGAGATTATCAATGTCAGGATCGACAAAATTATTATCTTAGATTAATTTATCAATTATTAATTTAAAGAGTTTCTACCAGTAAAAACTCTATAGATTCATGTTGAAGGGATCGGTAAAATTTATTAATTTATAGAATTATTAATTTATCGAGTGTTAATTTAAAGAGATTATTAATGTCGGGATCGAAAAAAATTATTATCTTAGAGAGTTTATTAATTTATTTCTACATGTCATAGTTATGTGCCACACGCACAAAATCTATTTGATCTCAAAGTAGAATAAACAGGTGGTTATGTTATTATGTAAGTCACCCTCGGGAGTAGCGAATAAAAAAATTCCAATACCTAAGCTCATGATAAGAGTGATAGAATAATATAAAATATACTGAATTGAACTACTTGACTATGCGTTACAATAGTGTGTGTCATTTATAGAAACGCTTTTTAATAGACTCCAAGATAAACATGTGCCTCGGCAATTTGAACTTGTTGGGCTTAATGTTCACTCGCCCATTGCTCTATGAATCAATTTTAATATGGATCTTGTGTCAGGTTTGACATACACTCAACAAGAATAATTTTATTTTCCTTGTATTGTATAAATTCTCAAAAATGGCTCACTTCATAGCTTGCAAGAAGACAATTAGTGTTGTAAACGTAGCAACACTAAGGTTGTGTTTCATATGCTGGAATTGAATGGAATAGAATGAGATTTGATTTCATTACTTAGTTTTGTATTTAAACCCTTGTTTGATTCCATTCCTAAGCAATCACATTACCCTATATGGGGTGTTAAACCATCACTAATAGAAATGTACTTAATGTCGGAAGGAGAAAAACTGTATCATTCTTCTTTCAATGGTGTAGGTATAGAGTATCGGTTATATCGAGCATTAACAAGCAGTTATATTGGTTTGGGCCAAAGAATCGCGTCAGGGTGGCATCGGGTATTAAATTATGAAAAAATACATAAGTAATAAAATATATATCGGCCTTGAACTGAGAAATATGATATGCATATAAATAAAAACCCTACCCTTTTTCTTTTTTATTTATTTTCTCCAATTTCTTTAATTAAACCCCTCCCCTTTGGCCGCCCCGGCGCCACCCCTTTGACTCGCTGGCCTTAACTCCGACTCAAATCATTTGACAGCGGCCCCACTCGAACGAGTATTCTTGAAGATATCTCCATGGAAAGTGTAATGAGGTTCGCGAAGGAAGTTAGTCCCGGTCCCACATTGGGCCGTTTGAAATTTTTGACAAAAGTGGGAGGCGAGTAGCCTACCGTTTGCTTTTGCTTAGAAATTGGAAAGGATTCGCGTTTTCCATGTTTGCCCTTGCGGAAATGCGACACGGATGAGTATTCGCATATCTTGAGTTTCGGCCGAATGACTTGAGTGTAGAGTTGACATATGAGGAAGGACGGTGAGTTGGATCGAGAAGAGAAGGTGTTGAACAAAAGAAAGAGTAGAGTGGTAAAAGTTTTGTGGAAGAATCATCAGTAGGAAGCTTGCGTGGGGCCGCCGGAGGATATGAGGAGCGATATCCATGACTTTTAAGCCTAGGTTAGTTGTTATGGTTGTTTGCGTTTTATCTTTACGTAGCAAAAGCGAGGACAGAGAAAATTCGAGGGGCGAAATTTTTGTTAAATAGGTAGGATACTTAATAACGGTAGCGATTCATCGATTAATAAATTAAAATGTCGAGTTATTAATTTAATTAACGTAAAATTGGACCCACTTTATATTTTACATTATTACTATAAGTGATATTGAAAATTAATAGTTGAGGTAAAGTTGAATCGAGAGGTATCGCTTAAACTAAAAAGCGGTGGTTTCGCATAAACTTCGTTTTATTCCTTTCATCCTTCATGCAAAGTCGATCCTTAAGAGAGGATAAAACAAAAACAAAAAATCCCATCTCCATAGCACCACAACCGCTTGAACCACTCCCTCTCCCCACTTGAATTTCTTTCTTGATTTACTCCTAAATACATGAAACTTGGTCCTCAAATTTCTTGGAGAGTTTCCCCTCATCATCCTCTTCGATTCAAGGTAAAAAAGGCCGAATCTTTTTGAGTATTTCATGAGTTTCGAATGGGTTGACTTTTGTTGACTTTTTTGTATTTCGATTATTATTGCTACAAACGATTCTTAGGCCTTAAATTAGTTGTTCTTGAGTTAAAGTTAAGCATTTGGATGAGTAATTCTTGACGTTTTAGGGACGTTGACTTTTTGGGAATTAGTTTGACTTCGGGTTTTGAGGTTTAATATGACATATAATTATTATCTAGGCTTAGATTATAGTATAGGAGGTGATAATAACCGATTTTTGGGGTAGAAAAATGTTGGTGTAGTTGTGTTGACTTTCGAGTTGACTTCGGGTTGACTTTTTCCAAAAAACGTTTTTAATGGTATAAGTATGTTCTTGGACCTTTATTATAGTTGTTTGAGGTGGAATTGTGATTTATAAGTTGTTGGATGAATATATGTTGAAATTAGTTTTATTAGATTTGGTTAGTAAACGGGTTGTGAGGTTAAAGGTTGTTAGAAATGGGTTTAGTTGGTTGGAAAAGTTGATATTTTGGATTGGTTAAAATTGTTTAAAAGTGTTAGGAATGGCGTTAGAGAGGGAGGCCGAGGAAATATGGTTAAGGTGTAGATTTGTTCGATATTGTCGTTTAGTTTATCGTTTGAGCAGCTAGTAATATTTCACCTAAAGTGGCTAATGGGTACTTCAAAAGTTATTAAAGGAGAATTTATACTTGAAGTCGTGTGTCATTACTTTCGGTGTTTTGTTTAGACTCGGAACGCGGGAAAGGCTTGCGGATCGATTGATTTCTCGGGCGCTAGTGGTACTAGCCAAAGGTGGGGATTTATCACTCGTATGATAATATTATTTACGTTTGAGTGAAGTACTTGATAAATAGATATGTGACTATATAATTGTTTTATGAATTTATATGATAGTGTAATTTGTGAAGTTGTGAAATGTTGAGTTGTATGATGGTTGTAATTTATGTATATTATGGTAGTAAGTTACATATGAGATTGTTGTATTATGTATATTATGGGTGCCATATTGAGATTGTTGCATGATTGTTCTCCCAGAGATTCGTTGTAATTGTTGGGATGTTAATTGAGTAGTGTGTTTACGTGCGTCATGGTTGTGGTATGTTTGGTGTGATGTTGGTTGTTGGTCATGCTTGGTTTCATATAGAGTAGTAACCATTTTGGCATGTGGGCATGTTGAGTCGCAATGTCTTGGTGGAAATGCGTGGCAGATGGGGGTGTTTTATGATATTGTAATGGATGATCGAAGGGTGAGTCTGCCGGGAAAAGGATATGATGTTTTATGGATGAGCGAAGGGTGAGCCTGCTGGGAAAAGGATATGATATTATATTGCGTTACATTTGAGCTTTGCGGAAAAGAACAGCGACATTATATAAATGTCGGATATACTTATTGTATTACGTGTCTTGCATTGTGTTGACATTGGGTGGATGTCACTGCGTCTGAAATGTTGATAATGTCATGGTCTCGTTTTCAGGAGTTTTGTTATATTGTTATTGTGGTATAACCGTTGTGTTTGAGAATTTATGATGTTTTGCTCGCTTGATTATGTGACATGCTATCTCTGGATATAACATGTGGGTTAACATAAGTTGAGTCCTCTAAAATGTATATATGTTGATGATGATTATTATTATTTTGATGCTATGGATATTTGGTATATTCTTTTATTGTACATATATATACTCTATCGCTACGTCTATATCTTTTGTTGTGTACCTCATTCGGATGTGGATAGAGATTCTGCAGGGTGATTCGTTTCCACTAAGCTGTCGAGCTTACCCCTTCCAACCTCCAGATTGACAGGTGCCATTTGAGAAGCGGTTGAGTTCGTGAGTGACCGTTGATTTTACTTAGGTGAGACAGGTGGCTAGGATCCTCGGCAGTCATCTTTTTTTTCTTTTCTACTCAATTATTTTTGGTGTACTCAGACTTCGTATTTTGTGTTTGGTGTTGAAAATTTATAAACTGTTTTATGGAGTATTTTGGACTTGAAAATGTTATGAAGTTGCATTTTGGATTTGGATTAAAGGTGATACCGAGAGATAGTTTAAGCTACGTATGGAAACATTTTTGAACTTTTCGAACTATTTCACTTTTATCAAACTAGCAAGGTTTTATTGATTTTTCAAGCAGGTTATTTTGTGTGTCGGCAAATCGTATGGTATTTCAGTTCTATCTGGTGATAAACGATTCTAACCGAGGCATACGACTCGAGGCAGTAAATTCTGATAATGTCACTGAACATAGACAATACTATTGTATGAATCATCTGATTATGTATAAATTAATGCCCCTGAAGTTACACCATACTATCGTATGAATCATCTGACTTTTATATATAGAAATACTGCAACCTAACATTTTCAACAAATTATATTGTACTCCGAAAGTTGTACCAAAACAGATAATCAAAAGATTAATCTTGAACAATAATAGTCATAACAAGAAACATCAATGGCAAAGGTCATGGCTATCGTCTTCCTATTGGTTGCTGCTTCTTGTGAGTCTCCTCCCATTTACATTTATAGTTGGCTAACTGCGAAATGAGGTCGCCGAAAGTGAGTACGAAATTGCCAGCTTTGGTGTCTAATAATGAAATGCTGAGTGCGATTTGGCCTCCGAAAATGGTACCAATTTACATTTTAGTCATCAAGATAATAACAATTTATTCCTTGTAATTTAAGATGGGTTTGTGGTCAAATTTGAATTTTGACTTGTTAGATCATTTTTATAAAAACAATATTTTACCTCCACATTGCGTCGAAATTAGTGGAAATCTTGTGATTTCGCGTTTTCATAAATCACAAGTCTATATTTACACACAAAGCAAGATATTTTTTATAAAAATAGCTACTTGAGTCACAAAATTCAAAATTTGACCCCAAAGCCGACCTCGAAATCGTGTTTGTTTGTGAATAAACGGAATCGTTCGGCAGGAATGGATTTGGGCTACTTTAGAGGACCAAGCTGTAGGTCATTATTAAGGGCTAGAAATCTGGCTTGAAAATGCAGAAACTTTCGGAAATGAGTGTCACTCCCGAATCCCAACTGAAAATTGAAATAAGAACAAAAAATCATCTGTGTAACCAATGATGCATGGACCAATTCAATATATATATATATATATATTTCCGATCCCCTATGTTACCAAAAATATTTTGTATTTACATAATGATGTTTATATAGCGTTTCCTTGTCATGTTGGCCATATATATCCTCATATTTTTTTTTTACATATTAGTAAAATGTAATTTATACTTTAAATATTTAAAATGAGATAATAAATAAAGTATTAACTTATTTAAATGATTTAAAATTATGTATTTGATTTATATTATGATTCATTTGTTTATAAGTTATATGATCCCTTATAATTTTTTAATAATAAATTTAAAAGTTTGGTTCTGTCTAATTCTTCGTTTTGAGAGTTTAATAAAAGAATATTAAAACTTTAATTATTTTATTTATTTTTAGAAAATATCAATTTTCTCTTTTAATAAAAAAAATTCACCTTATGTTATTTTATTTATTGTTAGAAAATATCATTTCTCAATTGATTGAATCGATTATTCATAATTTTACTATTTAATTTATTTTATCTATTTATTTTTAATATATTTGATGGATAATTATCTGATAATATTTGTATAAAATTGAATAATATCAGAAACCCTTATTGGCATTGTCTCAATTTTTAAGCGCATGAAATAGTTAAAGAATTAATTAATAAGCTTGTCGAATGTTTAATATTAACTTCAAATTACATTAAAAATCAAGGGAATAAAATGACTGTCTATAACTTTTAAAAGTATATCTCATGCAATGAATTTCTTAATAAAAATTAAACCTCGATAATGTATATGTGATTAATATTAATTCATATGGGAAATTTTAAAATTTTTGACATAAATAACAATTTTAATATAAAGGTCACTAAACCCGTTCGAATAGAAAGAGTTGAGAATGCTTGATTTGTACATCAAATATTACCGTCGATAAGTAGATTATATCGCATAATATCATATATTAATGCATGTATTTTTAAGATTATAATATTGATGAATTATATTTTTATATAGAATGAAAACTAATATAAAATATTATTATAACAATACCCTTATTTAGTTGACTAGTAATATTAAATAGTTAAGATTGATTTTTTTAATTTCCTTTCATATATTAAAGTTCAATCTAATGAATTGTGTCTACATAATTTATAGATAAGAATATTTTATTTAAGCATAAAACTAACATATTATATATATTATAATAAGAAAAAAATTTAAATTTACGAAATAAAATATCCAAATCTCTTCTATACAGGCCCAAGAATGATTGTCATGTTTGATTTAAGTGCTCAAAATTAATAAAATTTTACCCCTTCATCGATAAATATAATTTTGATTTGAATAAAATTTAATGTCAATATTAAAGTACATTGAAAATATTATTATTTGATAATTTTTACCAAATATTATACAACAAAAATAAAAATACTCCTTATTTGAATTTAACATTTAATGTGATAAACATCTAAATTTAAACCTTGATAATTTATTGGGGATGGAGGGAGTATTAGATATGTATCTTGATACTTTTTTAATTTTAGTTTTGGAATTATATAGTTAAATATAATACAAAATATCACATAATAATTTTATAAGTAGAGAATAGTTAATGATTACATATATTTGATCCGTTAAAAGTGGAGGGATGGTTAATGAGTACATATGTTTGATCCGTAGGCCCTCCATTACAATTTAAGTGGGGAAGGTTTCTTTCAAATAAAATAGCAAATCTTATTATGACGTTATAATTCGTCCATACAACTGTAAGTTTCCTTGGAAATATTATATTCTTTTAGATAGATACTATACATAGAGAAACACTTATATGTAAACAAATGTTTAGCATTAAAAATTATTTGATGATTAAGATTAGTTAGGAATTAAAAATGACATTTTATGTGATTAGTAAAACCTCCAGTTAAATTAAAATGAAATCAGTAATAAATTTTTTACCTCCATCTCATATTTTTCCATTTATTACGCAGATGCAAGTTACACAAATAAGATTTTAGGTCAAGAAGAAGATTGTACATAGTGAAAATTTATTAAAATATAATTAAAGTGATAAAGATGAGCTTGTGAGAATTAATTAAAATGTTAAAAATGTGGCTAGGATTACCGATCGAAACAAATTTAATGTGGCTTAAGCATGCGAACAAGGATTTCCGGAAATAGTCGAATTAGTTGTTTCATTAAATTTAGGGTTTGGGGCTAAAAATCCCCAATTTTATTGAAATAAAATCGGTCAGGGCCAGGTGAGGTGCGAAGTTTCGGTGTTCGAAATAAAGGCAGTTATGGGGATGTCGAGAACAAATTAGAGTCCGATATAAAATTTGTTTGAGCTTGAAAAGAATGGGCATGCTTTATAAAAAGAGCGCTCTTTTAATTCTTGGCGAAACAGTAGTGCAAATTTTAAACCGGTTTTAGATTTTCTTGAAATTCAAGCGGTTGAGATAAATATCCTTTTTGAAATCGAAGCCGTACAGAATTAGAAGCGAAGTATTGAAAAGCCTCTGAAAACCCCCACTTATTTTTGAAAATCATAGATCATTCATCCAAAAACACACGAGAAAATCGAGAGAAAAAGCATTTAGAGATTTTGAAAAGTTAAATCTTAAGTAAAGCGAAACAGCTAGGTGGTGGAAAACTTTATATCAGTGTCGCCCAAATAGCTTAAAATTAAATTGTTGCACAAAAGCGTAGTAGTGCCCGAAGTTAGAAGCAAAATCGATGAGAATCGGGCCATGTCTCTTGAAACTTGAAATTCGAGGAAAAGCTAAAAGCACTGATTATTCAAAAATCTTGCATGAGCACGCAAAAAATCTTGAATATTCGGGAAAAAAGCTAAAAGCACGATTATTCAAAAATCTTGCGTGGCCTTGAAAAATTTAGGTTTGATTCATCAAGTTTTGGATATAGAAATACACTAATATTCGACCCTATATAGTTCGGGCGGAAACATCTTCTTTAAGGCACTTGTCGTCGATCGGAGTCATCGACAAGGTTGAGATACTTTCAGCCCTTCATCTTATCGTCTACTGTGCTTGTTTCTTAAGGCAGATTGTAGTCACAATTTATAAAGGCAGGAAGTGAGGCCTAAGTCTCCTGAAATCGCCTGCAATGATAGTACATAAGACCCTTTGTAGTCTGAAGTAAGAGCGTGCATTCTTGATAAGCTTTGCTTGCTATCACTCACATGCGGCTTAAAAGCTCGGAGTTCCGTCCGTCAAATCCACTAAAGACAAGTAGTCTTTATTTCTGAAAGTCATTTAAAGAAAGCGAGTAAGCGCCTTCTACTCGGTCTCACAAGAACTAGTAGTACAGCTACAAAGTCATAGGGTACATCGTAAGTCCTTACAAAGGTGAAGACCCGCTATTTCTGAAGTAACTACTTGGAGTAAAATTAAAGTAAATTCGTATCTGGGAGATCAAGTCCAAGATCTAAGGTCCAGTTCATCTGACCAACTTGAGAATACATTTCTTTAAGCTCCTAGAATTTCGGGCCAAATAAAATTCGGGCCAGGTCTCAATTCCATCAGAGCCAGGACACATATCAACTCATGGAAGCTTATCCCCAAATCACAAAATCAAATCCATTAAATTCGAGCTCAAGTCGAGGCTCAAGTAAACAAAGCTCATACCAAGCTATCAGCTCAAATTAAGTCAAGAAGCAGGCGAGACATCTCGTCGTATTGGCTTGACTTGAGTATCATAGTTTGAATGATCGATCTGTCGATTTGTCCAGCACTCTGTTGAAAAAAAATTTCCCTACAATAGGTTTTATTTTGTACCCTAAAATAAATAATAAATATTCTTCTTTGCATTACAAAGATTGCTTTATAAATTTGTTTTGTGGATTATTTGGGAGATTATGTCCGTTTATTATTGTAGTTTTTTCTGGTCAATATTTTTATGGCATTTGCAGTCACTTGGGGTTAAACAATGCTGATGAATCTACAAACAATTTGATTGGATGTCTTTCTGACACAGATTGTAACAATGAAACTAGTACTACGAATTCTAGTCATTGTAACCGTGTTGGAGGCAGATCATATGGTTATTGTTCAGAAATTATCAAATCCGACCCAAAGCATTGAAGGATTTCTATGAAGATAGGGAAACATACATTCTTCTTTTGTTGTGTTTAATAACCAGTAAATAAGGTTGTTCTTTCTAATGCCACAACCACAAAAATAAGGTTAAATCTGTTGTTCTTCCTGTAAACATTTGTTTGGTTAATCATACTATACTCTATTTGCTATTTTCTTGTTTATTGTTTATTGTGATTTAGATTATGTTTGTTAAATATAAATTAATTAATCTAATATTTTTATTAAATTTGTTTGAAGACTAATTATTTTAATGAGTGAATAAAATAAGATCTTATCAAATCTAATTTAAATCGATCATAATGCATATGCTCCTAAACAAGAAAAAAGAATTAACCCTCCCCTCCATCTATCCTCATACGCTTCCACCTCCACCACAACTTCTTCTTCTTTCTGTAAACTTCTCCTATAATGAGTTTATTACTAATCATCTTGTAAAGAATACGTGTGGATTTATACTAAAATTAATTGTTCAAATATGGATAAGTTAATATAATTGAAATCTTTTAATTAACTAATATGGTTTCAATACATTTCCCTAGATTTAACCCAATCCACTAGGACTGCATGTACTTACATGTATAGATGTCTCTAATACACATATTAAGAGTTCAAGAATACAATGTATATACTAAAATTAATTGGTTATAAATCTCAGTATCTTCTTAATAAACCCCAAATATTTTAATTAACTAGTATAACACTAATCTCTCAATACATCTAAATCCAGAAGAGTCAAATAGAGGGTAGAATTAAGTTTATTTAGAGTATTTTTTTTATTACTGTTATAACATATGTGAATCTAGACTACCGGAATTATGTAAAAATCACAGGGCAGAGAAAGTAAATGTACAGAGAATTTAAAGTGATATCACTTAATAATGTGTTAGGGCCCAATCAAAATTTCTTAGAATAACGAGGTTTAGTACTTGGGAAAAATATATTACAGATGACATTATCTCGAGATATGTAGTGCACACAAAAATAAGAATAATTGTTATGATATTCATAAACCCTAAATAGAGAGTTATAGCTTTTACTATATCAGATATTTAGTTTACAAGGACTCAAAAACGTGTAGGGTATTTATAGCCCAAAGAATCGCCAGAAACCGCCTCAGCAAAATCCGATATGGGGACTTATCACCACCCGATCAAGTCCCGAACAATCTCTAGACTCCTGAAACACCAACTTTGGCACTTGTGTCGGGATTTGCAACTCCCGACCACAAGTCCGGACCTTTTCGAAGACAGGCGCACAAATTCGATTCAAGACATATTCAACAATTATAGTGAAAATGTAAAATGACAATTTGAAGTTATATCCTTATTTGGTTGATAATTTCATATTTAAAAAGTACATTAAAAATGTAAAATGACAATTTGAAACTTATCCTTATTTGGTTGATAATTTCATAAAAAAATATTCAAAAATTATAATAAAAATGTATAAGTCTAATTTATGACAAATATTAGAAACAAAAAATTTAATCTAACGATAAATTAAAAAAAAAACGTATGAAGTATTTTATTTACTCCGTAGTTAATTTAAGTAGTGGAAATAGGTACCAAATTACCCCATTCGAGAAGCTTCAGTATTGACTATATGCAAAGAAAACCATAATAAAGTGGATGATCTTCTATTCTAGCTTCTCCACATTTCCTAAATTTCTTGGACCTTCACTTCACTCACTGAGCTGTAAACTCCAGAGGTAATTTCCTATCTCAAATGAAGTATTTCCAGTGCTTTTTATGGATAAACATCTCATCTTTATTTGTGAATAATTCTTGCATGCAATTGAACCTTTATATGCTCCTTCTTTATTGGGGTTAACTGAGATGAATCTAGATTGATTTTAATTTGATCCCGTTTTGTGTTCTATTTTTTGAATTAACATAGGTTAATCAAGTTAAATTATTCATTTTCATTCACCTAAATTTTCCTCATTTTCATTAACCCAAATTTGGGTGTAATAGAGGTGAATATTACTCCCTCTGTTGTTTTTTATTTGTACTTCTAGCCATTTACTTCTAACCATTTGCACATAGATTAAGAAAAATAAAAATTATTTTAATTAAAAAAGTATATTGAAAATGTAAATGATAATTATTTGAAACTATATGATTGATAATTTATAGTGGAAATGTAGAATCACAAATTCTATACTACAATGACAAATATTTTGAAAAAAAAAATTAGCCTAGAATAACAAATAAATAAAAAACAGAGGGAGTATTTGTGAATTTCCCCAGTTCCTATATAACATATTGTTTATGATTTATGTCTTGGTCCAATATAAGATATTGTTTAGACATGCACATTGATAGTGTTCTCTCTTATTATCTTAATAAAGTAATTTTGAGCTATACAATATGTTATGTATTATGATCCTAATGGATTGCATGCTACAAATGCTATCACAAGTTGAAGTCGTAGCTATTCAATGTGTCAGCAGTATTCAGAAAGATGGCCAAGTTGTTTGGGGGAAAAGACCCTTTTGAAGACCCATTTTTCAATGAGCCTTTTGAGAGACTATTTGATTGGAAGAATGAGTTTGATGGGCAACCAAGTTCCAGAAAGCAGATAACCATTGATGAAATCAACCCTGATGGTGATGATACTCATCATGCCCAAGAAGCCACTGACCAAAGCAAACAACTTGTTAAAAAGAACCCAAAAAAGAAATCAACCAATCAAGGTGAAATATATCTTCTGATTTCATACTAGAATTCAATTTGAATTTCATGACTGTTTATGTTTCAAAATATTCAATTGTTTTGAACAAGAGTATACGTTAAGAGTCCATAGTAAAACTAATTGGTTGTAGATGGATAAAGTCAGCATCTTCTAAACCACCCCTATGTTTTGACATATTGGATGGGTCCTCGTTCAATAATACAATTTCATTATTTTTATATTTTTGTCTCTATAAAGTTTCATTTCTTATCTTAGCCGGAAAAATTAATTATATTGAGATAAGGAGAGGGATTATTTATTTACTACCTCAATCTCAAAAAGATTTTCCACTTCGATTTCCAATGATCAAAATTAACAAGCTTTGTAATCTTAATCAACACACATAACACGTTTTGTTTTACACACAGAATTTTGATGGGTAAACTAAAATAAAAATACTAGCATTTAAAAAAAATACAAAAAAAATGAGAAATAAGTGGAGAAAGAAACGCAAAGGCGATTTGGGGGGAAATCAAACTAGGGTTTCCAATCATGTCCATATGAGCGATGTGGCTGCCGGCGCTGCTACGGCGATGGTGGCTCATGGCGTTCTTCAGCAGCTGCCAATGCAACCGCATCAAAGTCATGTTACCTGGGCGGAGAAGGTAAGAGAGCCGAAGCAGCGTGTAGGGATGAAGTTTTTCCCACCGGAAATTGAGGATGGGGTACCAGTAGTGAGGTTCAAATCGGCTGAGATTAGGCCACAAATCAACAAATGGAGCACCTCAGCGGTGGGCTACGCTTTTGGTCTTAACCTAGATTCACGAAGATGAGGAATTTTGTGAAGAAGCAGTGGGCTAGGGTTGGGGATATTGAGGTTTTCAAACTGGATTCGGGGATTTTTATTTTCAAATTCCAAAATGATGATCTTCGTGGCCAGGTAATTAATGAGGGGCCATGGACTTTTGAGCATCGTCCGTTGGTGGTGCAGGAATGGAGGCCATGGATGAAGATGGATAGGAATTGTATTGAGAGGTTGCCGATTTGGATTAGGTTTCCTGGGTTGGCTTTTGAGCATTGGGATTTGGAGCTTCTTAGTAAGATAGCTAGTACTGTGGGAAAGCCTTTGTTTCCTGATACTTCTATTTCTAATACTTCTACAATGGTTATGGACCGTTTTTCTTATACTCGTATATGTGTGGAGATTACTGTAGAATCACCTCTACCTAAGGTGGTGAAAATGAAAGATGAGAATGGTGTAGAGGTAATGCAGGAGATTATATATGAGTGGGTGCCGTTTCAGTGTGAGAAATGCCATTTGTTGGGTCAAAGAGTTGAAAAACATGTGGCTAAAATGGTGTATAAGCCTATGGAGGAGGTGGGGGCCAGTGGGGCTAGTGAATTGGTAAAGGATGAGCAACATGGGCATGATATCAAGGAGCCTGCAGGCTTAGAGTTGGGTGGGGGTGAGGACCCATTGAATCTGAACATTACTGAGGCTCAGAGGGAAGGTTAGGTCTGCTGAAAGGTTGGCTGGGGCCCAGAAGGGGACAGTTAGTAGTTGAGGTTAGGTCTGCTGAAAGGTTGGCTGGGGCCCAGTAGGGGACAGTTACTCCCAAACGCAGGCTTAAGTCTCTTGGAATACAGACGGGATCAAGGTTTGGAGAGTGATGCTATTGTTAGTATCATTAATACTTCTATCCTGTTTCTTGAGATCTCTATGGAGATCTTGAAGGTGAGTAATGCCTATTCAGTGTTGGAGAAAGAGAATCAATTGGAGAGTAGGGTTGCAGAAAAGAGTCTAGAAAGAAAAATGCTAAGCCTAAGGAGGTAGTGAATGTGCAGCCTAGGGTGTTGCAAAGTAGGGGGAGGGAGAGTCCTAATCTGTGTCAATGAGGATTTTATGTTGGAATAGGGTCTTAATGATGCCCTGAAACAACAGTATATAGCTAGATGTAAATATCAATATGATGTGGTGTGTATAGTTGAGAATAAGGTTAGACGGAGCAATTTTGATAGAGTGTATAAAGCTTGTTTTCATAATTGGAGGTGTGTGCATAATACGGTGGTGGGTAAAGTTGGTAGAATTTGGTTGTGTTGGGATCCTGAGGTGGTGTAGATCATTGAGAAGAACTTACAACAGCAATTTTTAGCAAATTTTAGCTGAAGTGTGTGGATTGAATAATGGTTTGCAGTTTATGCTTTCGGTGGTGTACGCTACTAATCTCAAGAGTACTAGGAAGGTTATGTGGAAAGAGCTTTTGGAATGTGGTCAGTTGGTTGTTGGGAAGCCATGGATTCTAATGGGCGACTTCAATGTGGTGCTTGACTTTAATGAGGCAAAAGGAGGGGTGGGTTGGATTGTCTGGCTATCCAGGACTTTAGGGATTGTGTTGATGAGTTATAGTTAAGTGATGCTAAGGTTCTGGGTGTGATTTTACTGGTTTCAAGGGTCTACCTCAGGAAGCTTGATAGGGTTATGATGAATGAGTGTTGGGAGCAGAATTTCCCTAACACAAGTGTGTTATTTGACTCCCCAGGGTTGTCTGATCACTCTTTTATGAAGATTCATATTAATGAGGAAATTATTCAGTATGGATGTAGCTTTAAATATTATTCTTTCTGGAGATCACATCCTAGTTATGATGATATTATTGCTAAATGTTGGGAAGTGAATGTGGATGGTATTGATTTGTATGTTCTAAAGAATAAAATGAATCTAGTCAAGAATGATTTGCAGTTTTATATATTTTGGTAATACATAGTAAGAGAGTGGAGGACAATGCTAAAGAGTTGTATAGTATCTAGAAGGACATTCTACACAAGAGAAGGGCTCTGAGGAGAACTATAAGGAGGAGAAGAAGCTTAGGAAAGAGCTGTATATGTTCCAACATGCTGAGGAAAGCCTTCTTAAAGCCAAGTCTAGAGTTAAATGGTTGGCTCTTGGTGATTTATGTACAAAATTCATTCATACTAAGATGAGGGGCCATCACAAGCATAATAGAATACTGACCATTTCTGATGAAAATGGTATGTTGTTGACCAAACAAGAGGACACGAAGGAAGCAGTTGGGTTTTTATGTGGAGCTTTAGATCCTAAGCCTAAATTGAACCAGGAAGAATGAGTTTGTATCTTAGTGTATTGATAAGAGATTGGATATAGCCGGCAACAAGATGCCTTGTATCCCAGTTCAAGAAGAAGAGATTAGGAAGACTTTATTCAGTATGGCTGAGCATAAGGTACTCACCTTGCTTATTTCTGTGGAGCTTTTTAAAGAGAACTGAATGTGGTTGGGGTGGATTTCATGAAAGCTGTCAGAGAATTCTTTGTTACTTGCTTTATGCCCAAAACTGTTAGTCTAATCCCAAAGAAGCAGTGTACTACCACTATGAGGGATTATAGACCCATTGCGTGCTGCAATGTTTTATAGAAGTGTATTACTAAGATCATGGTTGAAAGGTTGAAAAGGTGTTTGAGCTCTGTTATAAGTGGCAATCAGTCTACATTTATGGAGGGTAGGCTTTTGAGCGACAATGTCTTGCTTATGCAGGAGCTGGTGTGTAATTATCATGTGCCTAGTGGGGAAATGAGGTGTGCTATTAAAATTTGATGAAAGCTCATGATTATGTTAAATGGGAGTTCCTTCGGTGTATTATGGAAAGGATACAGTTCTCTGAAATTTTTATGAATTGGCTTAAGGAGTGTGTAACTTCTCCCTAGTTTTCTGTCAATATAAATGGTGTCCTTAAGGGGAATTTCAAGAGCCAGAGAGGATTAAGGCAAGGGGATCCCATCTCCCCCTATATTTTCTTGATTGTTATGGAAGGTCTATCTGGAATGTTGCAACACATGGCAGATTGTGAGCATTTTACCTTTCATCCATTGTGTAGTGAGTTGAGAATTATCAATGTCATGTTTGCCGACAACATGTTTGTCATGGCATCTGTAGATGTTGATTCTTTGAGGGCGGTGAAAGGGTGTTTGGATAAGTTTGGTAAGATTTTTGGGCTGAAACCTAATCTGGATAAGAGCAATATGTTTTTAGCTGGTGTCAACACTGAGGAGCAGAGTAGGCTGAGTAGACTGATTGGTATTCCCCTTGAGCAGCCCATTAAATATTTAGGGGTGCTTCTGACATCTGCTAGAGTTAATGCTGATGATTGTAAGGTGCTGGTAGAGAAGATTACTTCTAAGATTAGGGGCTGGCAGGCAAACTTTTTGAGTTATGCAGGGAAAGTTCAATTGATTGTGGCTGTGTTTCAAGGAATTCAACAATTCTGGGCCAGTTGTCTCCCTATCCCCAAAGGGGTATGGTGTGATATTGAAGGCTGTATTAAAAAATTCTTGTGGAAGAGGAATAATAATGCAAAGTTTAAGGCTAAAGTTAAATGGTCAGACCTGCGTTTGCCAAAATTTGAAGGAGGTTTGGGAATAAAAGAGATGGGTGTTTAGAATAGATGTTTTATGCTTAAGCATGTCTGGGATATATGAATAAAGAAAAATACTATCTGGGTTAAGTGGGTAAGCACAGTGAGGTTAAAAAATAACTCTTTGTGGGCTTATAGTGGAGGTCATACTGACAGTTGGGTCTGGAATGCTATCTGGAAACATAAGGATGAAGTGCTTAGTAGGTTGTAGCTTAAGATGGGTTCTGAGAAAATGGTTAAAGCATGGAGTGACCCTTGGATGAATGGGGGCTCGTTGGAGGTTCTTTCTAACAATTGTAAGAAATATTTGAGGAGGAATGAGCAGTTGACTGTTGCTGATTTGAAGAATGCAGCTAATGGTTGGATTTGGCTTGTGGGACTAAGGGGAAAAAAGGTGACAATGGAGCTAAAAGCTCATGTTGATTCTCTGCAGTTGGATCCGAATGGGGTGGATACTTATGTTTGCCTACCTAGTCCTAATGGTTTGTTTTCAGTAAGGAGTATGTATGAGCAGCTGAGACATCATGGGGACAGTGTTAAATGGAAGAGGTTGATCTTGCAGCCATCTAATATTGCTAGGCATAGCTTTATTACTTGGTTGCTGGTGCGAGGTAGGCTGGAAACGAAGGATAGGGTGAGGAAATGGCTTCCAGGGGTTGATGAAAAGTGTGTCTTTTTCCCTGAAAAGGAGAATATGCAACACCTGTTTTTTCATTGTGAATATTCTGGGGTCATTTGGAAGAAATTATTGGGGATGCTGCATGTCTACAGGATAGCTACAGTGCTGGGATCAAGAGATCCCAATGGCTTATGGAGGGCATGGTAGCGGGCACTCAACAAACCTTGTTGATGAAGCTAGCTGTGTGCTACGTGTGTATTGTATATGGCAAGAGCGCAACAATCGTATGCATGGTAAGGAGTGCAGGGATAGTATGGTGGTTTGAAGGAAAATTACTGATTAGTAGCTGACAGGGGTCCGACGGTGCAAAAATTCAAGAAGACGAAGCTTGATTGGAGATTCCTTTGATGTGGAACATTAGTTTGAATGTTTGTGAAGTTGGGCTAGTTTTGTACAGGGGTTTATCTCTAAACTCTGTAATTTTTACTCCATTAATCAAATACAAATTCGAAAATACTAGCATTTGCCATATGTTTCACCGAAAATTAGTCAACGAATTTAAAAGTGCTTTAGTTCAAATTTTAGAAATTCAACCATGGAAATTAAAATTTGGAAATCTTTTTGGGATGGAGGGAGTATATATTTGTTTGTGTAAATATGTTTTCTTGAATCTTGACTAGAATAATTTTGTCATGTGAATATGTGGTTAATAGGAATGCAGAGTTTAAGTTACAGAAGAGTGGCATATGGAGGGCTAAATGGATGGTATTATTCTTGCTCTGAAGGGAGGATGACTGGCAGAGATGGGGTATTTGATTCTTTTGAATAAAATGTGAAGATTTGTTTTTAGTTATTTCTTTATGACTATGATTTTGTGGATGATGTTTCTTCAGGTTGTTCTGGCCGAGATTAAGGAAGAAGATAAGACAATTGGTGAGTCTCTGCACACAATTTCTAAAGGCATCCGCGACAAGGTATCTATCGTAGTTCTCCTTTTATCCTTGTTGAACGGACTAGGAATGGAGATGAAAGTATTTGGAAACAAATACTAGTTCAACTTTTAGTTTTTGAATTATGTACCCGATAAGAAATATGTAACCCAGTATCTAATAAGCAACTCTCGTGGTACAAATATCGGCATTTGCTGGATGTTTAATGTTGTGGCATGACTTGTCCGTTTTGATATGCTAGGATGAGATAGGACAAACAATAGAAATTAAGTGATCGTTTGTTACATTGTGGAGTATTTGTTTCCCATCTAGCAAATGAGCGATTAGTATTATGATAGGGAGTGTGGAACGCTGTCCTTGTAAAGTTGTTTCTCAAGTTGTATATTGTATGTGTGCAGGGGCATTCTATTATTACCACAAAGCAAAGTTCTGTGGCAATCTGATACCCATAGACTCTGCACAATCTGAATGAAGGTTTCTTCATACTTAAAACCTGTAGGATGAAGTGATTCTTATTGAATACTTGTAATCTTACGTTGTGATACTTCGCGAATTTGAAGATGAGCTTATTGGATTTGACGAAAATTGGAAAGATAATGCTGACAAATATATGCCTGGTTGGAACTCTGCATTCAACACACTTGGAAATGCAGGTCTTTATTTTTCTTTCTTTTATTAAAGCTAGTCTCATGAATTAGTTGATATACTCATTTTTTCTATCACTGACAATATCTGCAAAAAATCTCCATCAATGTTAATATTTATACAGAATAATCAAGTTCTGAAAAGGTGGCTCCTGAGCTGCAGTTGCTTGATTCAATATGCTTATCCGGGGTACTCTACCATACAGATATATGTTTTAGATGGAGACCATGCTGGGCATTGTTAATGATTGACCTTTTTACTGCTGAAGTAGATGATAGTATGGACTATCCATGTTATGTGTTCAACATCTTGAAGTTAAAAGCAGAACACTAGCATTGACATGTAGGTTTCTCTAATGTGCCTAAAAGCTAAAATGTAGTGTAAGTACAGAGTAGCTACTTCGGTGCTGCATGTGGAAATGCAGATGTTGGCTACATATGTCCCCTTTGATATTAATGTGAATGCAGAAGCATTGCTAAATTTTAATTTGTCTACTCCTTGTTATATTTTCCATCCGTATCCTATATATTTGATTAACTCATAACAGTGACCCGACAAATCTGTTCTCATACGATGATAGATACCTGTTTCGTAGGTTGAAGCCATTTAAGTTTTATTTGCCCTTTCAACTTGTTGCATGCAGGGAATGGGAGAAGCGATTGGGAAGGCTTTCCAAGTTTGGATTGGCTTGTATCTAGGATGGCCTTTCCTTCGTTTGGAGTATTATGGGTTCTGGGAGATGTTCAACCTTATGATCAGTCCAAGGGTACTACTGAGAGAGCAAGAAGAGCTATCCCTATTGACTAGAAGAAAGTGAGTTGTAAAAAATAGTTATATATGCCTATATCCTATATATAACATACCCTTCTGCAAGAATAATAGTTTTCTTTTGTGAAAGACATCTCGATGTAGGTCTACCCAAGTCCGAGAAAGACTTGTAATTGATGTCTGTTCTAAGAAGTTGCCCTTGTGATATGCATATCATTAGTCATCTGTGACATCTTTGCATATGTTTTTTGCCTGATCTAAGGCACATTCTACTACGTTCCCCCCCTCCCCCTTCGGTAGGAGCCTCGCATTGGTAAATGGTGGTGTTGTAGAATAAGATTCTTCAAAGTACACTGTCTTGCATAGACATGATCAACACTTGTTGGGAATTTGCTTCTGGTAAGCTTATGCATAATGCTTCTTTCATATCAAAAGGTAACTCAAATGGTGAAAAGAAGTTCAAAACCTCGAAGCAATTGCAAGATGCACTACCTGGGGTTATGATATTCTCATGTTCGTATCTCTTCAATTTTTTCAAGTTCTAATTTCAATCAATTAATGACTTAAAGTATATTAGGTTAGATCAGTTAACTTTTCATGTTCAAACCTTCACATATGCGGAGTATAATATTAATGAGTTAATGGCTGATTTGGTCCTATGTGTCAGTTGCATTTTGGTCCCTATAAATGAGTAATTTGTGTATTTGCTCCTTGATAGTGGCAGAAAAGGTATACTGAAATTGTTGAGAATCAACTAGTTAGCTCAATTTTGGGGTAAAAAATTTCTACACATGGTCAAAATTTTGATAATGATTAAATTATCCTTCACATATTTTCAACAGGCTAAAAATCTCTACTAATTGTTAAACACTACTAATTGTTAAACAGTCGAAATTAATTATTTTCTTATTTTACAATATTATTTACCTTAATATTATTCTTTTTCATTGTTCACTATCATCTACAATATAATATAATTATATTATAGGTAGCCACAAAGATCATAGAAAGATAATCATGAACAAAATAATTCAATAATATTATCGTATCTTGAACAAGTGAATTTGAAAAATAAATCTGAATCTAGCTGGGTTGGTGAAGATTGTGGGTATTTTTTGTTTAATTTAAGCTCATGAGTTGTATTTTGAGGAAGGTTATTAGTTTTAGTTTAAAATAGTGTTTTTATTGAATTTGTAAGTACAATTAACTGTTGTGTCCTTTTCTTGATGAAGGCATGTCACAAAGCTCAAAATTTGTGGTGTCTGATAATGTAGAATCTGATATAGTTTTACATGTGAATCAACACGGCAACAAGAAATATAATCAGGAATGATTAGAGCACAAGCGTAATATTTTATTTTGTTGTTTGAATCTTCTGAAAGAAGTCCTTCGCATAGATGGGATATGGAGGATGCTATATTTCCTTCAAATGTAGTAGATGAAGAGTTGTTTGTATTATTTATTATTAATTATATGAATGTATGAGTATTGAAATATAATTAAACTTAATTTAGTTTAAAAATATGAAGGGTAATGTTGTCAAAAAAAATTTATTATCGATTGTATTTAGAAATTTTTTACCATTGTATTTAACCCAAAATAAAATATTTAGAAATTTTATCCTCCCTTCCCACAACCACCGGTACCCACCAAACAATACCCATCATCATCCACCATAACAAAACTTAAATCTAAGCCACTTCCATCAACTTCTATTAGCATACAAAGTTTTATTAGCATACAAAAGTTTGATTAGCATAATGAACTTATATTACCATAACTAGTCGTAGAACGAACGGGGCCTACTCATGAATACGCTCGACGCCACTGCTAACGGACCGGCCGGCCCGTCTGCTTAATACCGGCCCTCGTTTTGCCTCGGCGCCACTTTTAGCGGAAGCCCGCTTGGGATTAGTTGACTACCGCTTATCATTGCATTCAAAATTTTGACATTATTATTAGTACCAAAATAAATGTGGTAGTAGTATGATTTCGAACTCTTCGACCCATGTACGCAAAGTGATAAGCTATGAACTATCGTATAAAATGATTTATTCATAATATGCCAGATAATAATATATCAAGCTTCTTTAGTTTAAAATAATAATATACGTATAATAAAAAGCATAATATTCAATAATATATAGCTATAAAAATAATATATTATTTAATCTCAAAACTTTAACAATATATTATTTAACCAAATTGCTATTTAGTATTATGATATATTATTCTATCAAATAATACTAAACTCTAAGTTATTAATTTGAAGGAAAAAATCGATCAAAATTGTTGAAATAGTTTTACGTGTATAATAATAAATCAAATTATTAAGTTTCAAATAATATACATATTAGAATAAAGAAAAGATTCAATAATATATTATCCTTTAAACAATAAAACATATTTCTAATTAAAAATCATTTCAACGTATTGATAGTTAACTTAGATATGGTAATATTTAATATACTTTTTTACCATTTGATATATTATCCTTCAATAAATAATCGAAATAATTCTCAAACGTGGTACCATTCGAATTAAACGTTGTACCGTTTGAATTAAACGTGGTAACATTTGAATTAAACGTGGTACCGTTTAACACACAATTCTCAAAATTGTGATAAACGTGGTACCATTTGAATGAAACGTGGTACCGTTTCACACACTATTCAATTATGTTAGCATCATTTTAGTATTAAATTGAGTTATAAATAAATGTTAAGAGTATGAACTTACTATCTAAGAGATGATAAAATGTAAGGGTTTAATACTTTATTTGATAGAATAATATATCATAATACTAAATAACTTAGATTTGGTATTATTTAATATATTTGATAGAATAATAAGTTTTGGTATTATTTGATAGAACTTACTTATTTCATAGAATAATATATCATAATATTAAATAACTTAGATTTGTACGTATATTATTTACTTTTTATTTATACGTATATTATTTGAAACTAAATCACTTGATTTATAATTATGCACATATTAACATGAATATTTCATGAATACAATATTATCATGAATATTTCTCTTTAATAATTTAAATAGAGTCATTTAATTATTTCTCAAGGATATTATATCAAAATAAAGAGGCATTAAATAATACCAATTAAGTATTCTGCCATGTTGAAATAGCTTTTATTTAGAAATGTGTTGTATTATTTTGGAAGGATAATATATTATTGAGTCTTATGCTTTTATTTATATATTATTCAAACTGTATAACTTCATTTATTATTACACATATTAACAAATTAGTTACTTACTAACGGGTTCAAAGCTTATTCTTCCATCATAAATCCCACTACTACCATATTTATTTTTTTGTGCAAATATTTCAAACGTGGTACCGTTAATAAACTAGCATCATCGCTATCAGGGCCTCGGGGCCTGGCCGAAGGCCCACCGAATATCAGCGGGCTCGAACTGGTCAGTCAGCCCACCTTAGCCCGGCCTGTCCCACTTCTTAACGAATCGGGCCGCTTCAAGTCATGGCCGGGCCGAATTTAACCGAATCGCGGGCTGGCCTCGAACGGCCCACCGAGGCCCGGGTTCAGCCTAACCATAACAAAACAACTACGCATTTTTGTGTTTTTGTAATCGCCCCCGCCCATCAAAATATTTCAGACTTTAGTCCATTTACGATGGATCTCGCTGTGGAAAATAGCCTGGCAGGACTGTTTCATCTCAATCTATCTCATGTAATTTTGTCTACATTAGACGGGCAAATCCAATCACCCTGGGTGGGTCGCCTGGGGCCCAAACTCTAACAACTGCTCAGGCCCGGCCCGGCCCACAGCCCACGAACGGGGTCCCCCTGTCATACTGCTCGGCTCTGATTCGGGGCCCGAGTGATCGGGCCCAGGCCCCGGTCCTGGGCTCGAGCCCACCCACATCCGTGGCTCTCGGCCCGTGCCCGGTTCGGCCCCCTTAGCTCAGATAACGTGGTACCGCTACATACGAAACGGTACCAATGCTAATAATATATTCATCGTGGTACCGCTTCATGAAACGGTACCACGCTATCACATAAATAGTTGTATTTTCTCGCTATAAACGTGGCAATCGCTCCATCATAACGGTACCACGCTTAAAGTGCAGAAAGGTGCGCTTTTCAAAGAATGCCAACATTCAAACATACACACATTCATTCATTCAAACGTGAAACACCATAAAACATTCAAGCATTCAAACATTCACAACATTCACATCATTAACAATCTCGAATAAAAGTACGTGAAATAACAAACATTGTTTAAACGGAAAACATCATACATAATATGTAAACACATTCACTCATGTGTTTCTTCACTTGGTTCTTCTTCAACTATAAACGGAGAGGCGGGCGCTGATGAGAGCCAATTCAGTTGCTGAGGAAAGTGTCATATGGTCCTATTGCCTGTGACATCCCGCCATATGGATCCGCATCGCCTCTGATCATCCTCTCCTCTCCCGGTCCTTCATGACACGACATCCGACTAAACTGGTCATCTCATCTAACAACCTCTTCAAAGTGTCACCTCCGCCTGCTGTTGTCATGAGGTAGTAGCTCAATTTGAGGATACGGTGATCTCCTCCCTGCACTCCCGCCACTTAGGAACCCACCCTATCGAGCCGCTGGGGCTCGCACTGTAGTTCCACACCGCTTGCCTAACCTCCTCATAGTTCTCGTATCTCCCCACTTCGATCTCACCCATATCCACAAATAAACCCTCAAACTTAGAAATTGAGGTGCTTTGAAATTATCACGCTTTTGTTAACCTCACGCCTCCGACAATCTAGGACAGGCACATTTTTCCTACTAACCAACAAATGTGACAAGATCATGCCATATTGTGGCGCCTTAGTCTTATGATGGAAAATGTGTTCGAGGATAATGTGGGGGTAGTTAACCTTCGTATCGGTCAAGAGCGCCCAAGCGATCATTTGTATCAAGGCTAAGTTCTAAGGGCCCGACTAGTTGGGCGGAAACAAAATTCCTTGGACCACCTTGGATACAAACTCCCGCCCCATCTAGGATTGTATTTATACACCATCCTAGGGTTTGCCCACGCCGGGCATATTAAAACTTGTTCCACTACTAGAGGGTACTACTACTTTTCCCATACCTTGACCTAGGATATTTCATACATGTTATACATATACGCTTTCAATTCCATCTCTCCATTTTTGAACATCAAAACTTTAGTTTGGATTAAAGGATACTAATTCTTCATGTAGGATTTCATATAGAAATTAAAATGACTTAATTTGGCCATAGGATTCAAAATTATACCAATTGCATACGCATGTGGGATAGGATGAAAATATTTAAAAACTTGTCTTCCATATTCGAACCATATCTCTAACATGACCATCTCTATGTTTAGTCATATGAATGGAAAGATTAACGATACATTCTAAAGCAAAGATGAATATTTAGTTCATATTGAGTTGAAATTTTTTTAGTATAATCTTTAAATGACTCAAGAAACTTAAGTAATTCATAACAATATTTCCAATTATTATATGTGAGTGGGGGATAATATTCACCAATCGGAGCATGCATCTCATAAAATGTTGTAATTCATCCTTATACATATATGCAACTAGTAGATCGTAGTCGAGTTCCATCTAGTATCACAATCCAAAATTAATTTTTTAAACTTTTTCCCGGTTTCAACCACTTTATATTCATGTCTTCTAACCCCGCCTATTAACAACAAAATTAATGCCTTACGACTGCAAAATAAACTCATCCCAAACAACGTTTATTCCATCTTTAGCAACTAATTGAAGGACGTGACATAAACATCTAACATGAAAAAGTTCACTAAAATCCGGTTTAATAGGCATCTTTAATCTTTCTTCAATTGATACGTTATGAAAGGACGATTATCAAATGAAATTGAAGTAATCCTATTCAAACATTTGTAATCATTGGCACATGCGAGTATACCTTCCGAAATTTGAATATCATATGTTTAGCAATCGATCTAAAATATATAATTTTCTCTTTGTAAGACCCAATCATGATCAATCCAATGGCATGTTACACATTATATCAAAATCCAAAAAGGACACCGATATCACTAAATAAACACATTTTATAAGGCAAATTCATGAAGATTTTACATAAGATCTTTTTCACTTTTTAAAATATTTAAAAGCATAGTTTCGTGAAAGAGACCGAGGGATAATGTGATACTGGGATTAACAACATTTTGAATCCATTTAGTGAAACGCCATCCATCACAATGATTAAAGGCAAAGAATCACTGATTACAAATTTCATAGCCAATCGATTTGCCAAAAATACTAAAAAAAGTTAGCTATTGGGTATCAATAGCCCTGTATACCACCTCCCCCACTACCGCCTTTAGTTATCTTATGACCACTTAAGTGTCTAGCAAGATGACCGGGTTCCCTTTACCCCACCCGCTTTTCCATGATGTAGTACTCTACAATTTAAACAAGTTGCCGCTTGTTTTCCCGTCTCCAAGAAAATATTTCAAATCCATGAAAGTTTTTTTTCCTCCTCAATAGTAGTATCTGTGAAATTAGATCGAGTTAATAAGTGGGGTACCATCCATACAATTATCATCATCTAAATTAACAAAATCATTGGATATACTAACACTATCACTTTGGATACTTTTCAAGGTTACGCTTTTGATGCCATTAATTAAGAAGAACAAATATAAAAATTTATAAAAAGTTGATAAATAATACCGGATCGTAAATGAGTGCGTAAAGATCAAGCTGATTCACTTGATTGTAACGACCAAGCCCAATCGTTGTATTCCTCATTCATTGTAAATAATACCTGGCTTATGCAAATAGATTCTCATTCTAATTTACTACATGGGTCTTTGTAACTTAATCCTCAGAGTGATTTGATGTTCGAGATCCGAATTCACCGACTTCACGATTGGATGTTGTTGCGTAAATTACCGTGTTTAGCGTAGTATTCAAACTCTGGGCTTCCCGATTTTAGGTGCCTATTTTGTGACGGTTGAAAATTTTGTGTTCTTTCTTCGCTTTTCTTCAATTTAGAACCTATTTTTACTCGAGGTCAAGATTTCACAGCCTGGTGATTTTCACCTAAAAACAACAAATTTCAGAGGTTTTTTTCTTGGAGAAATACCTACGTAGCTTTTTATTGTATATTATTTCAGATATTTTGTTGTATTTTTTTGTTATAGAGGTGTGTTTGAACAAAATAGGGGCATTTATAAGCTACCGAAGTTTTTTTTTTCGATTGGTCGATTCAAATTAAATATTAAAATAATATTTTTTTAAAAACAACCGACTTTGCATGCGCAGCTTTTGGTTTCGTGATTTCCAAGGTTAGTTTACCTATATTATTTTGTCCTATTTTCTATCGGGTCAGCTATTTTGAGCTCGCTTTGTCAAAAACTCATATTTTTATTTCAGATTACCCAATTTATTGTTAAAATCCCATAAATTTAGAGAGTCCTATTTTAATCCTATCATTATCATATTTGAGTTATAAATTAGGGTTTTAATTAATGATAAACCTAATTCTCACCAATTTAATTAATTTTAAGTGGCTAAAATATTAGAAACCCTTAATTTTCACATGTCCAATTTAATTTGTGACTAGTCAAAACTCTAATCGCCACATGGCGATTAAAATTGGTCCTCGCTTTTTTATGCTGCAAACCGCCTCGGGGCCTTCTTGCTAATCAAGATAAAAAATTATCAATACATCGTCATTGGGTTAAACCCAAGAAAGCAAAATAAAAACCTTAGATCGTATCTAAAAGTAGGGCGGGGCTCAACCGCCAAAACATAAGCCGAAAAATAAACAGAAAATAAACAATCCAAAGAGAAAATACAACGATACAAAAAGAAAATAACACCCACAAGCGGTAAACTTCAGCCTCGAATTGCAAACAAAAACAATTTTGAAACAACATACCGAGTCAATCGCGAACATAGAACACCCCTACTCTCGAGAAGCGCATAACGAAAATGCATAATGAGCGTTCGCTATCCACCTCCATCCTCGTCAGCTGCAGTAAGGATCTGTTCAAAGCGCAGCCTTTAGCCACCCAATCACCACCGGGTTTTGTCTACGCCTAAACATGGGTCGGGCCCGACCGCTAATCCTCGCAATAAAGAAATAACTGACCACCATATTATGTCTAGTCTAACGAGCTTTCTACTATGCAAAGATCCGGGAGTTGTATGAATTGCTCTACCCGTGAGATCCGCAAGTTCTCGGGACGACACACCACTCCAAAATATGATAGGCGCGAGAAGCTCAAGATTCAAAGCGTATGAGTGTGCAAACAAAATCCAATGTACCTATAACAATACACCATTAAAATCGTCTCTTTATTAATTTAATTAATCGACCCTCTTAAATTAGGGGTTTCATAATTTAAATTAATTAAATTTTGACTGGCCAACAATACTATTTTAAGACGGTACAATTTAAAAAGATTCAAATTATTTTATACAACTAATTAATATATGTGTACTAAAATTAATTGAACAAATTGGTATAGGTCAACTAAAAGTACAAATAAACTTATAAGATTGACATTAATGAATTTTTTTAGAAATGATATATTACCTAAAATGTACCAAAAGAAGAAAAAAAAAATATTATCAAATGATATAATTTGAATTTTTTTACTATTAATAAACAAAAAACTTAATGAACCGTAACTTTCCACTAAGAGGTAAATCAGGAAGAAACCAAAAGGTTTCATTTAAACGTGGGCTTTCACGTTCATAACTAGTAATCCGTGCACAGTCCAACCACTGCAATTTGATTCAAATATTTTGTCATAAATTTTTATTTAATTGTTATAGTGTAATTACATACACTTAAATATAACATCATAATATAAAAAAGAATTAAAAAAAATTATATTTGAACATATCCATTTGAATAAATACTTTTTAATGTAAACACACGTTGATTGAAAGTAATAAAGTAGAGACTTGATTATCGATCGAGAAACCAAATCTTTAATCTTCATCTTGTTTATTGCATATAATATGAATGTAATAAGAATAAAGTAACCAATTCAATATTTTGAATATATTGATGACTATTCTATAGTGGATATTATGGTGATTATTTTTTAATTGTCTTTTAAAATTAGACGAATGACAAATTAATGTAATACCAAATGAATAGTTTAGATAATTTTTTAGACTTCACCAAACAATTGTAATCATCTCACTTTATATATAATATGGATACCAACAGACAATATCAAGCCTTGTGCTTTATATAGGTATAAATAAGGGTTATTTGTTAAAGAAGCGCATCATCACCTAATTCACTGTTTTATTCTTATCATTCATTAACATGTTCCATTCCCATCACCAACTCTCAAAATTGGCAAATTTGGTCCCTTACATCAAAATGGCCGTTAAAATTGGAATGGAACATGTTAATAATTGAGTGATTAATGAACCAATGAAAGTTCAATGATTAAGCAAGGCTCTTAGCCCTATTTCCTATTAACGTAGCTTTGTATTTCGGGATGCAATATACTATTATGTTGGTTTTATTACATCGATTTATTCTATATTTTGCCATGGTGAAAGTTATTATTTGATATAATCATTATAGGTTTATCAATTTATTTATTAAATATTTGTTTCATTGCATATTATTTCTGACGCCAGCCTAGGCGTGATAAATTGCTGAATGTGACCAGAATTTTAAGTTTATTTGTTACGCTGCTCAAGACATATCAATTTTTTAGAATGCATCCTTTGAACTAAACAGAGGCTAAAAATGGTGTATAATAATTTTTTGTGACGCCATGGGGCGTAACAAATGTCGTAACAAAAAGATTTTAATGTCCCTTTTTTCAAAATGTTCCCAAAATCATCACAAAAAAGTAGCAAGAGGGTTTTATTAATATAACAAAACCTTTTTTTATAGTGTCACTGTGTCTTTCATAATGATTCAAATGGAAAGACAGAAATCGACAAACTTCCAATTTTTTAGTTCGTTCCAACTTTGAGTGGAGCCAACATTTAAATTATTATATTCGAATATAACTGAACACTAATCGACCTCTAATAAACGCGACACCTAATTCGTAAAAAGCTTCATAAAGTTCGCCTTTATACCATTAGGGGCACTTAGCCTCGGTCACTATCTATAATGACTTGGATCAATATTAATTATTCAATTTTTCAAGCATCATAATTTAACCAATATTCTTTCGAATATTTTCGAATTAAATATAGTAATAAATGTAGGTAAAATTATGATAAATAAGTTATATGCTTAAAAAATTGAAAATAATTGTGACACACGCAAAAAATCATACAGAGACATCTAGAGCCAGAATTCCTCCGAAACCCAACGCCCGATCACATCTTCAATCCATAAAGGTAAATGCATCGATCTTCTTCATCCGTCTTTTTATCATCCTTTAATATGAAATGACATTATTTCAGTAGATGTTAATTACAATTAGCTGTTTTCATGTGGTTCTACATCATATTAATTGGGCTTTAGTTTTGGAACACTGCTATAACTACAACTGCTCAAAATGTTGAGCTTTCAATCATATTGAATATGGGTGTTTAATCAAAACTTGTGTATTCATTTGTACGGCTTCTATGCTTGTCTTGTTAATATAGACCAGATGTGGAACTGAGCGGTGGTGTGCGTTTTAATTTATATGTTTTTGTGATAGTGAGTTGGTGTGAATTGTGCAATTAGTGTTTTCTGAACCTTTATCTTTCACTTGTTTAGATTACCAGGGTCTGAATTGGCCCGGCAACTATATATTGTCTTCAAGAAGGAGTACACCTAATGACTTTGTATCTTCTTCAGTGTAGAACAGGTGATAAAGGGAAGACTTCATAAATAAATTGCGGACTCTCTCAATTAAAGGATATGGTGAATTTGCGATATCCTATCCTTGGAGTTTGAGACTGCTAGCCTTGTGGTTCCCGCACAAAGAAGATAAAATGAAAGTTTTCAGTGGATGGCGTAGATACCTTTTCTGTCTACCTATATTGATCTTCTTTTTGCATATAATCTCTGGTAATATTTTCATGCTTTTCGTTGTACCTTTCATGCTCAGTTGACATCTATCTTGGCTAAAGATTAATTTTGGAAAAATGCTGCTGAATCCACAGTTTTTGAGTTACAGCAGAATCCTGCTTCACACAAGCTGCAGCCAAAGCATAAGAAGTTTGATCATCTGGTTCTTGGACCTTCAGCTGGTGAAGGATTGAGGGACCGCCTTCAATGCCGAGGTCTTTCTTTACTCTCAGATTTGATTCAGTTAATTACTTCATTCCATTCAATCAACTCATATTATAGTCTCTCTGGCTTTTAGGCACCAACATCTACTGATTCGTTGAACCATTTTAACTAATTGCAATTTTTCAATGCCTCACTTTTGTCCCACAAATTTAAATGTGTTTTATCTCGCGTCCGTTAGTAGTATGTGCATATGAGTTGCCAGTGATAGAGATTGAGCTTTGGTTTGTTAACTTAATTTTTCAATAGTTAAATTTATGCACTGGCTAATTCAGGTTTTGTCTGGTGCTTCTATCTTGTTTGACAAAGGCTCGCTGGACGTCGTTGTTGTCAAAGCTTGTAGTTTAAATGAAACCTGTATGATAATGTTAGGCGATACAAGCAAGAGGTCCTTGGTGGAGTCATTTTTTTCAGAATATATTAACTAGATCCATTAATTAGTAATTTTTCACAATTGGATCTCAACGTTACAGTCAAGGAAATCTATTTTCTCGAAATTAAGAATCATTGGAAGTCAGGATATCTCATTCGGTTTTGAGTATTTGGAGCTCCATATATATCTTCCCTCATAAAATGTATCACCTAAAGAAAGTTGTGGGACCAGGGGATCAACTCATTGCTTTGAGTATTTACTTGACTCATCTTAACTGACCTGAGATAGCTATGGGGAACCAAGTCACCAGTGTGAGATATGTTTGGTGTTCTTTTCAATTCATGTTCAGTTCTTTGCATCCTTTCCTTCTTTAAGTGCGTGAAGTTCTTAATGCTTTTGTATTGGCGCCTTCAGGGACAAAAGCTCTTAGTGAGACTAACTTTTCAACATCATCAAGGAGATACAATTTTGGGGATAATGTAGCCTTTGTCACTGTTTTTGCCACTTATAAATCAGTTGTTGATGAACAGAAAGATTTGAGTACTGTTGGAGATATTACATACACGAAAGTTGAGAGATCAATGGCTGTCTTAAATGTATTCATTAATTTCATCCAGGTACCTTCATGAGTCAATTTCTGTTAGTCCCTTGGAATCTACATATGCTCCACTCAATACCGTTCAGCACTGACTACTCCTAATATCGTGCATGTAAAGCTCTTAAATTATAGTTTTTACATATGTACAGATTACAATGCCACAAAGTGAAGTGATCATTCTTTCGGATCCTTCATCAGAGCTTATGGTGCGTAGAGACAGAGTTATTGTACATCCAATTCCAGGTGAATACTCGAGAGACAAGTTGATGCTCCAAAGAATCAGGTCTTACATTGTAAGAGGATAGTGCACCTTTTGTTAGTGCTCTTCAAACTGGACCTTCCTAGTTCCTAGTATCTATCCTGGTCTTTTGTTTTCATTTGAATTACTTATTTGTCTTTTCCTGTCTTCTAGATCCAATCTTCAGTGAACTAGTATTCAAGTTAAAATATGTTTGAATGCTACAATATCCAACTATGTTTTTTCCATGCCAAAATGTTAATTAGATTAGTGACAAAACTTAAACAAGCATTGAGTTTCTTGATAAAATATGATCACCAATGTCATTGAAATAAAAACAGAGGTAGTGGTAGAACCCTGTGATTCACTTCTGGATTAAACATTATCAGATAATGATTAGCTCTGAAATAGTCCCGGTTTCATATTATATGACATTTAGAAGCTTATTGTTGTAATGGTGCAGTTGGAATGTGGATGATGAATATATATTTAGGTACGAGTTAAATTCAGGCTTATATTTTATATCTATTCATAAACAATAACAATACAATAATAAATAGCATGCCCTAATGCCTCTAAATAGGCTATCAGCTAAGCAAGGGAAGGGAGGTCGAACTGTATGCAGCCTTACCCTGTGATAATAGGGAGACTGTTTTCGGGTTGACTAAATATGAGTAGCAAATACTATCTACTACTTCTCAATAGATAGGTCTCAGTGTAATGAGCCATTTTGATTTATTCCATCATATCCAAGAACCGGAGGATATAAATTCTTTACTCCATAGGATATGGAATATTTATGTCATCATGATTATTAAAAAATGTTTATTATGTTACAAATTTAGTGCAACTTGTTCTCTATATTTCTCACGTAGATGAATACCATCTAGATCTGTTCAATGTAGGCTCTAGTTGAAATTGAAGGACAATTTACCTGGTTTCATATGATTTTGATTACAGATCCCTCCCTCGTCTCCCACTCCAATTTCCTCATTGTTCTGTTTATATTTTACTATTATTTCCTTTTGGAGAAAGATCCAACAAGCTTCATGTTAACATACGCTAAGTAGAAATGTACATGTAATCACTTTGCAACTAATATCATCTCTAGGCTTTTCTTCGGTCGAGGCTTCAGGAGCATTCTGAGAAGAACAGGCAGTTGCATCATTACATATTTACTGATTCAGATATAGCAGTAGTTGACAATCTGGGTAACATTTTTGATGACTTCACAAATTTTGATGTTGCTCTAACCTTTCGGAACAACAAACAACAACCTCTGAATTCAGGATTTATAGCAGTTAAAGGCACTATTGAAGGAATTACAAGGTACATACATAATGTTTTTTTTTTTTTGAACATCTGATTATGCTATTGGGACATAAATAATTAGATAGTTTGCTGGTCTAAAATTTTAAGAAAAACAACTGAAGGACTAGGATATTTTTTTATGGTGCTACAGGGTGCACTCATCCAGAGCTTTTTTAAAGTCTTGAACTGATGATAGTCTGAGAATCATAACCTAGTATATGAAAGAAAATTTCTGACTTCATCTTTCTTTCTCTGATTAAACAAATAACTAGTTCCACCTGTGCTTATAAGATTTCTATGCTTACCTTTTCTGTTTTTGATGTGACTATGCGAGAGTTATTTTTCTGCAGGGCAAAGGTCTTCTTACAGGAAGTATTGCAAGTTTATACCTCAAGATACATGAAAGCTTCTCGCATGCTTGGAGATCAATTGGCTCTTGCCTGGGTTGTGAAATCTCACCCTTCGTTTGATGCTGGAAGATTCACCAGAAAAGAACCATTCCTGGACAAAATTGGTGGCACATCGGTTCTATTTTTACCATGCTTGTCTTATAACTGGACACCACCAGAGGGTGCTGGTCAATTCCGTGGCATGCCTTTGGATGTTAAGGTACTCACATCAAACCTTAGTGTTTATTGCATTGTGGTAGACTTTCAGTTGAACGGGAGTTTCATTCAATTAAATCTATTATCTGATGCAGATTGTTCATTTCAAAGGGTCACGAAAACGGCTTATGCTAGAGTCTTGGAACTATCTAAACTCCTCGTCATCCTCTCAAATTCCAGATATGTTATGCCTCATACTGAAGAGTGGGAGGACAAAGTATGACTTCTAGATTTCAAATTCACTCAACATTATTTCGAACTGTATATGTATGATATTGATCCATTGTTTGAGGAGTAGAATACACAGTTCTAGTCTGTTTACCATAATTTGGGTGGTCAGATCATGTTTTGTATTATTTGTTGGTGATACAAAGTTCAAAATTTTGTTTGCAAAACTGAGCCAAATATTTATTTCCAATTTGACATAATGGGAAAACCATAATTTACAATAAGATATGGGACCAGTTTCAGAATTCCAAATGAATTTTGGCCCTAGTAACATGTTTTCACTGATCTGAAGAGAGAAATCCCTTCAAACAAAGATCACATATGATAACAAAATACAATAAGTTTGTGAAAGAGATGGTAAGAAGCTCAGGCTCAATCAAAACTGATAAAAGCCAGCTAAGGCATATCCCAACAAAAAAGGAAACAATGATCCCCAAAAGAATCATGTTCCGCGGGAAATCTTGGAGAAAATGAAAGGCATAAACTGGAACTAAATTTCCATGTATTTCAATATTAAAGAAATACAGTTACACATTAAAACACTATAATAAAGATATAGCACCGATATGTAGGGCATCGTGAATTTGATCAAGATAAATGTGCATTAAAAACTGGGGACCACTTTATCAACATTAATACACTTTGACATGTGTACTTGTGTCATAATTTGATAGATAAACTGTACAAGTGATCTCACACTGTACAAACCTGGGACCTGGCACTATGGCATAGTGTGAGTCATAGTAATTTATAGAAATGTACTACTGTACAGTATGATGCTGCTGATATGTGACAAGGCTAGAAAGGTCAGAGACCAAGAACTGAAATTCAGAAGGCTTAAACTGAAGTTACAACTTGCAACTCAACACTTAGCAATCTACAAGAAAGCCACCCAATAATAAATCTACATGAAGGTCACCCAGTAACCTACAATCTAACATCCTGTTTAACATAGCTCCCACACCACTATGAACATTTAGCTTTGTCTCGACAAAATCCGGAGCATTGAACTATAAGCAACTAACCGCATATGTAGATGTTAGGAGTTAGTAAGACTTAACATCCAGTAAACCAACATATATGTAAAGAGTATTCACTCCAATGCAGTTGCATCTAGAGTCACCACTTCGGTTCCACACGTTGACGCAGTTCATATGAAAAGGATAACAACAAAAACATCTACTCATAAGTGTATGTTCATTTCATTATGTTTTGAATAGGAAGGCGTATGTCTTCCTATCAACTGATCAAATGCATAAAGAACAACCTCCAGGAGAAGCAATGATAACTGCAAATATGTAATTAAGAGCTGTAGATTATATTCAAGACTTCATCAAGCAGTTCTTGGTTGAGAAAAGTAGAAATTAGTGAATGATAGTAAATTTAAGAAAAGGAAACAACTTATGCAATCAGCAACTTAAAGCAAGTTATTCCAAAATAAGTGCCACATAGCACCGAACAACATAAATGAAGTATCAGCAAAAAATAGATGAAAGGGAATGATAATATATGACAAACTTTGTGAAGTAGTTGATTATACATCGAGTAAATTTCATTTAATGGTCTATTAAAAAAGAACATAATAGCCAAATTATCACGTGTCTTTATTTTGAATTTATAGAAATGGCACAGACTCACCAATCAGCAGCCTGCTTGATCAGTCGTGAATTTTAAATGATAAACTACAACAATTACATCACCAAGAGTGGCAGAAGATGGTCGGAATTTTCTTCAGTACAGCTCAGAATTCCCAGCTAACAATATCCATCAGTCACAGAATCTTCTTCAACGTTATTTTGCAGCAGCATTGAGATTTGAAGGGAAAAGATAACCGAGCCGCAAATGAAGATAGCTTTAAAACAATCACAAGAATAAAAATGAACAAGAATCTGATCATTCTACAGTTCACTTTGAAAGTATGTATCATTGGTCACTCTTTTTTCCACCACCGTAATAACTGAGATACCATCGAACGAATTTCTTTAATCCAGTCTGCAGATCTGTTGTAGGCTTATACCCTAGCTCCCTTTGTGCATAACTAATGTTTGCATGCGTAAACTGCACATCACCATTCCTTGGCATCTTCATAATTGACCTCTTTGCTTTAACCTTCAGCAATTTTTCCAAAATACTCACTAGATCTGACACTGGCACAGGTGAGGTATTTCCCAAATTGAACACTCGCAACTGAGCAGCCCCTCTCTTCTTCCCACCACTACCAGTACTCTTTTCAGCAGTATCTAATGCTGCTAAGCATCCCTTCACAATATCATCAATGTAGGTAAAATCCCTAGCGACGGTTCCATGGTCTGAAGCCTCAAAGATTGGAATCGATTTCCCCTTTAAGATATCCTTAGTGAAAAAAAAATAAGCCATATCTGGCCTTCCCCAAGGTCCATAAACAGTGAAAAACCTCAAACCTGTCAAAGAAAGCCCATATATGTGATTATATGTATGGGCAATCTCCTCCCCAGCCTTCTTAGTTGCCGCATACAAACTAGCAGGTTGATCACTCCTATCCTTCTCGGAAAAGGGAACCTTAGTATTCAACCCGTAAACAGAACTACTAGATGCCCATACAATAGCAGGTTGAGGATTCGCACTCTTGCAAACCTCAAGCAAACTAACTAACCCAGCAATATTACTATGCACATATGAGCTAGGATTCTCCATGGCGTATCGCACACCGGCCTGAGCGGCCAAATGCATAACATGAGTGAATGCAACAATATCAAACAGTTTCCTCAATAACTTCTCATCATTTATATCTCCCTCGACAATGTACACACCAGAACGCTCTAATAGCGCTTGCCGGGCTAGCTTAAGTGAAGGATCATAATAATGGTTGAAATTATCAAGCCCCAAAACGCCATCACCGCGGCGTTTAAGGGCAGCAGATACATGGGTACCTACAAAACCAGCAGCACCAGTAACCAAAACAGATATACCGTTTCGAGATCGAATTCGAGCAGAAGCTCTGACCCTTTTCTCCCAAGCAGGACCAGCAAGTGTCCTAAGAGACCTGCGAGAAGGATCTGAAGTAGCAGATGAGGATGAAGATGGTGACCTAAAGAAGAATATAAAGATCAAACCCAAGAACATAAATGACCAAAATGCAATCTTGGCTAATGAAGAATAAACTCTTTGCTTACTAATGTGCTTCATTTATTACATAAATTTTCAACAAATCTTCAAAATTGAAGCAATACCCAGATTTCTTTTCCTTATATCCTTCAATAAAGGATCCTTATTCCACAACTAGAATTGCTTTTTCTTGGACTGACTAGGGTTTGAAAAATGCAATCTTTTCATAAAAAACATAGAATATCAGCAAATCCTGGAAATTCCAGCAATACCCAGATTTTGTTTCCTTGTCTACTTCAATTAATGATGCAAATCCTACAACATGACTTGATTTTTCTTGGAAAATTATTTCGAAGATTCAATTTTTTTCAAATTTTTTTCACTTCTCTTTGCAATAGCCAACTAAAAAATTCTATATCAAAATGGGCTTGGTTGGGTTGTGAATGTGTGTGGGGGGGGGGGGGGGGGGTAGGTATAGGGTAGAAAAAGGAAGTTGTGAATATTGTAGTGAGGAAGAATGGAGGAATCTTGAGGTTTCTTGGAAGCGATTGGTTGTTGATAGAGTTGTTTAGTCCCTTTTGTTATTTGGGTGGTCTTTACTCCTTTTTATCTTTTTGTGGAGAGGCAAAAGAAAGGGGAGAGAGATTCTTGTGGAGGGTGGGGGTAATGAAAGGGAGGTAGGGAAGAGGTTAAGAAAATGGATTAATGGAGGATTTGGAGAAGCATCAAGAAGATAGTCAAGTTTAAAGTATGAGTGTTAATCAAATTATTTACATTAAATACATCCTAATTGCTAAGAATTACTCCCTTCAATCCATTTTTCAATTAACTTTTTCACATATCAAAATAAATATTTAATTTTCAATTAATTTTTAATTATATTATTAAAAAATTTAATATTATGAAAATATTTTAAAAATTGAATCTAATGATATAAATTTTATATTTTTGGAATAATGAATAATTGATGGTTAAAATTCAATTTTAAAAATTTAAATAATGTTTTTGAATTGGAGGGAGTATAGAATTACTCGCAGCTTCCCATAATTTAAGGGAGTTGATTAATGAGATGATTGATATCTATTGTTAAAACAATGATATATGAGATCAACTTCGTATATGTCAAAGTTTTATAGTCAACTGTTGTTTTCTGTACAAAAAGTTTTGGTTATGAATATTTCTTATTTTTTATTTTGATAAATATAAAATTATTATTATTATTATTATGTCGTATTAGATTTTATATAATTTTAAATTTTATTATTATTAATGTTTGTATTGATGAGTAAATGCATCAATAGTTATTACATATTGTAAGGCAAAGAAATTTTTTTATTATTTATCTTAGGGGTATAAAATAAAATTTACTGTAGGGAAAAATTATTCAAGATAATGTGTTTTATCAAATCGGGCAAGATCGATTGTCTAAACTATGTTCCTGTCAGCTCACCGACAATTTGTGAGATGCTCGGGTTTGCTTGGACTTGGACTTGATTTTGTCTTGATAAGAGCTGCAATTTGTTCTAGCTCAACTCGACTGTTCTCGACATTTATTTGATTTTGACTTTATTTTAACTTGGATTTGGATAGAAGTTTCTCCTACGAGCCGGATCTCGTGTCATGGTCTTGATGGACTGAGACCGGTCTCGATTCTCGGATATGGTCCGGAAATGTGTTTCAAGAACAGATTCGTTGGTCAGATGGATCGGATCTTGGGTCTCGGATTGATCTTCCTGGCTTCACGCTAGATTGGATGGAGTTACTCCAGAACAGAAGCAGGGGACTTAGCTTGAGTACTACTCATGATTTAGCTTGGATAAGCTATAGCCTTTTACAAAATGTGATTTCAGAATGGTATGTCACTTGCCTTTAATGGAATTTGGATTGGGGATAACTCCGAGCTTTTAAGTTGTATGGAGGATAGCAACAAGTATTGAAGCAAATAAGAGCCATTGTACTACGTACTTTAGTAACGTGTCATTGCAGAAAGGGACTTAATGAGATTTTGTGTCACATGGACTTGATTTGGAGCTTGGGCAACGCATTTCCGGGCTATACTACATCGACGCTAGCGTTTGTCAGCCAGAGCGACATCGCATTAAGGTGGAGCTTCCAACCCTTTGTCGATGATACCGATCAACGAGACATGGGCTTTCTTATCAACAGAAAGTTTTCCTACCCGAATCCAAATATAGAGACCTAACGCTCAAGTATTCTCAGATTTGGAACTTAATGAATCAAATCAGATTTTCAGATGTTCATGCAAGATTTATGAATAATTACGCTATTTATATTATTTCCTCAATATTCGCTTTTGAGAAACTACGATTCTCATCGATTTTGTTTCAAACTTGAAGTGAAACGCTTGTGTAGTAATCTTGATTTTAGGTGTGCCTATTTTGGCCACCTGGTGTTTTCCACCACCCATTGCATGCTTTTGCTAGAGGTTTAAAAAGATTTAACTTAAGGAAATCTCACAGAGGTTTTTCTCTCAGATTTTTGAGGTATTTGATGAATGTGATAAAATTTTTCGAAAATAGGGGGGAGGGTTTGGGGTTTAATGTGCTTCCTGGCTTCAAATGTTCGCCGATTGTTTGTTAATTTTCATGGACTACGATCTTAACCGTCAATTTTGGAGATAAAGATTCCGAAATTATTGACAAAAAAAAAAGACGCTCTGGTCACCAAGAAATTAAAAAGGTGCGCATGAAATAGGGTTTTCAAACCCTTGGAATATTTATTGTTTAGTCCCTGATCTTCCTAGAATATTTTATTTCAATCCCAAACTTTCTGGAGTCTTCATTTTAAGCCCCGTAGTTTCTAGATTTTATTTCGAGCTACGCGCTCCGAATGTTCCTTATTTCATTTTGATCAATACAATTGGGGGTTTTTCAGCCCCCAATTTCACTGACACTTGTGTCGGTAATGCTTCTCGGAACCTTATGTTGAGTTCAATTTTAAGGTTAATTAATGTAAAACCCTTATTTTCGAAATTCGACACTTGGGCGGGCTTAATTCCTGAATCCTCGCGCGATCGAGGGTTCGATCAACGTAGGGTTTAATCAGAACCCTAATCACCACGTGACATCTTTAAGGCTCGACTTTGATGAATTTGATTAACCTGCCTTAATCAATTTAATGATTATTTTTGATAATCTCGATGTCTACATATCGCCCCTCGAACCTAGTACATACGTAGAAGGCTGAGTTCGACCTGCATAATATCCATTTTCAACGCGTGTTGGTTTTCAAGGGTCTTTATTTTTAGCACGTGTTGCTCTCTTTATGGATGGCATCCAGTCTCTTGTTTGACTTGTTGGATGAGCAATTGTATACTGGACTCGCTTCCGATGTGAATTTAGTACACATCTTGGTCCTGGTTAACACTTCTCCTCCGCAGAGGTCCAAAAGTTTGTGATTAACCATATTTAGACTTACTCTAGCTTGTATTTGGGGTAAAATCATGTCCTTAGTCATCCATGTCATTTGGGGACTTTAAAGGACGACATTGTTTCATGGATTTATCATACTCATATTTATCATAACTCGGTCAACCTCGTCATTTGAGCGATTTGTAAGATGGTTGACTTATTTAGATTTGTCAGGATACTTTATTTGTATGTTTGATTCCCACTAAGTCTTCGGTTCAAGATTGACTTAGTGAAGACTTAATTTATATGAGATTTAATACCAATCCGTGTTGGGATCCCATTTAATTCTCAATTCGCCAGAGAATTAAATTATTTGGGGGTTTAGCATTAACATGAATTTAGTACATGTCAAAACCCATTAATTCCCGATCCGTAGAGGATTTAATAGAAATTAATTTGTCAGGGATTTAATGTTAACATGAATTTAATACATGTTAATATCCTGTTTAATTCTCGATTCGTAGAGAATTTAATGAGAATTAATCTTCTAGAGTTTTACTGCTAACATAAATACGTTATATGTTAGTACTCTAGATTTATTGCATTCATATTAATTCGAATCTTCGTGAATTTAATGGAATTAATATTTATAATTTTAACATGAATTGAAGTCATAAAGAATATTTAAAATAATTAATTTCCGAGCCAAAGCGGCTTTTGGAATTAATCATTTTAATTTTAGAGTTTAATTCTAAAGTTAAACCTATTTTTTTTGCAATTTTCGGCTTGCATCGGTTTATTTGGTTAATTGATAAATATCCTGGGGATAAATTTCTCAAGTGAAAATTTTCGCCTATCCCATTTATTTTTGATGATTTTCGAACCACTCTACGTATGCAGAAAGTGTCTCGATTGTCTCAATTTTTCCGAATATGAACCTTACTTGTCCAACAAGAACCGAGTAACGAGCTTTAGGTCTTAAGGTTGACTAGACTTTGCTTCTTTAAGCATGACGAGACAAAAAAATCATCATCTTCTTCCCCATAGCCGCGAATTCTGTAAGCTTCTCTCAGTATTTTTTTTGCTTTTCTTCTTATTTTCTTGCATAACTTGATACCCTTTAATGTTTTTATATGATCAAGTGATCATACTAACACTTATCTCAGGCTTTTTGCAGATTAAAGTTGGAAATTATCAAAGTTTACAACCTTTTGAAGTATTTCGAAGCCTCCATCAATAAAGTTAGTAATTTTATAACCTTTGTTGTACTTTAACAGCTTGATTGTGTATCTTGATGATATTGTACATGCTTCTTGATGATTTTCATGCTTTAATCCATCATAAAAATCAAAACTTTATATATTTTGATGATCATGTGAATGCTTGAATCTTGAACTTGATTTTTTTGTTGTGCTTGTAATCACCAATTGCTTTCATGTACTAATTTTGATGATAAAAATCTGATTTTTGGCTTTGCTGTATTCTAAAATATAGAACAATTTTTTGCAAAAATTCAGATTTCGGTTCGTGCTTACCAATTGCTTGTAATCACCAATTGCTATATTTTCAATTTTTCGTCAGGCTTCGTAATCACCAATTGCTTTCACTATAACACCCATAACTTTGCGTCGCTTTTCTGTTTTGAAATTTCTTTGTATCCCTGTGAAGCTTGTTAAGAGACGGTCGTTTTGATAGGTAGCAGGTCTTCCAAGCTGTCCGGAAATCGAGATACGAGCCCTTTGAAGTTTCGACTTTGGGGTTCGAACTCGACACTACTGCAGCTGGGGAATTGCTTTTTCGCCTCTAGCTCAGATTTCGATTGGGGTGATTCTTTTTTCAATGCATCTGCCTTTTGAGTCTAGTTTTTGCTTTTTTTTCCTGAATTTTATGAATAGTTTAGGCCTCCTGCTTATTCAGAACATCTCGCATGCAGATTGCCCATTGTTTGCTTTTTGGCTATTTTTTTTGTTTGACTTCTCAAGACTTCAGGTACTTCTTGCATTCATGTGTCATAGAGTTGGAATTCACATATAGAACGGACTTTAGGAACTCATTTGGTGCATGCCCTTCCCTTCTTCCTGATGCTTACTTGTAGTCGAGCTTTGGATTTACGGAGTCCGATACGAAGTCAGGACGAACCCACTCGATATCTCTCTTGAGATGGTTGTTTTGCTTTATTTTCCTTGTTTTGTGGGTCGAAAGCCGCGACACGGGATGCCGGGCACGCTTTTAACATTACCTCACAATATGCTCGCTGGGTCATAGCCTTGTAGGGGTGTAGTATATATATCTTTATACCCCGATACGTTGGTCTGAGCAACCATGGGTTTTAGTGGTATTGAGTGAGTAAAAGAACGTTCTCCTACTTTCTTTTGACCACTTGCTCTTGGAATTGCTTTATTTTGGTTTTTCAGTCCTTGTCTCACCTGACTCCTCTGCTTGAGGGTTAGTAAGCATGGGAACGTTTCCTACTTGCTTTCCAACCTTCTTCTTTGGTGTTTGCTTTGACTCTCAGCCTTTTCTTGATTTGATTTGATAGTGAGTAACTCATGAGTTGGAGATGATCGCTCTTCTTCCACTCAAGTTACTTCATCGCTGACAGTTGATATTTCCTCATAATGTAGGGATATGCGCCCCTTTAGACTACGTAGTCTTTGGGGGTTCATTTTCATCCTTTTTCGAGGGCCGGTACAAGGCTATGTATCCCTCTTATGCTTTGATTTGATTTTCTTTTTGTCGTTTTTACTTTACTTCTAATTGCTCACCACCTTTTCTTTGGTCTGCGGTCCTCTTGAGCAGCCTCACATGATGGCTTCTAGGGGACAAAGAGTTTCGAGAAGGCGAATGAGCTTGTGAATTCCTTAGTCAGCTTACGCACTGGGCAGATTATTCCTTTGAGGATCAAGTCAAACGTAGTTCATATTTTGAGGGATAGTTTACTCATATCCGAGAGTTTCATAGTGTTTTATGCTCTACCCATGAGCTATTAGGCACTTTGCGCTCTTACTGTAGTCAGTTGACACTTTATGCTCTTACCAGTTAGCTGTGAGGCATTTTATGCTCTTACTAGGGAGCTGTAATCCTTAGTACATTTAAGGATAGTATCGTTTTAGGTGACGCACCATTTACGGGTTCCACATTCTTCGCTCCTCTTCCGTGGAGTTCAATATCAAAGACATATTCTCTTCTAGTATGTCAAGATTTCCAACAAGGGTGAAGGCATCATGTGGGAGTGGTATTATTTTCCCATTCTACATTTGATACTTATCCCCAAGCACGGGGCTACGTATGGCGACTTCGTATCTTGCTTGTCATATACGAGACCTTCATTTTCGATCCTTGATATTCATAACATGAATTGCATGGATAGATAAATGAGGTACCTCTATCCTTGAAGTGTTATACCTTGACATTTTCATGCACTTGGCACATGTTTGCGCGCCCCCGAGGTCACCAGCCTTGCTTATGACTTTATCTTAACTCTTCATATCTTATGCTTCCATATTTCTTTTTGCATTTGTCTCAAGTATCATGACTTTCAACTTGACTTTAGTCCCCGATCCAAGTGTTTTAGTAGTGTGGTTCGAGTTGCACCAGAGCTACCACCGCGTAGTCCTATCTTGAGATCGTATCTTCACCTGGAAGCTTTAACAACTTAACTCGGACAGCATTGTCGTGTAGGCTTACGCAATGCCAACGCCGAAGCCGATAATCTGCCAAGGGCTTCAACAAATTGCTCTTAAGAAGATTAGCCTGATTTGGTTAATTTGTAGATTGTACATCCATATGGCTCTTCGGCTCGTTGACGATTTGGATACGTCTCAAATGTTTTAGAGGCTGCTGGGTCAAGATGCTCTGTCCGGCTTTAGGCGACAACAAGCCGATATGTTCCCGATCGACCTTTAGCATCTTAGTAGTTAGAATAACCATGTCCGGCTTGCAGGCTTCTTTTTGGACACGATGAGTTATGTTCACGATCGGCCTTAGCAGCCTAGTAGTCGAATAACCATAAACCGTTTGTAGGCGCTAATAACATAAATGATATGTTCCTCACTAGCCTTAGCAGCCTAACAACAGATGCTCTTTTTCGTATGGATATTCGTATGTTGGATACTTCTCTCCAGAGTTCTCTGTGAGTTTGGCGTGTTTCGTAGAAGGATCCTCAAATTTCATGGGAGGATGTGTTTCTTCCTCGAACCCGGCACCATACACGAGCATCCTCGATTTATCCTCCGTGTTAAACACCCTCAGCATCAGACCTCGCCTTCCGAATTTTTTTTAATTTTTTAGATAGCTGAATATAAAGGTGGGCTTGTTTTCCTTAGTCTTATCTCTGCCTTTCAGAGGGCGAGACTCGCTCTTTCACCTCATCCATGTATTACCTACATTCATCTACTTAATATGACAAAGTGTTTGATATAGTAGGGGTTAAAGCAACGTTGTTTTTATCCCTCGCTCATCATCATTTGCATTGCACCTAGGAGCTTTAGCAAAGATGATCCTTTTCTTTGTGATTGCAACTTTACCCCGTTGTTTCGACAACATAGTATCGGTGGTTACTTATCGATGTAAACTTGTGCTATATCGTATAGACTGTTGAGACATCCTCTTGTTTTGTTCATCTTAGTCCTCGAGTCTAGAAACATTGTCGTTGAAATAGGGACTCGCTTTCATTTTTTGCACTTCGATGCATCGAGCTCTTGTTTCGCCATGGTTTTATTCCACTTAATGCATTTCCCTTTTGATGAATGTTTTATTGCTGCTACTTTCCATTCTTTTATAGCATGAATTTAGTTTTATTTGGTCTGACCCTTACAGGACAACATGAATGTTATTTTAGATTTTGACAGCTGACACGCATCGTCGCCACATACCACCGATCAACTCGAGGATCAAGCCAAATGTAGTTCAGGGGGTTTGATAATTTATCCTCTTATCAAGGAGGGTTGGAGAGTTTATCCTCGTGCTCAAGAGGTTGGAAGATTCGTCCTCTCATCCGGGAGGTGGATAATTTATACTCTTGTTCGAGAGTGGGGTTGATAGTTTAAGCTCATATTGGGGGAGTCGGAGCGATAGTTTATCTTCATGCTCAGAGGCCTGGGCACATCCTCATCCTCGGAGCTGGTTAGCTTAAGCTCGGGGATTGGCGAGCGGAGCGAAGTTTATCTCATGCTCGTGAGCCGCGGGGCGCTTTATCCTCATGCTTAGAGGCGGGCCATTTATCCTCGTGCATGTGAGGGGCTGAGAAGTTTAAGTTCGGGGATCAAGGAGCGGGAGGGCAAGTTATCCTCATGCTCGGGAGGTGGTAGCTTTATTCTCGTGCTCGTGAGCGAGGTCTATAGTTTGGGCTCTCTTATTAAGGAGCGTGAGCGGCGCTTTTACTCCCATGCCTCGTGAGGCGCGGGGCGCTTTATCCGCATGCTCGTGAGGTTGTAGGCGCTTATCCTCCCGCTCGTGAGGGGGTTTTCGAGTCTACTTTAGAAGTATTTTGAACCTCGGATTTCGACATTGCTCTTACATCTTACCTCGTTCGTATGGTTTTTGTTTTGCTTGAAGTCTCAACCCGTCAATTTCCGCCATCATAAAATATAGGTATCGTTGACTTACATATTTCGTGGAATTAGCCTTCGAGAGCGCATTCGCCCATAACGCCTACTTGTGGACGATGAGCCGGGGTCGTTCCCATGCTATTTGAAGAACTCGTCTAGAATACTATTTGGTTTGTCCCAGGTAGAGTAGTCCCGCAAGGTTTGTTTATAGACATAGCGTTGGATCCCTAGTTCCTCTAAGCAATGGGCCACGCATTTATACTTGTATCTCGTGCTCATATTAGGTTCCATCTCCTCGTCTTTCCCTACCGATATGCAATGGGTGTGCATACGTAATTTTGCCTTCCTCATTTCCCAAGGGATTTAGGCCTTATGTGTTCGTTGAGATAGGAAGGTGGCTATGTCTCGGGTATACCTCTTGTTCTTGAGGTTTCGACCTCAAGGTGTTGTTGATTCACACCGGGCGCTCCTTTAGGCGGATGTCATTCCACAAATGGCCTACCGTGGACGCTATTTCACAGATATCGGGGGTCGCCCCATTTTATGTAGGAACTCATTGAGGACTCCCTTGTCAGTATGTAGTATTCTCGATATGGTCAAGTCATGAACATATCATTAGGTCCGAGTTCCTCTACTTCTTCTGGGCGAGTATCCATGCTAGGGGTCGCCCACATGTCCCGCTTCTACATCTATTCTCACCGGTATAAAAGCGAAAGATTGGCCATGAACCTTTCCTTCATTGCTTCCCAAGAATGCGCTCTTCTAGACCGAGAAGGTACTGCTTTCGCTGTGTCATCATCTTGTTCCTCTGGCGCCGGCTACGAGGCAAAGCTTTCTTCTTCCTCTGGTAATTCCTTCATGAGTTCTGAGATTGGGTCTCCCAATCTATCGGATGATTCAAGTCACGCTTCCCCCAATCTAAGAATACCGATTTCCTCTTGATTTCTCAGTTGAGATTGCCTCAACCTGAGGAAATAATCGAGCACAAGCCAAGTGTATTTGATTTGCAGTGAAAGTCCTTTCATCAACCTCCGCTATATAGTGGTTTGCTACCTCGATAGACGCGGGCAATGGTTTTGTTTCATATTGCAACCTCAAGGTTGAGTTCTGGATGCACCATCCTTTCGCTTTTACCATCTTCCTCGAGTATCGCTCAACCCATGTACTTTTCGTTAGTAACTTCGGGTGGTAGTTGTCCTATGGCTTTACCTTTTGATAGGACTGTTATCCTCGCTCAAAAGAGGTCATAAGCTGGACCCATGGTTCCATCTCTATCTGGGTCCTTTCTTTAGGCGTCACGTAATCCTTTGGGCGGCGACGCCACTTTTTCTGTCGAAATATGGTGGTCAAGCCTTTGAATGCTTGAACTAGATCCTCCTCTGCTTCTTGTAATGTCGAGATGGCCTGCTTGAGAAGTAGGAAGGCACATGGGGTGCCTGACCTTTCTTCGTGGTTGGCTTACTCATCTTCTTATAATATTTAACATCGGCGGTTGATTTTTCAATTGCGAATGGGTTCTCATCCGCTTAACCATTTTCCTCGCATACCATCCTTGCAATACTTTAAGTAATCGAGGAGGTCGAATGGACAACATTATCGATGTGGGTCCAAGGTCTTCCTAGTAGCACATTCTATGCGACTGCATCTATCTCACGAAACCACGAGTGGTTTCTAATTCCATCATCGCCGTATGCATCATTATGCTGGGTGTTCGCCTCCCGCCTTGGTTAAAACCTTAAATGATAATGCGGACTATTGTATGTCTTAGCTGAAATGCCCAACGATTTTAATGCTCGAGCGTAGGATGTTTACAACTGATCCTCCATCCGCCAACATTCTGTTGATCCGACTTTTGTTTATGTAGCCTGACACATAGAGTGGTTTATTATGAGTACCATCTTCTTGTAGTAGGTATTCATCAGTGAATGTGAAGGCGAAAGTATGGAGACTCGTTGAAGCGGGCAATACCTTAGCCAGCTAGCCGAGTCTTCGCCGACTTCAACACATACGCTGCATGCTTCGTAGTCCCTATCGCCCGAGTAGTCGCCCCATGCTTTCCCTCGATAAGTTTTTTTTCCCAAAAGCTCTCGTATTTTGACTTAGCAAAGTTATCGACGATGACCGTGATACGTCGTGAAGAAACTTTGTCTTCTTTCAGTGGTTATTGTCCCTTTTCGCGAGCATCCATTACTCGCTTTAAGATGAATCATTTTTCAATGGGATGCCCCAGTATCTCTATGATATTTGCAAAGCGGCTTGTGGCATCGATTGGCCACCTCGGTCTCTTTTTGACTCCTAGAGTTCTATGAGCTATTGGCCACCATTAAACACGTAGGATGTCGGAATCGAGGAAGGGATATATTCCTTCTCCCGCATCTCCTCGAGTGTAAGGCCCTCATTCCTTCCAAGGTGGAACTTTGTTGTTTTGTGAAGTCACAAATAAGGCGCTTCTTTCTTTCGAAGTTTGCAGGTGTCTTCGGCCTCTTTGGGATCAGATGGCCTTCGAGTAGGAAGTCATGTGCGGTATTGCGGCCCTTTGCTTGCGCATTACCGAGCCCATCTTACGTGCCCTCATACCGCCGAATCGCCTCTGAAGTATTCCTTGCATGATGCACCGCAGTACCAATACATTCTTTGGATGCACATGTCAATTTAATTGGCAGTCTATCTTTGCACTTCAAGTTCGCATTCTCCATCGGTTGACGTAAGTCCGTGAATCGACCCTTCTTTTCTTTTGCTTGGTAGCAAATAGCTCGATCACGCACCGGCCCTCTTCAGATCGGGCAAGGTTTTTACTGAAATTCGCCTTCTAATGAGCTCAATTCATCTATGGAGTGCGTGCTCCGTTAGTATATTGCTCTAACGCTGCTCCTGGCGAAATAATCCAATCGCTTGACCATTTTCATCCCTTCTTTCTCATCCCAACATTGTTGCATGTCTCAACAAAGCTGGCTATATTGCCGCTAGGTTCCTAGTTCCATCGAAGGTTGAATTTGGCGGCCGATAGACCTTAGGCATTTTCATTGGTTTATACGGGAGGTATAGGCTTTTACGTAAAGATAATGGCTGCGACTCGATCTTCATGACCTTTATCGCTCTTCAAGATATACTCCTTCACCAAGCATTACCGAATCATCCCATCCGAAATGACAAAGAGTTTCTATCAGGTTTCATCGGTCCTCGTGGATGAACCCGAGGCGCCACACGGTGAGATGTATTTAATGTACCATATCCTAACAGTAGAGGTCATAAGCACCCTTTTTGCTTGTAGCCGCTCGGGTGGTTCTTGCTCTATGTTCTCTGACGTTTATCTTCCTGATATTCGAGCGACAGAGTCATCTTGTTGTTACATCTTTTGCGACGCTTACCATCCCTCAAGTAGGGTAGCCATCTATTCTTTCTTTGAGGCAAGTATTCACTCAGCAGTAAGTCCTGCATAGCCGCGAACGAATCCGACTGATCAGATCCCTATTAGATGTAATCGGGTGGTATAACCATTAGCTATTGGTTCTCCGGGCGCTCTGCTCGCCGAAGTTCCTATCTATGTGTCGAGAAGTGTTCCCGAGCCGGCACGCCACCGTCGCTTTATCGCGACTTGATCTACTTCTAGAGCTCTCTCCGGCAAATATATTAGCCAGAAGATTTTAGCGTGGTCGATCAAGTGATCGCTCCCTGATCGGCTCCATGATGCATTAGACTGCCTGACGTGGACTTTCTCATTGTAGTATCATTTGATACATGGAGGAGCTCAGATAGTCCTCGTAACATCTCGCCGTTGTCGCTATACAGTGGTAGTTAGTCGTGACCGGGCGAGCCACGCACTGGCAATGCAGCAAGAATTTTTATTATTTATGATAGTACAAAATAAAACCCATCAGAGAAAAAATTTCTTAAAGCTGCATGCTTTATCACTCCTAAGCAGGATCGACCGTCTGGAAACTATAAGTCCTAAGCTTGTTGACTATTTGCAGATGCTTGGCTCGCTTGGCTTGACCTCGATTTAACTTTGATAAGAGCTTGTATTTAGCCTGAGCTTGAGCCACTCGAGCTTGACTTTGATTTGATTTGACTCGATTTAACTTGGATTTGATAAATCTCTACTATCGTGGATACGTGTCCCGGTCTTCACGGATCGAGACCCGGTCCGACATACATATGGTCCGGAAATGAGCCTTAGCAACAGATTCGTGTTGGCCGTATGGACTCGATCTGGTCTCTGACTTGATCTCGGGTCTAATAAGTAGACTCTGGCGGACTTACCGCCGGCCGCTTGCAGAAATGGGACTTAGCTTTGAAAGACTACCATGGACTACATGTAATGGATAAGCTATCGCTTCTACAGCTGGGACTTTGGTGGAAGTTTCGAGAGGGTCACCGGTCTAATGGAATTTGATTTTTGATGAACTCCCGAGCAAAGCTAGTATCGTTAGTCATTGCTTCGCTTGTACTACTGCCTTAATAGCGTGTCATTGCATAAATGGGACTTAATGAGATTTCATTTCACATGGACTCGCTCGATGAAACTTTGGCAACGTTTACTTTTTAGCTATACTATATCGCACCTTAGCATCTTGTTGTCAGAATGATGATCGCATGGGCGGAGCTTTCCAACCTCATTGGATGACATCGATCACGAGACAGGGCTTTAGCAACAGAAAGTTTCCTGCCTCAATCCAGCTATAGTAATCGAATGCTCAAATAGAGTCTTATATTTGGAACTTGGATAAATCAAACCCAGATTTTTAGGTGTTCATGCAAGATTTATGAATAACGGAGCTATTTAGCTTATTCCCCGAATATCTAGCGTTTTGAGAATCTTTGGCCGATTCTCATCGATTTGCTTTAAACTTCAAGATTACCGCTTGTGCAAAGAATCTTGATTTTAGGCCCCTCTATTTTGGCAATTGAGGTGTTTTTCAACACCATCATGCTTTTGTCGCTGGGTTTAAAAGATTTTAACTTAGAGAAATCTCGTAGGTTTTTCCTCAGATTTTCCTCGTGCATTTTGACGTTAATGTGACTTAAATCTTCGAACAGTGGGGGTGTTTATAATAAAGCCCAAATGCTTAGCTCGAATATTTGCAATTTTCAAACCCTTGAATATTTATTGTTTAGTATTTTAATCTCTCGAATATTTTATTTCAATCCCAAATTTTCGAGTCTTCATTTGGAATCCCGTGATTTCTAGATTCTTCATTTTGAGCCAGGTGGCTTCCAGAATGTTCCTTATCGCCGATTTTGATTAATAAAATTGGGGTTTTTTAGCCCTAATTCCAATTGACACTTAATGCGTGGCTATTTTTCGGTAACCCTATTTCGAGTTCAATTTTAGGGTTAATTAATGTAAAAACCCTTATTTTTGACTGGACACCTAGGGGCGCACCCTAGGAACCCTTTGGCGCGATCGAGGATCATTTAACGCAGGTTTAATCGAGAACCCTAATCACCTACGCGACATCTTTATGGCCGACTTTTTGATAAATTTGATTAATTATTATTTTTTGATAAATTTTCGATGTCTACACATATATATAACACAATTATGAATCTATTATTGAAATTTCTTTGTTTTTATATATAATATAATATTTAAATGTAAAAAATCATAAGTCAACCCATTCATGAAATTTTTTCTTATAAAAGAAAGTGAATCTATGAATGAGTAATAGTCTCCTATACAACTTGGAGTGAGATTTATTATGTAAAGTATATAAAATGTCATATTGCTAATATAGAAAATCGAATAAGTCAACCTATCCATAAAAAATGTTTGTAAGAAAGTAAGTTATATCAAAACATGAGTATATCGGATGAAATATTTAGAAGTGCGGATGATTTGTAACATCACTCACATTTAATAAATAATTTACTTTGATCACATTCGCAATATTATCGTCGATTGATACACACGACACGCGAGCAGCCCATATTATCCAATCACAACATTACAAAAGCAAAATACAAAAAAAAAAAAAAAAGAATTTAAAACATACCTTTCTTAGGTACCCACTGATGAGTATTATATCTGGCCCCAATTTACTTCGATCACGAAGAAATTTTTTTTCTTTTTCTTTTTACTTGAGCATATATGTAATTCAACGCAACTTTATCTTCGATATTTTCACTTTTATCTTTAATAAAGATTTTTATTGCATTTAATTAAAGCATTTCGATAAAGTTCATTTTTGGGGTATATAAGTAATATTAATCAAACTCTTAATAAAGTACATTTTACCTCCATCAAGAAATCGACGTGAGGAAAGATAGACAGCTGACAAAAAAGAGTAAGATAGTAAATTCATACCATTTTCAAGATGTGGAAGAGACATTACCTTAGCCCTAGACCACCACCAAACCACCACCTTACTCCACCCTTTCCACCACCACTGGCCATTACCACCCCCTACACGATTATTGTACCACCACCCACAACGCCCACCTCGTCGCCGTTTATGATTTCAGATTCTTAATTCAACCAACATTCGAACAACCGAAGAACAACCGAAAAACGTGTTCTACTTCAAATAGTGTCCTTCAATATCAAAAAACTATCGGGCTCGTGTGGTTTCGATCGATTAGTTGATGCTGATGTTTTGTGCTCCACAAATGATACAGCGTGGGTCTCCCCCTACTACTTCCTTTGGAGGAGCTTCGAAGAGCATTCTATTGTTTTATGTTGTTTATTCCGCCAAATTCGCTAGACCTTTTGTCTATTTTTAAATGTGCAACAAACTCTGTCTGTTGTATTCTCTACTCATTCTTCTCAACCTTGGTTAAAGGTGATGTTTGTTCGATAATATGGATTGCTACTTATAAAAAAAAATACAATACTCCGTAACATAAAATGTACATAATCTATACAATTATTCTTGTTTCCTTTTCCCTTTGTAGTCTTTTGAAGCAACTAGGAAGCCCAAACCTTCTAGCAATGAACAATATGGTTTGAAGAAGGAAAATGTAGATGAAAAAAAAGTTGGAACTAAAACTTAAACAACCATAGAAGATAGCAACACACTCAACAACTATGGTTGACTGTTTGTGCATATTTCGGTTTCAACGGTTTATTTTTGCTTGATTTAAAAATCCAATATAAATAGTTTTTGAAAAGTTAAAAGAAAAAAATGATTTTTATATCTATAAATCATGAGGGTTCATTTTAACTTATAGGTAAAATGATCACATCAAAGATATAAATTCATATACAAGTTTAGAACAACTAATTTTTTTTATATAACTATTTCATACTATCTATCATGAAATAAGTTGGAGATCTACTACACTTGTAATTAGCTAATTGTGAAATTAACTATCAATATGACTAAATTATATTTTTCATATTAATATAATATATTATTATATATTCTTTAAAATAGTCCTCAAAAAATTGTCACATTTTGATTTTAATGAGTTGATTTTTTTCAATTTTGAACTCAAATAGCTTTTAATTTGTTATATATTTATTTTGAAAAATATATCAATATGTAGTATTTTCAACATATTTTACTATTAACTTGATAATTTTGATTTAAATCAAAGTTTTGAATGTTAATTAATATTATAAATTGTTAATCTTTGATCACAAAAGACAAATTGAACAATCTTCAGATTGAGGAAATATATTCAAATTATGAGAGATTGGTTCAAGTTTTTGTTGTTCCATAAAATATCAAATCAGAAGCAAATCGATTAACAAGTAAGTGATATGATCAAATGTTTGCATTGAAGAGTAAATATATCAATTAAAATGACTTGGAAATTAAATAGTGTCTAATATGGAGTATATTGTTATTAAATGTATAATTATAATAGAACTTTCTTTGTTTCTTATATAGAATGTAATATTTAAATGTACAAAATCTCATAAGTCAACCTATTAATGAATAATTTCTAGAAAGAGAAAGTCAATCTATGAATGAATATAATATTAGTGTCTTATACAACTTGGAAATATTCTTTTTTTAGTTCGGCTCTTATCCTAGTAAAGATTCGAACTCGAGATTCCGTCATTGTAAATAATATTTTGTGGATATTAGGCTAATCCTAGAAGTTATTAAGTAGAATGTATAAAATACCAATATTGCAAATATAGAAAAAAAAACATATCATAAAATGTTTTTGAGAAAGTACGTGATATCAAAATGTGTGTATTTCCGATGAAATATCTGGAATTACAGATAATTTTTAACATTAGTTATATTTTAAAAATAAATCAAATTCATCACAAGTTTTCGGTATTAAACATAACAATTATAAATAAATCGAAATTAGGATTCTACGAATAATAAAAAAATATTAATATACAAGTGTGTACATTTCTTCATGAGGAGAGACTAGAGCTTTACTGTAGCTTTACATTTATTGTAATAACTCATATTTAAAAAAAATTAATTTTTTCGGTCGGCGCGGATCCGGGGATAGTATAAATACTCTCATGATAATATTATTTCAGAAATTTTTTAGCCTAATTGCATTTATAATTTGGGTGAGTTTTGTCATGGGAAAATTCTTGGCCTTTGAAATTGGGTCTGCTAAGATTTGGCACATGTTTTATAGAAATTAACCAAACCTAACTAGACTGAAGTTTTTAAATATCTAGTCATACTTATCCAACACATAATCAATAATCAACTTCATCGCTCTTCCTTTTTCCTCTATACGAGATTCACCCTATCCCCTCTTTGAAAAAATTTCTTTCCATTTCTTCGATTGTCGCCAAACTCAAGATCGCTTTGTAGAATATCGTTCTCCCCATCCTTCTCTTCGAAAGTTAAGGTACGTAAAGTTCAAGTCTGAGATATTTCTTGGTTTCATACGGTTAATTTTTAGTTGACTTCTTTTCCCATAATTCAATTTTACATGAATCTTAGTTGGGTATGTGGTTCTATGATGTATATAAGTGATTAATTCATGACTTGCAGGTCGCTTCGAGGATGTTATGGTTGGGTTGACTTTGTGGGTTTTCTTTTGCTGACTTTTGGGTTGATATTTTCAAGACTTTTAAACGCAGAGGAAGTTATGTCGGACCTTATTATAGTTATTGTGATATTAAAATTGGTGATTTAAAAATTGATTAAAGCGGAGTTATGTTGAAAAAGTGTTAATTCCTAAGTTAAATTATAATTGATATTTCGGAGTATGTGTCATAATTATGGACTACGATTAACTATAATGACTTATAAGTTGATTTGTACGATTAAGTAATAAGATGGAATTATGGGGACTGGACAAGGTGTCCGATGGGATTATAATTCGATAGTTTATCCGTCCATGCTAGGATCATGAGATAGTTCTAAAAGTCAAGTATGTATCTTCTAGAACGCCGCATAAGCAGAGGCTTCGATTATACTTTCCGTGCCTGCTTAGGCGCTGATCGTGGAAAAGGGCAAGCACGTGATTGTGTTCATGAGGTTTGTAGCTGCTGCAGGCGGCACTTATTCACGGTGTTACTTACGTATTCATTATAAATTGTGTGAACATGTTATTGTGTTATGATTACGTGAGAACATATACATAATTGTTATATGATTTTCAGTGTGATTATATTCTCAGGCGTTAAATATCGCTGAGGTAAGTACAGCTTGAACTCCCAACTTATATTTCGATTTCTCGTGGCCTTCGTTTTCATTTATTTATTTCTCGTGGCCTCGTTTCTGCTTATCAGGTTTGACTTATTTATCAAGTAGATGTTTAGCCAAGCAAGGCTGATATTTTTTGGGAAAGAGAGTAGCCGGTTATTTGAGAAAGTGATGGTTAGAGTTACGTATGACTCGAGTATCGATTTGACCTATGTCAGATGATTAAAGGGTTAGCGACTCTCCTTCCTTTAAAGATATGCCAAGATATCGCCTTATAATTAGTGTAGCGGTGTGCCTTATACTTAGCGATAAGAGCTGTACCTTATACTTAGCGATGTGGTGCCTTGCTAATTCTTAACAGAGTAAGAGCGCGTGCTCAGACTTAGCGATGAGTGCGACGTGGCCTTATACTTTGTGTATAAGCGCGTGCCTTATACTTTGTGTATAAGCTGCTGTTTTTAACCTATACCGCGGTATAAGTGCTGGGTGATTAGTTGATTAGTCCATTCCGCAGTAGACGGATCGAGCATACGCGCACAGGTGGTATACCGCTGATACGGTGAGATATTTAGGCTCAATGACCAGAGTTTTAGTCATAGCTTCGAGCCTATTGATTTTCTCTGGAAGTCATGGTGTCAATAAACCTTCTATTATATCTTCACAGACATGCCTCGAGACATCCTGAATTATGTTGTATGACCTTTAGGTCGCCCGATATATGTATTTTATTCATATTTGACTATTATATTATCGACACTCAAGCCAGATGGTAAGTTCACCCCTCAGGTTAAGTTTTCACTAAGCTTCAAGGGTTACACCCCTTTTCGTATCGGGCGACATTTTATACGCGCTGTGTCGATAGCAAAGAATTGAAAGCAAGAAATAAGCTGAGAGTTTTGTTCGAGTGGCTAAAGCGAAAGCATCGGGCGGCAGAGGATCCTCAAGGCCCGATTTTGATGTGTTGTCAATCGCTTTGATTGTTGTATTTTCCTTTTGAAACTTTAGCCATGTCATGTATTATCATTTTGTAGCCTCCGAGTACAATACTTACTTTCTTTTCAGAAATTTCACGCAGACATCGCTTATTTGGGATATATCAGATATATATGGAGTCAAGTTGGTTGGGAGTATCATCAATGGATTGTAAAATTTTCAAACCGTGATTATTTTGGAAATTACATATGTAAATCTTATTTTTGAAGGAAACGCAGTAGTTTTAAACCGAGTCGCCCATCGGCTCGTGATTCTCCGGTGTGTTCGATTATAATGACTCTCACTGTGGCGGCCGACCTGTATGGTTTCGTATCGTGAGCTTAGGTTTTGGGACACGGTTATATGTGGTTTGTCGAATTTTTCGAAATGCCGCGAGCGGTGTCTTTTGTATAAATCAGTCTTTTTTCTTTGTTGGGCAGACTGCCGAGGATGCCACCCGCGTAGTTCGCCGAGGGCTTGTGTGCAGAGCGCCTGCAGCCCGTAGAAAGCCGAAGCCGGTGGGTATACCAAGCGATGAAGACAAAGGACCAAGTTAGGTCCTGAGGTGCAGCCTTCGAAAGCATGTTGCGAGGTCGGCGAGACCTCGTAGAGGAGAGCGTGAATGCTCGTGGGTCGAACAACAGGGGTCGAATCGGCAGAGCAAAGCTTGTTTGATCGGTTTCACAGGATCCGGCTCTGTGGGGTTCGCCAGAGTGTGCTATCGAGTTCATCCGCTGATATGAAGTCCATCTTTGAGCCGACGGGAACATGGGCGACGAGAGGAAGTTTTCACTTATAGACTTCACGAGGGCGCCTCGTGATCATGAGAACTCCGAAATGCCTCTCGATCATGGTAGGAGGTTCATGGCCTGGAGCGATTTGTCAGCTCTTCCGAATTATTGCTTGGAGACCCACATGGCGGCTTTATAGAGAGCTGATTTCAAGTGACAATGTGGTTCGAGGTCGGGCCGAGGCGCATGAGACAGCTTGCTGATCTCGTGTCACTACTGATGTTTATATCCGTAGACGAAGAGATCACTAGATTCGGACGGGTTGACGGGAGATACGTCACTGCATTCATTGATGGTTTTTACTAGTTTCCATGTCAGTGAGGAACGCAAACGCCCGAAGATGGAATGGAGTTGGCGAGCTGCAGGCGAAGTGGATCGAGGGAGTGAGTCGACCAGACTTTCTATTCCGGTAGGCCTCTAGCTCTGTGAGTTCAGAGGAGGACGGACCAGCAGAAGTCGCCCTGGGTGTAGTCACTTCAAGATTCGGCTGCCTCGCTTCCGAGTCACACTTCTACACGGTGGGCACAGATCCGGCGGGGTCCGCAGAGGTATCCGTTGTTACCACAAGGCCTGACAAGTACTGTGCAAAATGGATCGCCGGGAGAGGTCTATGTTACCGATGCCGCCAGACATTTGGTGAAGGAGGTCCCCAGCCTGCAGGGGGAGCGCGCATTTTAGCACCGGGCCACCGTCAGAGGCGGTGTTATCGTGAGCCGCGCGGCCGATTCGGGGCCGGCCGCGAGGTCAGGATACGTGGAGCCGAGGACCTCGCACGAAAGCGTCGGTAAAATGAATGAGCTTCACAGGCTTTATTCACGCTGCTACTCATCGTGAGGCACGCGATACCCTGCACGCGATAGTACATTATTTGTACGATACCGAGGCCGGGGCGCTGGTTTGGATTCGCTACGCATTGCTTTCAGTTTTATTTCTCGCCTTTATCTCAGACAAGTGCGTGCCTTGCCTGCTCCACTCGAGATTGGTGACACCCGCAGGGAGGCCGGGCCAAGTGTTAGATCGGGTATATGCAGATCAGTTCTTGATTGTTTATATGGTCAGCTTGTCGTCACATTTACTTCATTTGAAGCCTGATTTTTGACCTCATCTGTGTATTGATTGGTTGGGAAACATCATTCCGTTATTGATCGCTTAATCGGAAGGAGATTACTTTCATGGGGTTCTGCAGTACTTTCTCCGTATATCCGATTTGAAAGGGGAGACAAAAAAGATTTTTCCTTCGAAGTTTTCAGGTCAAGATTGAGGCTGTGAGATTGATTCGGAAAGGATGTATTGCCCTTTGGGGGTACGCGGGTTGATTTGAGTGTACAGGCGTGACAGTAGGACGCGCTGGGTTGTTGTAGAAGTTCAAGCGATGTTTTTCGAGGACTTACCGGGTCACGCCAGTGAGATCGAATTTGTTATCGAGGTTATTCCTCGGTACAAGACCAATTTCTTCCACCTTACAGATGGCTCCACCAAATCAAGTAGGAATCAAGGACTCGCCATGTGAGTCAGTTGGACAAGTGGGTTCATCGACGAGCGATTCCCAAGCACTGTTGTTTGCAGTTAAGGATTTGTTCACGAGGCCGCGGCATCGACTATAAAAATAATAAATGACCATTAAGAACCGAGCACCCATTGCCCGACTGATGATTTGTTTGATCACCAAGGATGCCAAGTGTTCTCAAGATTGATTTCATGGGTTCAGCACATCAACAGGATCAGTGGAGATATTCCAAATCGGCTTCCGGACCTCGCTATTGGCATTATGAAGCTGAGAAAGCGATGCCATTTGATCGGCTAAACGAATCAAGGCCTTTATGATTTGATGAACCGGGCAAGCCAGAGTATCTGGATGAAGCTCAGGGTGGTATCTAATACGAGCATTCGACTATATTCTGTAGGGGAGCGAGGAACAATGGTAGGCATTTGTCATCAGGTCAGGACCTCGAGACAAAGACCAGCTTGTATGCCAAGTTTTCCAAACGTGAGTTCTGCCATGCGGCGCATAAGCAGCCGCGTGGCTTTCAGACTTAGTGTATAAGAGCGGTGTGCCTTTGCATTTCCTAGTGTATTTAGTGCGCGCTACTATACTTTGTGTATAAGGCGGTTTTGGCCTTATATCAAGCAGATAAGGGTGATTATTGATTAGTCCATTCTTTGTGTAGACTTGATTGAGCATATAAGATTGAGGTTGGTATATCAAAGGGGATAATGGTAGGTGAGGTTCACGACTAAAGTTTTAGTCGAAGCCGAGTCACCGCCTTCTTTCTCTGAAGGCAATGTAAACCTTCTATTATATCTTCATTATGTCCGAGATTGTGGAATTATGTTGTATGATCTTTTAGGTAGTCATGACATATGTATTTTATTCATATTTGACTATTATATTATCGATTGACTCGCTCAGACGGTAAGCTTCACCCCTGTTAAGTTTCTTACCAGCCTCGCTGCTTACACCCCTTTTCGCATTAAGCAAGATTTCATTGTGCCAAAGTCGACAAAGGCGCCGAGCCTAGGTTTTTTTGGAGAGTTTTGTTCCAGCGGTTGGGAGCATCGTGGCGATGATCCTCACAGATTCCGATTTTGATGTATCAACTGTTTTGATTGTTGTATTTTTCTTTTGAAACTCTATCTCATTTCAAGCAGATATCATCATTTCAGATTCTCGAGTACGCACTTACTCTTTTGTAGCCTTGCCGGCATTACTGGTTATTTGGGAGATGTGTATATATATGGAGTTATTGTTAGATATCACCGATGATCAGAAAGTTTTCAAACCGTGATTATTTTGGAAATTACATATCTAATCTTATTTTTGGAAGGAAACGAGTAGTTTTAAATCGAAATGCCCATCGGCTCGTGATTCCTGTTCAATTATAATGACTTCACCTCGGCGTTTAATTCGGGCGGTCGTTACATTTATTCGAGATCACTCTAAGAATATTCCACACCAACGTATTAACGAACCCTCCGTGAGCTTTACTAGAGCTCTTTTATGTTTAAAATATGAGATGTTAAAATCTCATATAAATATATGCTCGTTGAACAATTAGATTGTACAACCGATTATTACTTTTAATTATAATAATAATTATAAGTTCAGAGAGCATGCCGATTGTTGTGACAATCGACAAATTGTAACTCGAAATTAGTTATGTCAAGCATTAGAGTCCGCTTCATAATCTATATATTAATATGATTGTTAACATAAATTAATATATTGCTATTTTCGATCGAAACAAGAAGTAAATCGAATTATAACATGATTATACCTTTCGGGATTTAAAATGAAATCAAGATGGAAATGCCGGGCGAAATTCCAATTGCTTGAACTCCACCCCAAGCGCATATCGAAAAGAAAGAAAGAGATCGAACCTTCCTTAAGCTCCTAAATTGTAGGGTTTATCGATAAATAGAGAACGCTCATACCTCCCAAGTGATAAAAGATCAGAGAACATCTCCACCACCCCTATACGAGGGCCATCTGTACGGAAATATTTGCTCATTCATTTGTTCTTTATGAAAAGCAAAAGACAAAACTCTCTCCTGCTCTGTCTCTCTCTCTCTTCCATGGTCGACTAATAGATTGAAAATATCATTGATTTTTCTCGCCTAACTTCGCTCTTGGCAATTTAATATATTTTAAAAGGAAAGGGCCTAGTGAAAACTCACAAAGTGGGTTCAGCCATACGTCAGCGCTGACGATTCTAGAGTATTAAATCTACGTTGATTGTTTGTGAGTCTCTCAAACATATTCCACCGCATGATCCCCGATTTAAAGGTACACATTCAGATAGCTGGCGTCCGAACTGCTCACAAGCCACTGCTGCCAAGACGGGTCCGTGATAGCTCGGCTCCTTGCTGGGCTTCCAAGACTGGGGCCAATCAGTTTGCTTCAGAGGTCAACAACCCTTTTGGGCTTGTTTGACTTTTGTTTTGGGTTTTAAATTGTTTTAAACCCAATTTTGCTCAAATTAATATTTCGATATCAATTAAAATTATTTTAAATTAAGTCACTTAGAAATTAATTTAATTTAACTACTTTTAATGGTTCTAATTTGATTAGAAGTTATTTTAATTGATATTTAATTAAAAATAAAGATTATTAATTAATTTTATTAATTTAATTTGATTAGATTTAATAATGTGAATTAATTTAATTAAATTAAAAATTCATGATTATTTGATAATTGGAGTTTCTTAAATAAATATATCATTCGGAATTAAATTTTTATTACGAAAGTGTAGACAATGACTAGTATTTTAGAAATACTTATTATTTAATATTAATTGTTAAAACACTTAAAATAGTTTAAGCATATATTTTGCACTTAAGTAATTAAATTGTATATTTCATTTGATGAATATACAATGACATATATTTATTTAGATTATTCAGCGCCTTTAACATATGGTTTTTATATAATATTTTATTACATGCTTTAATTTCACTATCGATAATAAGAAATGCATTACATAATACGACAATGGATAAAGAAAAGAGATTAGTGTGATATAACTTTAGATGTATTTTAGAAAATATCATGGTTTTTTGCCTAAATTTAATTAGTATCAGATTTCACGCTTTTAATTTATTATCATTTAACAATGTAAATATAATTAATCGAGTCCCACCCGGCGGTTCAAAAGTGCATTTGATGTAGATCTCAAAGAGATTAGAGTAGCTTTTAGAATTAATCTAGATTTTATGGGTCATATCACGAAGTCTTTATTAGTGTTATATTTTACGCTTGTAATTTATGTTATATAATCGCCAGGTGTATATAAGCTTAACTTAATTACAAAACTGCTAAAATATAACTAATTCAACATAAATTAAGTAGTATCATTATACCTACCTAAAGTCGATCAACCTCCTATGCTGACCTACCAAATTGGTAGACGATCATACTTAAGACTTTTTTCAACGGGTGTTTATATCATTCCCACCGATGAGACTTAATATAAACATCCATCCCACTTACATCGGTAGACTCGTTACTTAAAATCAGAATTTCCAATTGATCATACTTAGCCCTACTGAGCAAAAGAGGTCATTATACGCCTAAGATGAATTCCTTGGTGACACCAAGAGTCATGATGGTCATGATTGGTTACAGAACGTATCTACGTTGATTGAGAGTTGAATGCATGTGTCATTGCTTGATTCTTAGTCACGTGAGGATCTTAGCATAATTTAGTGCTTTCAAGAGAATCAGAAGAACAAGTATTAATTCTATTATATGATTTCAGAATTACTTCTATTATGATACGAATAACTAAAGCTATATTATTTTTACATATGTTCTTTTTAAAGCTATACAGCCCCTATGAATAATAATCTAAAATATCCCGCCTAATTATGGAGAAATGAAAGGCATCGCACTTCTTCCGTTGCGATTTATACAAAACAAATCATGGAATGACACAATGTTAAGACGGATGAAAGTAGAGTACGACTACCACTGTATCACATATATTTATTACGTTGAACACCGCCGCTTCACTTTAACACATGGGCACAATCGCTGTTTCTACATTTGTAAAAACATGCGATATTTATAGAATGGAAGGAAGGTAGTACGATGAAGTAGACTCGCTGGGTAGGTATTAGATAAAGCCGCGCTATCACGTGGATCGGTTTGTTTAAGTTTTCCAATTGTGAAATTGAATGATGGCTATGTTTCTTCGACAGCGAAAAGTGGGTTGCTTAATACTCGAAATAGTATAGCTTATGGTACGACATCTCATAAGAATGATCTCTATGTATTGATACAAACGCTGAGACCTTACAACATAAACACAAGAGGAACAAGCCAAATGATCAATCCTCCTATACGTGGCGTACTGGGTCACATGTTGATAAATGTATTAAGAAATTTCATGTTGATGGAATTTTGTTATCATTTGGTTTTGAACCATATGATCAATGCTACTATGCTTGCTAGGCAAGATGACTAAATCACATTTCACCGGGTACATGGTAGGCAACCGATTGAGTCAGGGAATCATACATACCGATGTACGCGTCCAACGAATATTCCTCGCTTAAAGGGACTACTTTATACTTCATTATTTCATCGAGTGAATACGTAGATATGGTTACATATATCTACTGAAGCATAAGAATGAAGCTTTGGAAAAGTTTAAAGAGTTTCATAAAGAAGTTGAGAACCAACTCAATAAAATGATTAAGGTTCTCCGTCCTAATATGAGAATACTTAAGTCATGTATTCGGGAGAACATCTTAAAGCATCGCTGCATCAGATTTCAACTCAATTCCCGCTTGAACACTCTCAACACACATCAGATTCGGAAGGAGAAATCGAACTCTACTGATATGTCTGATCCATGACGAGCACATTCCGCACTACCGCCCGCCTAAGACCTCACGACGTGGTTTTTGAAACGTCCCAAATTAGGTCATATGTATTGGGGTAATGTCTTATGCTTCAAGAAATTTAATTATGGAAAAACCTCGGACTTAAACTGAAATGCTATTTCATTGGTTATTCAAGAAACCAAAGGGTATTAATTTATCTCAACCATGAAAATAAGATTTTCATTACACGAAATGGCGCTTTCTCTTGACAAGAATACTTAGCCAAGCAGATACAAAAGAAGTCGAGACTTAAGTTGTTAAAGAAGTTTAACGTGACTCATTTCACCTCAGAGGCGAGCCCTCTTATAGAGGAAGTTCAACTTGTTCCTCAAAAAGGAAAACCGTGATCGAGCCAACCGAGACCACACTACCCTTAGAGATCGGATAACTCATCAAGAACCCGATGTATTTGCATGTAGCGTTTTTAATCGAAAGCTGACAAGCCTTCTTCGTATGAAGGAGCCATGAAAGAACAAGATGTTGATAAATGGCTTATCGCCATGAAATCCGAGATAGATTCAATGTACCAAAATGATGTTTGGACATTGATGGATCTACCCGAAGCGCCAATCTATCGGTGTACAGCAAACGGGTTTTTAAACGCAAACCGGATAAAAGATGGAAATGTCCACGCTTATAAGGTTGTAATTTGTAGCTATCGCCGCCATTATGATTATGAGATTTGAAAAATGGATAAAGACTGTATTCCCTTAACTGGCTGGGTGTTTCTAACGATAAATAATTACGCTATCAATTATTTGGACACGCCTAATCCCACGACCACCACCAACAGATAAACAATAATTAAAGAGACAGTAAAATATGCACTGCTCGGGGAGTAATTATCGAATAACAATGAATATCAGGAAGAGCCCACTTTGTTATCCAAAGCGTAATACCCGAAGATTGTCCACACCAACGAGCGAACAAGTCCTCTCTCGAGTTTTACTTGAACCCTTTAAAATATTGAACTACGGTGAGGTCAGCGTAAAATTCAAAGGAAATTTCACCTTCTTAGTCGACCAAATAGAGAAAGGAGGGAAGAGAGAGTTTTTGCCTTTCACAAAAGTAAATACCTAAAAGTGAAAGCAATTTTCATCTCCAAAAAGTTGGCCTTTATATAGCAATTCAAAATCTTACTTTGAGATTTTGTGAAGAGCTACAAAACTCTACCACCTCCTTTATGATTTAGTCTGATCAAGCATACGGTAGGAAGGTTCTAGAATCTTCTCATTTCTTATCCCTAAAATAAAGGCACTAAAATTGGATAGGTAGAATATTCAATAATGATTCTAAAAAAACGATTCCACAAACCCTATCCCCTTATATGTTATAGCCGAACTAGAGTATTTCCAACAATTAAAATTCTTCCTAATGTTCTTTACATAGTTCTATTTAAACACCGAAGTTATAATTAAATTATGACTCTTCGTTGTGTGTGTGTGACCTTTAGACTCGATTGACAAAAGTCATATACTAATAATGTTAATTTAAGATTATATGTTAGTTATCAAGCATGAAGGACCCCCGGTAAGCTCATCATAACCCTAATGCCGGGTTTCGAGTATCAAAATACGAACATTACTATATAATCGAACGTATATACGAACTTAAAACTTAAAGGAGTAACCTGTTAAAATCAATTTTTAACGGGCACTATTTCAAATATCTCATATTTCAACACTCCCACTTGCCCTTGGACGACATTTGTATCAACGATTTGTCTGCATCGGGTTTTTCAATAGTCGAGCTATGGTAAGATTATTGTCACCAAACTCGCAATCAGAGTTTCCTCGGCTCCACGGATTAATGCGACATTCATCACCAAGCTTCGAGATGGCCATCATTACATTTGTACTTCATACCCAACACAATGCCATTATAGCCTCCCTTTAGCAAACGCCGACAAGCTAGCACACTACTCTTGCAAAACGAATCCCGTCACGTTGTGCTCCAAGAATGGCCATTCAACCATAAGTCTCAGAGAATTCATCTTGTGACAATGACATGTTATCTTCTAGTTTCACGGCGGTCATGTCTAGTCCTCGCACTGAACTGCTCGACATGCACACACCCGATTGATTGTATAGTACACTCCTTTCCTCGATCCAAACGTGATCAAACAACCAATCACACACACTAGTCGCTTGGTGAGCAATACCGTCCGAACGTAGAAGTACAATTGAT